>PVLA01000066.1:499592-907145 GCA_004027455.1 Hydrochoerus hydrochaeris
GGGGATTGTGGTCATTTTTGTCTCTGTCTAGTATGTCTTTCAGTACTCTTTCTAGGGTTGGTTTGGTGGACATGAATTTCTTCAGTTGTTCTTTGTCATGGAAGTATCTTGTTTCTCCATTAAATTTGAATGAAAGTTTTGCTGGGTACATCAGTCTGGGTTGAAGGTTGTTTTCTTTCAGGGCTTGAAATACCTTACTTCAAGCTCTTCTTGACTTGAGGGTTTGTGCTGAAAAGTCTGCTGTGATTCTAATGGGCTTTCCTTGATAGGTGAGCTGTGTCTTTTCTCCGGCAGCTTTTAATATTCTGTTTTTATGCTGTATGTCTGAGATCTTAATTATTATGTGTCTGGGTGTGGATTTATGTTGATTGTGACTGTTTGGTGTTCTATGTGCCCCACTTATTTGCATATCAGATTCTTTCCCCATGTTTGGGAAATTTTTTGCTATTATTTCTGTAAATACTTTATGTACGTCATTTGCCTGGACTCCTGTATCTTCACTAATGCACATTATTCTTATATTGTTGCTCTTGGCATCATCATGAAGCTTCTGGATTGTCATTTCATGCTGCTTTGTTATTTTTAAAAGTTCTATCCTTTCCTGATCACTAACTGTGATCCTGTCCTCAAGGTCCGAAATCCTATCCTCAGCTTCTTTAGGCGGTTTTGCACACTTTCAATAGAATTTTTTTGTTTCTTGGATGTCTCTTTGAGTTTGTTTCAAGAATTCTGCTTGTTTTCTATATTGTTCATTCAAAGTTTCAATCAGTTTCCCATGCTCATGTACTTTTTTCTCTAGTTCTTCTTTAGCTGCATTCAAGAACTCCTTTACTAAAGTTGTTATTTCTATCTTTACATGGGAGACTACCTCTAATTTGATTTCCTTTATAGCCTGATGCAGTTGTTTTTTTATTTCACTCGCTATCTTTTCAGAGATTCCCGGTGTGTTACTTTTGGGGTCCTCTATTTCAATATCTCCTATACTTGCTTCTGGTGAACTATATGTTTGAGACTGCATTTTGCTTTTTTGTTTTGTCATTTTCACTCTGCCTGGTGTTTTCTATGTGTATGAGGGGATCACACACACTATTTTCAGACACAGCAAAGTTGTATGGTTAGTTGTAGGGGTTTTTACTACTGGCCCTATTTATCCCCTGTACACCTCTATTTTAGGGGTATACTCACCACACTGATATAGTCAATCCGGTGTAGTCCAAAGTTCGCCCCTGGGAGCAAAATTCCAAATTTTCTCACACTAACTGGATCCCGCTGAGATCTTCTGATGTTCCAGGAGGGAGGGTGGGCCCAGCTGAAGCAGTCCAGGGCAGTTTTCAGTCTTGGGCGGGCCTCCTTGATGTTCCCGGTGGCAGGGGGGCCCATGATGGAGGTTCCGGGCAGCCTATGCCTGATGCAGGCTTCCGCTAAGTTCCCGGTGGCAGGGCCTGGTTTTATTCTCTTTAAAATAAAAGAAAAACCCAAGTGCCAAGATTTGCAGTTGGAAAGCTGAAGACATAGAAAAGCCCATGAGGTGGTGATAGTTTGAATGCTGGGAAGCTTGAGCCCCATAAACAGCTGATGTTTTAGTTAAATTCAAAGGTAAGAAGGCACCAAGGTCCCAGTCAAAATGCATTAGTGGAGGAATTCCCTTTTACGTGAGGGAGGGGCAGCTTTTTTGTTCTATGTAGATCTTTAACTGATTGGATGGAGCCTAACCACATTAGGGAAGATAATCTGCCCTGCTCAATCTACTTATTCAAATCTTAATGTCATCAGAAACACCTTCACAGGCACAAACAGGATAATATGTGACCAAAAGTCTGGAGACTTGTGGCCCAGACATTTTTTTCATCTCCCAGGTTAACATTAAAATTAATCATCACAGTGATGGAGTTTGAATTTGAACCCATTCTCTGCCCACCATCGGCTCCCACTGGAGTCCAAACTGAAAATTTGCTAAGATAGTAGACAACATGCTGAGACACTGTGGAGTAGCTGAAGTGATGCCCCACAGAAAGCATATGCTAGGAAATACCAGTACTAATTAATAATAATGGTATTAATAATAATTATTATTGCATTTAGAGGCGAAGCCAGCATGGAAGTTTGGGAGAGGTGTTGGAAGTTTCCAATGGGCTTATAAAACAGTTGAAACATGGAGTACTGAAAGGTGTATTAGTTACAAAATGGGCTACACTGTGATAGGGAGATCAGAATAATGTAAAGCTTAAACAGAATAGAAGTTTATTTACTTTTCATACAGAAGTTGAGTGGTGGGTGGAATGACTTTGCCAGCCCCAACATAAGGTTTGCATTTCTGTGTCCAGTGTTTCTGTTTGTTTCATCTCCCAGCCAATGGGAAGAGGGAGGGCACAGAGCAGAGTGTGTCCATTTTTTTAGGTCTACACCTGAGCTATCTAAGACGGAGGCCACATGAGGCTACTAGGCACTCAAAATTGATTTTAATGTAAATTTAAGTTAAAAAATGATACTCTGTTGAGTTATTTTAAAACAGTTACATATGAGTAACTGGATATGTTCCACATGATTTTTCAACTGTAAATTTTGTAACATCAAAGATCGTATCAATTATTTCTGATGAAAATTCAGCATATTAATTGGGATGTGCTACAAATATAAATGATCTCTAGAAATGGGCATGGCAGTGCATGCCTGTAATGACAGCACTCTGGGAGAATGAAGCAGGAAGATCTCTTGCTCCAGTTTGGGTAATTTAGGGACTTAGTGAGATCCTGTCTCAAAATAAAAAATAACAAAAGGGCAGTTTATAGAGCTCAACATGAAGGCCCTCAGTTCAATCCTCAGCATGAAAAAAAAAATTTTTTTAAATGTCCACTAGAATTTAAAGACTTTAGAATTTAAAGGAGTTACAAGACTGTAAATTATCTCTTCAATACTTTTTAAATGATTACATGTTGAAATAATAACATTTTGGATCAACTGAGTTAAATAAAACATATTACCAAAGTTAATTTCTCATTTTTCTCTTTTCACTTTTAAAAATATAACTCCTAGAAAATTTCAAATTATATAGGTGGCTCCCATATTTATTCTCAATGGAACTGGTCTAGATTACTGAAAAATATACATATCACTTAAACCTACAGGTCACTGGGCAAAAAACAGTCACAATTGACACAACCTAGAAGAGATGCTGGGAAATGTGAATGTAGTCTCTGGCTAAGCAGCTATCTATCTGAGAAGCAGAGAACTAGGGACGGTAGACAGCCAGAAGCCTCTGTCTAGTTCAGATGCTAAGCGCAGAATAGGAACAAGAGATGACAAGGCCCAGGGTGTAATAGACTTGAATAAAGTTCTAGAGAGGGTGGGTTAGAAATTGTGAATAATTGTCCCATCAGTGTACGTAAGATATTTATCTTTTTGTTTACTGTAGCAAAAAGAATGGTTCAACTTCACTAACCATACTGACACTATTGCTAGGTTATACCTTAAATCTTGACAGAGCAATGGAATTTTATGCATATGATCTTATGATCCTGGATAAGCACTTGCTCAGCATAATATTTGCCTTAATATGGGTTCTCAACAAACATTTGCTGAATAAATATATGAATAAATTAGGCCACTTAGAAAAAGAATAAAAGAATCTAGGATATATAATTTATTGATTCAACAAATATTTGAGCACTTATTTTTCTAGGCACTGGGGACACAGTAATGAACAAAGCATACAAAGAATCCTGTTCTCTGGAGAACAGGGCTTAGAATAAATAAACATGCCAATGTATAAAATGATGTTGGTCCACAACAAATATGAGTAAGGAGACAAGAGAATGGAGGGATCAAGAGTGATGATGTGGATGCATTTCAACTTGAGGGATCCTTCTTTAAATAGGTGGCATCAGTCTAAAGACATTAGTGAAGTAAGTAAGCTAGACTTGGGAATGTCAGAGGGAAGAGTGTTATAGGCAGAAGGGACAGCAAGTGCTGGTCCTGAGGCCAGAATATGCTAGCATAGGAGAGTAGCAGCAAAAAAGCCAATATAGGTGGGAATAAGTAAGTAAGAATGAGAAAAACAAAATATGAAGTCAGAACATGGGATAAACCATTTAGATTTCATTAGGCTTTGTCCTCATTGGGAAGGAGAGCAATTAATACCCCACTTAAAAAAAATAAACGGCTACTACAAAGATGTACACAACCTTCTATATAAGGGCCCAGTGGGGTCAGAGCCAAGCCTTCTTGGGCTTCCTAAAGGATTTTCAGAAATTGTTTATTTAGCTGTTTTATCATTCCCACACTTTTTCTTTGGCTAACTAAAGAGGAAGTAAAGTGCTGGTTTGGGCTTCCATCCAGACTTGGAATTAGTTTGTTTTCTGTCTTTTATCACAAACATCCTGCTGCCCTTAGACAGTATTCCTGGTAATGGAACCTTTTTGTTTTGTTATATTTTAATCTGCTTAGTGCATGTGGCTTGTCTATCTGGCCCCACAAATCACTGGTTATCATCACAGCCGATGGTCTGTGTCCAGCCAATTTCACAGACAAACACTTCTTTCCTGGTCACAGTCGCTGATGTGGGGAAGCCTGATTTACAAAGTCAATAAAAATGCACTCAGGGAATTACTGGACCCTGCTGGCTTAATACATGAGATTAAAATCTCCAAGTTTAGGACAATAAGGAGTCATTTAACAAGCGTAAGGTGGCAAGTGGGTTATGGAAATGTCAGCTGGTCAGGGTCAGGCTCCACTGGCAAAGGACTTACTGAAAGACAGAAGAGCTAATTGATGAATTGCCCCTGAGTGCCTTTCCCAGCGTGACTTGGGGAATAGATATCATGCCACATTATTGGTCGCTTTGGAGAGAGAATAACTTTTCATAGTGGAAGGTCATTCAGTCCAAAAAGAGTAGGATATTTTAAAAAGAAGTTTTAAAAAATATTTTCATTACCAAATTAATCAGCATTCATTTTCCACCTTGCAGCTTGGCTTGCCTCATGAAGGGTTTGGCATCTCACTGGTCAGGGTGCAAGCAAAGGAACCAGACAGAGGAAGAAACTGGACTCTGATGCAGCTGGCGTCCAGGTCTTGGCCGCAGGATTCTGGAGTTGGGGGTAAGGAAAAAGATGAGGCCTCACCAGCCAACACGACGTTTGTTGGATGAAGGCATTTTCAGAAAGTGTGTCTGTGACACTTGGAAGCCTTTCTCTAAGCTGAGGACAGTTCTTGTCTCAGCTAAGAGCTGTCAGTGACCAACACTCTCAGAAGGAAAGGATCGTAGAGGCAAGGCTATGGCACTTGGTACAGTAGATATTTTAGGAAACAGAAGCAAAAAGGAGAAAATAAGCATTACCCAGAACCCATTAACCTGAGAAAAGGATTGTCAAGTTTTTGATGTGTGCAGATAAATAGATATCTCTATCATATTTACACATATGCATGTATATGAAACGTATAAAGTGCAACATAAATCATACTTTTTTGTCTTGGTTTTTCTTTAATGCAGCATAAACCTTTTCTCTGTGTTAATAAAGATGGAAATAGATACATTTGACCCTTGATCCAACAATTTCATAATAAAGAATTTTCACTAAAGACATGTACATGCAAGATATTTACTGTATCATTAGTTACAAGAGCTAAAAATTGAGCACAACCAAATTTCTAACAATAAAGATTTCATTAAGTATTCTGGGATAGCTCTACCATGGCTGTTGCAGTTCAAGTCTATTTTAATGATATAAAAAATCAGGCCCAATATATAGGTAATTTATTTTACAAAAGGATGCAAAATACCACCGTTTTGTGGGGAAAAAAAGCACATGCATATTGATACAAAAAAGTATCCATTACAATGCTATGAATAGTTATTTCAGAGTGAATAGATCATAGTTTTTCTTTTTTTATAAGAAATGATTTTTCATTCTTTTTCTCAGAATATATCACTTTATAATTCAAAGTCATTTAAAATATTTTTATTAGTCTTCAAATACTTTACCTATATTTTAAATTTTAAAGCAGTAATTAATGAATATAGCAAAATAGTCAATAAAACAAAAGTGTTCAATGAAAACTGGTCTCTCTCTCCCATTCCAGAAATCTCCCTCTTTCTTTGTTCTTTCTCTAAGAGGCAACCACTCTGAGAAGTATCTTTGTGGAAATGTTCTAGGTAATACTGCAGTTCATGAATGCTTCTGTTCACAAACAGTTTGGTCCACAAAGAGAAGTGCTCGGCAAAATTTTGTTTTTGTTTGTGAACTCCACATCAGGTGACAAACATGACCTTGGCCATCTTCCCCAGAATCATAGAACAAATTAAGTACAGGAACCAAGATATCAGTGTATAAATACACACTCAAATACATAGAAAGGACAGCATATTTTTTATACTGCTCAATATCCCCAACCTAATGTATCTTGAAAAACTTTTTGAGTCATAGCAAATAGATCAACTTCATTCTTTTAATGCCTAAGTGGTGTTTTATTATATGGCTATATCATACTTATGGATAGCTTTTTATTCTTGCAAAAACTGTTGTAATGACCTTATTCTACAATCTTTTAAAAAAAATATGTGTAAAGACATTTGTTGGATGAGTTCCTAGAAGTAGAATTGCTGAGTCAATGGGTAAGTGTATTTTAAATTCTTATACATATTTCCAAACTTATTTCCAAAGAGGCTACATCCTCACCAGAGATCCCACACCCTTGGTATGCCTTGTCTACTAAAGTCCTCATGTTTGCCAGTTTGGTGGGTGTCATGTGCAAACTGCTGACGTTTTCCGTTGCTCATCTTTAAGTAAACTTTTTTTTAAATGTTTTTAAAATTGTATTTAAAAAAGAAAAGTCAGAAAAGAAGAACTAAAAGGAAAAGACATAAACAACAATGAAAAACTCAAAACAATAACAATATAAGTTTTCAAAACAGAATGAAAGAAATTTAACAATGGTTGTTATATTGCATATTGCTCTTTTTTTTCAAAGCAAGAAAAGAGAATTAAACAAAATAGAAAAACAGAAAAGGATAGAACAACGCCAATTTTTAAAAAATTATCATCATAGAATTACTAGTTGATACGTTACTCATTGTCGTTCTAAAAAATAGTTGCCAAAGTCACAAAATCAGAGCATAAAAATATGGAATGCTTCACAAATTTGCGTGTCATCCTTGTGCAGGGGCCATGCTAATCTTCTTTGTATTATAGTTCCAATTTTAGTATATGTGCTGCCAAAGAGAGCACTAAGTAAACTACTGATTTTGAAGAAAACGGCAATGAGAAATAAGATTGAGAGAAATTCTGCATTTTAATTTTTCTTTGTTCCTCCCTTGTTTTATCCTTCACCCTCGCCTTCTTCCTTTCCTTCTCTTGAAGGTGTGAGAAGAGGGTGTCTCTGGAAGCTAAAGGGAAACAGTTGAAGAAGAACTAGAGCTAGAATATAATGAAGAGAGAGGTTCTCTAGAGGAGGAAGGAAGGAATGAAACACTGGCTCAGCTCTCAAATTAGTGCATTTATACAACAAACACTTCTCATACACACATTGTGATGTTAGAAGTTTTTCACTCTCCTCCTTCTTTCCATTGGTGTTGGGCTCAGTTAAGGGCTTTTGGGATTAGACATGAGCAGAGGCCTTATACTTGATTACACCATTTGGTTTGACTCCTTTTGGCTTGTATCCAATTATTTACCATATAAAGAACTTACTCTTTGTAACTGCTGTCACTTTGCGTTGGATCACAGGGCAATTATATGTGATCAGATGTGAGTTCATTACACAGCCAAGGAATCAGAAGCCAGCTTTCTGCCTAACCTGCGGCCTGAACTCTTGATGCTCTGTAGATTCACCAGCTGCAGAATAAGTATTCCTGGAGTAAATCACAGAGATCTGGGATGGTTTATAAGCAGCAGGCTGATTTTGGCAATTAATGATATATTCTGTGCCTGCTGTTCTAGAATATTGCAGGAAACAAACAAAAATTAAAAATTTATGCCATCACTGAGTTCACTTTCTGGGGGAGGTGACACTAAACCTCTATGTCAGATTGTAATAAATGTCCTGAGAATCTCTCTTCTGCATAGCATGGTCACCACCCAGGCCCCCTTGAGGCAATCTCTAGTTCCTCCCTATGGGCACAGTTGGGCCATCCTTGCTCTGGTCTCCAGGCTATGGGTAAATAGCGTTCAAGTCTTCCTCTACCATTTACTGGGCCCTCCATTTCCTGTGTTCTCTGCTGTCTTCTTCCCCTAGCTGTCCTGGGGACATAGGACAAGGGCTGGTGTAAATAATGCCTGCCATGAATTGGTCTATGTGCCCGACCCTGATAAACATTTCATATGCATGGATGTGTGTGAACTTTATGGGGAAGGTACTGTTAAGTGTCCTCCACTTTACATGAGGGCACAGAGAACAAGAATCAGGATTTGAACCATGGCAGATTCTTTCAGGAGTCCACAGTGATGTAACTGTGGCATTGTGAATAGGTGTCAGGAAATAGGCAATCTTTCCTTTTCTTTAGCTTTTTCTCAAATAGGAAGGAGATCAAGAGATGGAGGGAGGAGAAAGGGTGGGGAGTGAAAGAGGATGAATTAAGATATGTACATCTACCAACTTCCCACAGGTAATATAAACATTATATACTACACGTGTTTATAAATCAATCAATCAATTGATCAATCAGTTAGCAATCTTGTTGGAATAAATATGTCCAGGATCTCTGATTTCTCCCTTACTGCTTCTTGAATTTCTGCAACTGTTTGATACTCAGATAAATTACTAGAACTACTGTGTTCCAGGAAACTTTCTAGAGACTGGGAACACCTGAGTAGGACGCACCAGTTTTTCTTAGAGACTCACAGTGTATGTGAAAGTGTATGCAAATAACCATCACAGTCTGCAGATCGTATGATATAAAAACACAACAATAATAATAATGTAGCAGATAATACGGGTTGAGCACCCACAGTATGCTAGATTTTGTGTTGAGTGCTTTTCAGGGACTGCCTCCAGAAATTCTCACAAGAATCCCTACACTTCACAAAGGCTTCCCGAGTCAGTGGGAAAGCATATTCCATGCCAAGGTAGTGCAGCCTGATGAAATGTAGGACACCTAGTGACATTTAAATTTCAGATGTGTCCTATACTTACACCAAAAAATTATTCATTGTTGATCTGAAATTCAAATCCAGTGGTGTGTTCTGTATTTTTATTTGCTAAATCTGGCAAATCAAACTCAAGGTCACTTTTGGACCCAAACCTCCCTGACTCTAGGGGTGAGGTTTGCAGTCCCCGCCACACTACCCTACCTGTGATACTCACAGCTGTCCAGGGTTCCTCCGTGCCTACCATCTCCTGACCTCACCGGTCGGTCTTCCAGGGCCAAGGTGCTAAAGGGTGTAGGCTCTAGGGGAAGCTCGCAGAATGTGTGAGCAGACACGGAGGAGTAAAACGAGGGGGAAATCTTACTACCTGTGCCTCCAGATGGCTCAAAGACAGCACTAGGCCGCAAAACTAGCGACTTCTCTCTTGGCCGCGCCTTCCGCAGGGAAATCAATGATTTAGTTAAAGCCTCCCGGGCCCCGCGCTGCGGATTGGGCCATCCCCGCGGAGCTGCTCTGCGAGTGCCTTTTTATAAACCGACAACAATTTACACTCCAAATGAAGTCCTAACAAACTCCCGCGCCGGCCCTGCCTGCAGCCGGCCGGATAAACACTGCCTTTAAAAAAACAGGCACGACCTGGTCTCTGCGCTGCGCGGGGGCGCACCCCGCTTCCCTGCGGGGACCCAGGGCCAGGAGGCGTCCCCGCCCCACCCCAAGTAGTGCATAGTTTCGATTTTTCTTATCCTTCCAGAGTAAGATGACCGGGCTTCTGTTCTCCAGGTTTCCGGGGCAGGAGGAGCCTTCAGTTCCAGCAGGGACAATCCCAGAGTGGAGGCTGGAATCCTAGAGTCTGGATACCTCCTCACAGAGGCCCCAGACGAACAGGGCAGGCAGCAGGATTGCTAGGTGCCTGGGTTTAGAGTCATCAAGCCCCTTCCGGTCACATCCTGACTACTTCCTAGCTGTGTGACCTTGACTACTGTACTTAACTTGTATGCTTCATCTTGTCATTTCCTAAGTGGGAATAAATAGTGCCTGCCAAAGAAAGTTGCTGCACAGTACTGGTATCAGTAAATGCTTAGTCACAATTGTCTTGCGAGTTTTTAAAAAATTAAAATAGATTTATGTTCAATGGCTGTGAAGTTCTTAGCACATACTAAATGCTCAGTAAATTGTATACTATCCTTATATTTCATATAATTAGAAGAATTAGTAAACTGTATCAGTCTTTTATAACTTTGAAATAAAGTTATATCACTATAAATTCTACCCATTGCCCCAACTTCCTCCTCCTGAAGTTACACAGAATAAATTGATACTTGCTTTACTCCCAGATTCTAAATTGTTCCTGGATGAAAGCATAAGAATTCTTCCAGGAATAGATCCAGAGATGTTCTAGTTCTTTTCCTGTAATGTTTCATGTTGACCATGGGGAAACTAGTGCACACTGGGTATTGGGAGGGGGTGAAGAACTGGAAATACTATTGATCAACCACATGCCATGAAGTCAATCAAAACCTCCTGATAAGTTTATTTTATGCCCAGCGTTGCTTTCTTTCTTTTGGAACTAAACAGCTCTTCCTGATGCAGAGCTGGAGAGTAGAATGGGCTTCTGTCCACATCAAAGTCTTGGACACCACTGAAGGAGAATATTTCAAAAAGCAAAAATCAGTGTTGTCAAATGTTGGGTAGAAACCAAATGACATAAGGATGCAGAAAGGCCTAAGATTTAGGAGAAAGGAGGTTATGTATTAGTAAAAACTGATTCCTCAGAGAAGCAGGGGCAGAAGACAGATGCGAGTAGATGAAAGGCAAGTGAGGGCAGTGTTTTGAAGAACCCAGAGCAATAGAATTCCTGGAAGAGGATGTGGGCTTAGGAAAGGATTTTAAAATTTGTGTTTCTAGATGGGAAAAACTCATATAGGGAGCTAGTAGGGCAAAGCTTGGAGTGTTAATGTGAGAGCCTCCTATGGGAGTGGTAAAGGACACTCCTAAGCGTGTTTGGGTGCGCCATGGAAGAGCTGGTCATTTTGGTCTCTGTCTGGCCTCTGGTTCCTTCCTCACTGGTACTGTTTCCCTGCTCTGCTTCCCAGCCATCACGAACTATAAATGTCTTTGCTCCATGTCCTCCTGCCATGCTGTTCCTTTGGAGTCAGCAGATCATTGACCGAAACTTCTGAAACCATGATCTGAATAAACCTCTCCTCCTTTAAGTGTGTGTGTGTGTGTGTGTGTGTGTGTG
Organism: Hydrochoerus hydrochaeris; assembly: GCA_004027455.1. Classification (NCBI taxonomy): domain Eukaryota; kingdom Metazoa; phylum Chordata; class Mammalia; order Rodentia; family Hydrochaeridae; genus Hydrochoerus; species Hydrochoerus hydrochaeris. Next base: position 510,912 of record PVLA01000066.1, read on the forward strand.
TGTGTATCAGGTATTTGGTCCCAGTAATGAAAAGCTGACCAGTACAGTAGCTTAGCAGCCATTTGAGCAGACTGCTTCTTTTCCCCTCAAGTCCAAGGGTTGTATCTTTTACTACTCCCTTACCTTCCTGCACTAGCACCGAGCAGCTTACCTCCTGCCCTAGAAGGTTCGTTGCCTATTTTGACCATGACTTTCCTGTCTTGTTATGCCCACTTTCCCACCTATCCCTCAGTATTCTTCAGGACACTGGTGACAGCTCTGGTGGGTTGGGTGGAATCTGGGATACTAATGGAGTGGTGGTGGTGGAGATGGTGAGGATCCTCCCTTTTCCTCTGAGATTTATTCACTTATTTCAGCTTGAGACTGCTCCCATAGCCATCCAGTTGGGACAGAAAACAATGACACCCCAGTTACATGAAAGCCTTGCTAAACTCAGAAAATTAGAGAAAGAAAATTTACCTCCTCTGTAATTAAATTATATCTAGGGAGCAGCTCATCTGGAGGGTAAAGTAGAATCAAAGCAAGTTTTGGGGGAAGCAATTAGAGAAAGGAGGATAACATCTTAATTTGAATCTTCTGTCAGGGCTTGAGCCAACTCATGGAATAAACGCAGACTCATCTATCAATACCAGTCACTTTGCGACCTTGGACAGGTGAATTGATCTCTCTAAGCTTCATCCTTTGAAGGTTGTGAGAAATGAATAAAATTCAATTGTTAAATTTTTTGTAAAGTACAATGCCTATCTAGTAGATTCTCTTTTTTTTTTTTTAATTCAGCATGTAGCTATTAAATTACTGTCTCTTGGCTCCAAACTCAACTTTCTACTTTCAGCTTTATGATTCTGGGACTAGGAATCTGATCACTGCATTTCTGCTAGGCTCTACTGGCTGCCTCCTGCTAACCTGAGTCCATAAAAGGTGCTAGAGAGAGAGCCTGGGGATGGACAGGAAAATGACACTTGCTACTTCCTGTTGATTTCCTGTGCCTGCAACCTTCCTCTTCCTCATCCTCCTCATCCTCATCCTTCTCATCTTTCTCCTCTTCCTTCTTCTTGTGTTTTGAGAAATGTAGTTCAGGCTGGCTTTGACCTCACTATGTAGAACCTGGTGATCTTTCTCCTTCAGCCTCCTGAGAGCTGGGATTACAGGTACATACCACCACATCAGGTCTTTAAGCATTTTCTTTTTAAAAAATTTTTTTATTTTTTATTTTTAAAGTAGTAAAATATCACAGAACAAGGCTGAACAAAACCAGTTGAGACAGTGTAGTGAAATTGGTACAGAACTTCACAGCAGGTTACCAGGATAACAGTAATAGGTACAACAGTGTATCTCGTTTTCTTCACAATAGTTGTTCTTTCAATCAGATATAGCAAAATCAAAGGAAATACAGAGCATTATAGAACTTATCAAAACAGAATATTGAATAGATTGTGAGAATCTTCAGGTTCTTTGGAACTGGCCACTCCCATAAACAAGATTCATCATGTCACATCTAGTCTATGGTTTTCCCTAAACTCATAAAACCAGTTTTATGAGAAACTCAGCCTCAGAACAGAGAAAAACAGTGATAAAAATATTTGCCTTTAAAGAGATGGTAGAAGGAAATCCCCCTTATTTGCTATATTGCATATAGTCAAACTCAAAATTGATGCTCATATCTCTGCTCCCACTTGCTAATGGGGTGGTGGTGGTGGTGGTGGTGAATGTTTGATTCTTAGCCCATGCACTGGTAGGCTCACAGCTGCTTACCAGAGAGGGGAGCTGGCTGCTTGCTTTCCAACATGGCGAGGATCTCAGGAGATGCTGATGATTCTTGCCCTGGGGCAGCCATGGCTTGCAGGGCCACAGCCACTTACCAGAGCAGTGAGCTGGCTGCTTGCTTTCCCAGTCCCTTAAGTTCCAACTTGACTAAGCATCTTCTTAACAAGATTCATCATGTCACATCTAGTCTATGGTTTTCCCTAAACTCATAAAACCAGTTTTATGAGAAACTCAGCCTCAGCATCTGATGGCTGACCCTACCCTCCCCCCTTATAGGATGGAGTCCCCAACCCACAAGACTCTTCCTCTGATCTTCTGAGTTTTAATAATTTCAATCTCTTTCCTTATTTCCCTAACCCTAGTGGTGGTACCTTAGACTTTTCTTTTTCCTCTTTAGTTCTCTAGTTATCAGCTTTATTCCTTGTTAATATTTTTTGCACTAAATTCCCCATGACTAGGTGGTTCCTGTCCCCTGTCTGGCCCTTTTCTGATATGCCCACACAATATCTCATACAATCTCACACAGAGTAGTACCACAGGATCTACCCATTTTCCTGAATGGTTTCTTTCCTTATATTTACCAAAACATGGGGTTCCCCATTGTAGTGATCACTAAACATGGATGTGGCAGAATCTACCAGGACCTTTCTTAAGATATTTTTTGGAAACCCACCTTTTGTGAATCTGAGGCAAGAATTGGGAATCTGTATTTTTAAGTGTTCTGAGGACAGTGATGCATAGTCTGGTTCCAGAAATAACTTTTCTAATATACAATACTTATCTGTAATTTAAATATATGATGTTTATCTATCATATACTCCAGATAAACTTTATTAAGTTTATCTGTAGGGAAAATGGTTACTGGTTGATAGACAAATGTCTCTATGCTCTAGAAGGGAGGTTCCTAAAGGTATAATCTTTTACCAGGTAAAGTTTGTTCCAGTCCTGGAATATAGATCCCAGGAATAATTTTGCTAGTTACAGGCATACGGACATTGTAAGGGCAGAAATTTTCAGCTCACACTAGCTAAAAAGTCTCTATTTGACAACCATTAAGGGAGAAGAGGCACATGTCACAGCAAACCCTCCCTACTGGGCAAGGATCCAACTAGAAATAATCAGTTTCCTATCATAGTGTGTAAATCTAAATCAGGGTGGACCTGAATGTTAAGTGGGGGGTCCTTTGACTACTGTATTTCTCAATTTTTTTACAGTCAAAAATCTTGACAAGAAAGTTCATTTTCTAAAATCTAGTCCTTTGCAGATACACTTGACAGATCAAAGTCTGGTTGTACAACCTTGTCTACCTTATTCTAATGAGAGAGGCTTCTTGGTCCCTGGAAGGTAATATCTAGAAAACTGTAGTATATGGAGGAAGCTTAGGATTATGGAGCTGTTGCTGTTGCCCAAGGAACATTATGGAAGCTGGAGAAAGAGTATTCTGAATTAAACTAATTATACATGGTTAACCAAGGTTTTGTGTGAGAATCTTCAGGTTCTTTGGAACTGGCCACTCCCATAAAGGAAAAGCTCAGTTTGAAGCTAAGGAGAAGGAGTCCAGAGTATACCTGCAGCAGAAGAAATAAGTGCTAAGAAGCAGCCTTAGGGACAAAGCCTTTGGCAGAGGGGAAATCTGAAAGACATCATAACTGTGATGCAAAGGAAGTAGGGCATATGATCAGTTACAACGAAGATATCTAGAAGACTCCACAGGTCAATGGGTGAAGAATGTCTTAATAGGATAGCACATCATTAAGTTTCAGTTGCCACCAAAGTCTAAATGCCCTTAGATATTATTTAATCTACATTATAAGGATGCCTCAAATGATAGGTTCCCCCCACCCCAGAGTAGGAAGAGAGCTCTGCCCCCAGTCAATCACAGTAGCCTAATAACCCATTGTTATTCTTAGAAGGTGGAGGAAGCTGTGACTTCCAAGGGTCTTAGTCATGCAGTTTGTCTAAATTTGATAACAAAAATGCACTTGAATTTCTGACTTTTGGGGAATATATCTTGGCAGGATGAGTACAGAAGTTATTGAACTAGGCCTTGTTGGATATTTACTTAGAACAAATCAAGAAATTGTATGATGCAAGCAAAACTAAAGATGTGAGCTGTGATGATGTGGTTCTCGTGGCTGCTACACCTGTGCTCAGGTAAATTGGTGCCCTGACTGGCTTTGGAGCAAGTGACTACAAATTGCACCCACAAGGACTTTCCAGTGCTCTGACTCTGCACAGTTCACACCTACGCAATGTGATTGTTTCTACCAGCTCACAGAATCTAGGTACCAAGCTGCAGGAACAGTGGCTGTGACACTTTATAAGGAACATAGATCAATGTAACAAAACCAATTACCTGAGGTAGTGAGCAATAAGAAAATAATAAGGTTATACTTGTAGTAAGGTATTTTTACTAGCTGATGCTAGTAAGGGAAACACTCAGTATATCCTTTACCACCTCCCCTCGACACTGTCCAATCTGTCTATGTCCATTTGCATCTGTGGAAGCTTTACCTTTTAAACTGGAGGAGGGAAAAGGAGCTTGGTAAAAGAGAGGCCAGAGAAAGGAAGATGATGAAAGGAATAGAATCTCCCTGTTCTAAAATTACAGGTTGGATCTGGGAGGTGACAGAGCAATGGAAATGAAATAGGAGTGGGGTGGGCCCTGAGGTTCTGCATTATCAACAAATGTCCTGTGGTGCTTTTACTGCTGGTTCTTGGACAACATTTTGCATAGCAATAACCTTGAGCATACTCGTGTTTTGACACTATACCCAAATATATGTACATTTATTTATTTCTAGATTGCACAAATATAATACTAATTATTATACATGTATTATAAAACATCCAAAAATGGGAAAAACTAAGATAAAATAAACATTTGTGTGTTTTCTTCCTGTATCTCAGTGGATGGTACTGTCCTTGCCAAGGGTATATGCACACCACTTTGGGGACCAGTTCTCCACAGAGAAGATATATCTTCTGAAAGGTCCCAAATTTCCCTGACCTCTATCCTTGCTAAGGGTTATATGTTCAATATCCCAGCAGCTTTCCAATGATTTCCTTTGTATGATGTCTGCTATTTGCATCCTAAAGAACTGCAATGGGCTGAATGTTGTTGTATCCCCATCACGTGAATTCATGTATCAAATTCTGACCTTCAATACGATGGTATTTGAAGGCGGGGCCTTAGGGTAGCGCTCTCATAAATATGTTTGGTAACTTATAAGAAGAGGCACAGCTTGAAAATACAAAGAAATGGCCAGCTGCAAACTCGAAAATTGCCTTCACCAGACACCAGACTTCCCAGGACTCTAATCTTGGACTTTTAACCTTTGAAACTTTGAGAAATCAATAAATTTGGTGTTGAAATCACTGCTATGGTTTAAAGATGGCTCTCCAAAATTCATGCCAGAACTCTGTCACTCCAAAATATTAAAACGTGGAGCCTTTAGATGATGATCAGGTCACAGGGTGTCCTCCTCCATGAGTGACATCGAAGAAGTGTCACACAGCACTAGACTCTTTTTGTCCTTTCACCATAGGAAGATGCTTACTTCTCACCAGACAACAAATATGTAGGTCCCTTGATCATGCACTTCTAAGACTCAGAACTGTGAGAAATAATTTCTATTATTCATAAATTATCCAAATAGTTTATTATAAAAACCAGAACAGACTAAGGCAGCCATAGAACCCTTGTTAACTTATTATAGCAGCTCAAACTGAGAAACACAGAAACTTTGACTAATAATGGTATAGTCACACAGACAAAAGAAAAATCTGAATTATAGTCCAAGACCTGTTACAGTTCAGGGTTAGCTCCCAGGAGAAAGGGGAGTTGTACACAGGAAATCAAGTCTGGGAGTGAAAAGATCTGTGAAGCATGAAATTGGCCAAAGCAAGTGGCTTAGTTCTAAGGCCCTGGACAATGCAAAGATGTTACAAGATTGTTTTCATGCGCATGTTGCTTAAAGGAATGAGCAATAGCCCCAACCAACGAAGGACTATGCCTCCATCTGTAAGAAGTCAATTAGAGATAATCCCAGTGTGCCCACCTCGTCTGAGCCCTCATTGTCAAGAGGAGATATGGGAAGGCCTATGTCCAACAGCAACTTCTGAAACGATGACATGTAGGAAGGTCAATCCATTTGGTACTAATCACACAAGTGGACTGGCATAAAAGAAAGTGTGAATCTAAAAGGTAAAACAAAAAATGGAAGGATACTCAGTTCACTAATAATAAGCATAAATTAAAACAATATTAAGATATCACTTTATGCCTTAGGGAGCCATAAATCTGGATAATGCTAAATTTTGGTTCTAGTAGTGTCAAGGGTAGACTGCTAGGTACTTTGGCCATACTAAAACAAATGGGATATCCATACCCTGTGAACTAGGGAGCCTTCTCTCAAAGAAGGAGACATGTATGAGAATGATCCTTATGGCATGAATTGTCTCAGTGTCATCAGTGGGAGTGTGGAGAGGGAAAACCCTGAGTACTGAGCAGCAGAGAGATAAGCTGCATAGACATCAACACAGATGTGTTTTACAAGCACAGCTATGCTGTGAGAGAGGGGATAATCCAATAGAACAAGGGAATGGCCTTGTGTGGATCAGAGATGATACTCAAGGTTGAAAAGAAACTTTAAAGAAAGTAAGAAAAATATTTTAATATGACCAGAAGAGGAGGAAGAGGAGGAGGAAGAGGAGGAGGAAGAAACCCTGCTGGCTATGGAAAGTCTCACTGTGCTTTTTCTATAGAGTGAGGGTAGCTTCAATGACATGACTGTGAGCACAAGATAAACCCAAGGAGTAACACGGAGGATGGGGAATCTTCCTTTAAAGCATTTTTCTGCCTCCACTTACACACACACACACACACACACACACACAACACACACACACACACGTCATTCCTCCATTTCTGGACTGCTGCTTCTTTCTGATACTCAGCCTCCTTGTGTTAATATGTGATATGGACCTGTCTTCCTGGGAGAGAGCTCTAATTTGTGAATCAACTGAGTTAGTGGATCCACTGGGTATTGCAACTACACTAAGTGACATTATAACTACAACCAGCTGTCCATCTTTGTGGGCTCCACATTTATGGATTTAGCTAACTGTAAATGGAAAATATTTTTTAAAATATTGTATCTGTACTGAATATATACAAACTTATTTCTTGTCATCATTCCTTAAGTAATACTGTAATCATTTATATAGTATTTGCACTGTATTATGCAGGTATTATAAGTAATCTAGAGATTAAACAAGAGGATTGCATAGGTTACATGAAAATATCATTTCACTTTATATAAGGAACTTGAACATCCATATCTTGACATGAAGGTGGTTCACGGAATAAATGTCACAGATTGAGGGGCAACTCTACATGTATTACCCGGGCCCATCCCAGATCTGTTTTATCAGCATCTTTTACAGTTGAGGACTTTGAGTCTGTGTTTTTATCTATATAAGTAGTGATATTGGTATTTTAGAATTTAATTGATTGTGACCATCTCAAACATTTAGAAATCGACAATTAGTGATTCTTGATGTGGGTGGAATGGTACAATCACAAGGAAAAATAAAAACAAACTAATGACACAAGCATTAGTGCATGTCTTAGCTCTAGTTGAATAAACAAGAATCTTCCCAAGTGGGCTCCAGGATGGTTTGTATTTTAACCTTCCTGCATGGTTTTCTATTGTATGACCAGTTAAGAAACATTGTCTCTTGAATCACCCAAGGTGCCTGTTAAACACTCAGCTGCCTGGACTGCTCCTCTGGAGATTCTGATACCCAGGCATCTGGTTTGAGGAATGGGAATTTTATAACTACAAACCGTGCAGTTGGCCTTCTGTATCCATGGGGTCTACGTTTATGGCTTCAGTCAACCACTGATCAAAGATATTTGAAAAAGAAAATCTTGTGTCTGTTCTAAACATGCACAGACTTTCCTTTCTTGTTACTATCCCCTAAAGAATGCTGCACAGCAACTATTTAGATAGCATCTACATTGTGTTAGATATTATAAGCATTGTAGAGATAATTGAAAGTCCAAGGAAGGGCAAGCATCATTTACACTCAAAGACTGTTATTTTAGCTAAAGGACTTGAGCAGCCAAGAGTTTTAATATCTGCAGGTGCTCTGCAACCAATCTCCCTTACCCTGGGCACTAGATACAGAAAGATAACTGTGCAAACTATTGAACTTGCCAACAACAACAGAATTAAAAGAATCCTTTTCCCCATACTGAAAGGAGTCCTTACTCCTTACTGGAGTGAAATGGGCACATTTTTGAATACATATTCTTTAGTCTGTTTACCATGCTTATCACTGAGTTCTAAGATGCTTCGGCATTCAGACATGTACTTCTTTATGTGGCTATAGTTTTGTTCATTGCCTCTGGTGGCTCACCCTTTTTTTTTTGTCTCTACACCAGATGCTATAGTTTAAATCTAGATGTCCTCCCAAGCCTCATGTGCTCATAGGTGGGGCTTTTGGGAGGTGATTCAATTATGGAGGCATGATACTCATCACGGGCAGTATGGTGGGGGTTGGTCCCCTGATGAGCTGATAGCTGACTTAGGAGACAGGACCTGTTTAGAAGAGGTAAGTCACTGAGCAATGCCCAGCAGGGCTTATTTCTTTCCCTCTCCTCTCTTCACTCTCTGATTCTCTGCCATGATAGGAGCTGCTTATCATTTTCCATCCCATTCTGTTTTAGAGCCTGAAACCTCTATAAACTCTGAGCCAAAATGAATCTTTCCTCTTTTAGGTTGTGGGTACCAGGTATTTTGTCCCAGTGGAAAAAAAATAACTAAAATAACTAAGACACTAGGATTACATTGTCTCAAGCAGCTGTGGTGCAAAAAAACTATCATTTGCAGATCTTCCATGTGTGGAGGTCAGGGAAGCAATGTGACATGGGACAACTACAGTGACTTACAAGGACGATCCCAAGATGCTCTTTGTCTAGCCCTCCTGGCTTGTACTCTGCTATTCAACTCTTCCTTGAGATGAGGAAGTGAGAGCTCTGGATAGAATCCATTCTTATTAGCCATAGATGAGAGATTTACTCTCTTTGGACTCACTTTATTTGAAGTTTCCTATGGAGTCACTGTCAGTAACTCTTAACCACATCTGAACTGAGATTTTCATTATGTATGAGAAATAAAGGGCTATACCCCTCCTCTACATGGGCAAGGGATATACATAATCAAAGTGCAGGAGACAGTACCAATGTCCTAAAAACAAGCAACAGCAATAATGACACATGCATATAAAATGACAAAGCCATTAGGCTTTCTCTTAGTCTGGCAATAATTAACAACTTAATGCTTATTGGTGAGGCTGCTGTGAAACAGACATACAAATTTGTGGGAATGGTGAATTAGCCCAACAAATTTAGAGGAAAAAAAAAACCTGGAGGAAGTTATCAAAATTTAAAATATGCATTTCATTGAGAAAGCAATTCTACTTATAGTAATTTGCTTTATAGAGTTATTCCTAAAAGTATTCAAAAGTGAGTAGATAGATGCATAGATAGATAGATAGGTAGATAGATAGATAGATAGATAGATAGATAGATAGATAGATATTGCAGCACTCTTCATAATAATGAAGCTTTGGAAACAATCCAAATGTCCACCAATAGGGAGTTGTCAGAAACTATGGTGCATCCAGACACTGCAGCTGTTAATGAGAATGAGGTGAGGCTCTATATAGAGGCAGAAAACGCTCTATTTTGTTAGTTAAAGGAAGCAAAATTTATTAATTAAGCAGTGATGAATACCCAGGTTGCTTATAACTTTTAAAAGTCTTTTTTTCTGAGGTAAGAGGAAATAAAGAGGTAAAAGTAAGGATTTAACTCCCATTTCCATTGCTTTTGTCCATATTACATAACTTTTTTGAATCTCAGTTTCTTTATATTTAAAGTGGGAGTCATAATAGCTACTTCATAAAATTCTGATAGTGTTCAAGAGAGGTCATATATAAAATCTTCAGCACAATATTAGACTTAATAAATGTTAGTTCCCATTTCCTTAAGGGTGAGAGTTAAATTGACATAAACGAACGTCTGTATATAAAGTTAAGACTTGATCAGTTCCTGATGAATCTTAGTTATCCTTAGTGAACTATAAATCTCCTAGATTTTTCTTGATGTCTGTGTTTCACAGAAGATGCAGCTCAGGATGGAGGAGTAAGATAGTGTAGGATATAGACAGGATCATTCTGGGTTTCATTTTGCCAATCTTAGTCTAATTTAGTTCTCATTCATTTATTCTCTGTTATTCTGAGATCTCATTTGATGTCTTTACAACAGAGATTTAGCTAAAGCTGCATTTTAAAGCCAAGAATTCAAATCTTTTCTTGATTTTTAAAGGTAGCAAAAGTGAGTATAGTAGGCTGGGGACCCAATATTTAAAAAGTAGGAAAAGTCTATTTCTACAAAGCCATCTGCTCATGCTCTGTCCCTACCTACCCAGGTCTAGCTTTTATTTTCCCATATTTTACTAGATATAGGAAAAGAAATTATCTTAGTTTTTTCTTTTAACTCTAAGGAAAACAATGTAAGTACAACAAATGGGAAATGAAGAGCAATCTTAGTATCAAGGAGACTGTAGAGAGTGGCAGAGACTGGTGAGCAGGAAACTCCTCCAACTTAGGGGGGCAGCTGACACTCAGCTCTGATCCACTGATTCCACATAGAACCATAAGCCTAGCCCTGCCAACAACTCTAAGTTTTCAAGAGAAGCTGAAAACTTTGTCTTTTATTTGAAATACCTTGAGTTCTATTTAGTGATAGCAATGATTCTATGTAAAATATAAAAGCGTATCAAAGCCTAAGATTGTGCAGGCCAAATAAGACACATCTGTGGTCCAGATGCAGCTGGAAGGCTGACTTTGCAACCTTGGTTCTGGCTTCTTCACCAAGTGTATGGTGAGAGGATGAAGAGAAGGAGTTTATGAGTCAAGTTCCACTTGGAAGACAGATGGCATATTCAAATAAGTATAAATTGGGAAGGATTTATTAAAAAAAAGAAACTGATCACAGAATGGTGGGTAGGATAAGGGAGAACATACAGAATAATGCAAGATATGAGGCTAATGGCAGTGGGGTTGGTACCTCCACACCCTAAACAGAAGAGAAGAGAGAACCTTGAATAGGGTAAGTAAGCCTCCAGAAGAAAGACAGAGACCTTTTGTTGAGGGACATACTGGCCTGAGCTTATCTTTCAAAGGAAACCAGAGAAAGAAATGGCTTCACCTCTTTTCCTCTTATTCCTGATGCTTCCCATTGGCCAGGATCCACTGGAAGCAAGAAGGTATGGAAACTCTTATGTGTGGGCACATGGCTTGGTCCTTGGTACAGAGGGTAGGGTTCAGGGGAACAGGAGACTGGGAGGAAAAGGAGCTATCTGGCATAGGGAATTGAAACAATGGATGTTTGAGTATTTCCACTGGTTACAGTTTAGAACTAACATGTGTCCCAAAGTCTGGTGTTTAGAGGTGGGGCTTTCAAAACCATGTGATTGCTATACTCACAGTGGTTTAGTCCATTGATGAGTTCACAGTTCAATGTGTTGTTAGAAGGTGGGGCCTTGTCACAATAGATGGGCTGCAGGGGGCATGATGTGGAAGGATGTATTTTCTCCTCTCCTCTCTTTCTGTTTCCTAGGCGCCATGAGTTAAGCAGCTTTCCTCTGCTATACACATCTACCATGCTGTTTTTCTCTTGGAGCCAGCTGACCATGTACTAAACTCTCTAAAATCATGACCCAAAATAAACTCCTCTTTTTTTTGAGTTGTATATGTCAGGCATTTTGTTCCCACAATGAGAAAATGAGCAATACACAAGGCTTTTTATTGGTCAGTCCAAACTCTCAGAGATGCTGTCCACACAGCAAGCCACCTGCCCTTCCCATGTCCTAACTGAGAAGGAGGAGCACCTGGGAAGAAGTCATTGCTGGGGGCTGCACGACTAGGGTTGGGCAGCCCAGGCTGTAGAGATCCACCTTTTGCTAAGCACTGGGCATTGAGGATAGTGAGGCTTGTCGGCAGCTCCATGAAATAGGGATCTGAGACTGTTTTGCTTTTTGATGTAACCTAAGCAACTCAAACCACACCTGGCACATCATGGATGCTCAATAAATCCTTGCTGAATGAGATGTTTGGACAAAATGTGGCAGTCCTATAATCTCAGCGTAGAACCAACCTGCTGTGTTTCTCAGGGATTAGACTTCCCAGGATGGCTGAGGTATCTTAGTCTTTTTATGAACAATTCTTGGAGGAATACCAGTATCAGAAAGGCCCAAACTGGGAGCCACAGCCCAGTATCACTTTGGGATTTCCTGGCTCAAAGAAAAAAATTCTAAAGCCGCTTCCCCAGATGCCTCTTCTCACTAGCTGGAAGTAACTCTGAAACAAGTGGCTTGTGTCTCTGCATATTTCTTACTTGGCAAATTAACAAGCAGTTGGATTAGAGGATTAGGTACTAAATGAATGGCTAATGGCATCTGTGAGATGCCGCACACAGGCTGCAAAGCATGTGGCAGGACACATGCTGAGTGGTGGAGCTCTCTAAGCCCGGTGTCAGGAAGCACTGAGAAAGAGGAGAGAGATCAATTCCTCCTCCCTGAAGTTCCAACTGGCAGATATTTTCACCCCTGCCGTATGAATTGATAAAGCAAAGCAAAATACCACAGGCTGGTTTTCATGCCCTTGATCATTATTTATTAAATGTTTACTGTATCCCAGGCTTGTTCCAGGTGCCGAAAACAGGTAACTCTTGACCTGACACTGCTCCTACCCTACCTGAGCTTACAGTTGCCAGTTATACCACTGATTCAACAGGCAATGCCTGTAGGTTCTAATGTAGTCAGTCTACTGTGAATCTGCGGAATCTGAAGAATCTAAATTTTGAAAAACAAGCATCTTGGATGCTTTGAATGCAGGTGGTCTCAGCCATATCTTGAGAACTTCCTGGTCTGCCAGGAATCTTACACACCAGGGAAGAAAAGCAAAAACCCAAGGCTAGATTCTACATTGTATTAAAGACTCAAGTAGGCAGAATTGGAGAAAAAAAATCCTCACGTTTTGGAAACTGCTCTAGGAAATCCCTTAGAAAGGCTCCATGTTGGAGGTTGAAAGTTGTTTGAAAAAGGCCAGCCCAACCAGTTTTCCTCCACTAGGGAAAGAAATCTCTGCTTCTTCAGTTGGACACCAGATGAATGGCTGGCTTGAAAGTTCCTGCTGCTTAAAAAGTTAATACAACAGGAAAAAAATGGTACCAATCTTTAAATATATCACATGGTGTGATATTCTTTTATAAGAGATACACAAAGAGCAGCAGATTCAAGGCCCTATTTCAGGCTCACTCTGGGTAAGTGTGTATTCAATGGGGCAGCAGGCAGAAATGCCTGTATGATTTAAGTTATTATTTCTTTTTGTCATTTTTTTCCAAGTCCAAATGGTTAGATTAGCAGAAGTTAAATGTGCACATGATACAACTGTGGTATTAGACAGACCCTGAAAGCTGCCTGGTGTCTGCATTTCCCCATTTTAGGTAAGTTTAATATGCCTCCAAGTCCATCATTTCTCTTGCAAGACTGTGATTCAGTTCTTATACTTTGTACCATATAATCTACAGGTTACTGAATCCAGATTGTGTATTGCAAAATCTTCAGGAGTGCTACTCACATAAGCTACAGTATGAGTGGTTCCTTTAGAATTATGCAGTGCACAACATGAACAACCTTATGTGACAGCCTTAATTATATTCAAAGGCAGCCATGTGATCCTAAGAATCTGCTTCTTCAATTGGACACCAGATGAATGGCTGGCTTGAGGCTTTTCATTGCATGGTCAGGAAGTACACATTTTACTGCTTTCAAATAATACACTACTGAAAACCCAGACAAATGAAACACCCGAGAGAATCTGAGTATCTGCATTTCCAATTACACTGAACATGAATTCTTCACCCACATAAGTGCCAATTTGTATTATTCTGAGTTCCACTGAAATTGGCCCAAGCCCCTGGGGCACTTCTTGCCTGGTTTCACTTGTTACCATGGGATAATTGGTTTAAAACTGATTACTGGGTCACTAATTATGGGTCCTATTGACAGTGTATTTCAGCTTAGGGAAGCAATTAAAAAGTTCACCCTAATTAATCAGGGGTAATTAACAGGTTTTAAATTTTGTCAAGAGATTAATTATCAAGAAATCCAGAACAAATCAATATACATTCCAGAAGGATGGAGGAGAACTCAGTTATAAACTGGAGGTTATTTGGATCATTCATTCATTCATTCAACAAATATTCACTGAACACCTAGATGGAACCAAGCACTTAGACAAGGGACCCCAATGGCTTTGCTGATGTAGATTCTCACTGGGACAGGGAGTAGAGTAGCATGTGACCTGGCACTTTTTACATGGCTGTAAAGAGATTCTCTGCAGGTGCAGTCTTCATCATCCTAGTTAGTTGTTTTGAGCACTTATTGAATGTTATGAGCAGTTCTAAGAGTTTACATGCATTATTTCAACACATCTTCATAGTGACTCTGTTGCATAGCTATCATCAGCTGTTCCCATCAAAAAGTTAAAGAATTGGAGGCCCAGAGGAGTTTAGACACTTGCTCAAGAACACATACCCAGGAAAAATCATGGCTGGGTTTTGAGTCCAGGAAGAGGAATTTCACTTTGTTGCACTCATAATGGTGTTATGGAAAAGGACCCCCTAAGGGTGGTTAATAGGATGTCAGCATGTTGCAATGCCACATGAGGTACCTGAAACCAGACTGCCTGGATCAAATCCTGGTACCACTCACTGACTAACCATATGATCCCAAGTAACTTCACCCAACCATTCCTCTGTGAAGTGGGCATCTAATAGAACAAACCTTATTATATTATTTTAAGATGATGTATGTAAAATATTTCAAATAGTTCCTAGTGCATGGTGATTGCCCAGCAGAGGTTTATTGTTGATATTCTGTTACTGCATTCCTGCTGAATCAAGAAGTTACTGTCTCAGCTCTATTTTACCATCTTGCATTATTCTGCCACACAGATTCTTGTTGAAGTTTTAGGGAGAAATTTCTGTTTAGCTTTAGACTGAATTGTATCTCCTGAAAATCATAAACTGAAGCTTTTATTCTTAGTGTGATAGTAGTTAGAAATGGGGTTTTAGGGAGGTAGTTGGGAGGGTGGGGCATGATGATGGAAGTAGTGTCATTGTAAAATGATTCACAAGACCATTCTTCCATTCTCTCTCTTTCCTCTCTTCCTCCTCCTATTCCTTCTTTTCCTCTCTGCCTCTTCCCCCTACCCTCAAACTGGTAGCATGATCTTAGACTTTAGACTTCCAGGCTCCAGAACAGTGAGACACAAATATCTATTTTTAAGCTACCAAGTCCATGGTATTTCATTATGGAAGCCTGAGCTGACCAGTGAAGAATATTTGTTAATTTTTCAGAATTGATCACCTTAACCCCCTTTGGGGTTTAAGTATCCCATAGGAACTGTCAGTCCTGTCTCTCTGATATAAAAATGCTCTGTTGCCTATAAGATAACTTTGATAACAGGAAGGAGAGAAGCTCTAGAAAGTGACATCTCATAAACTCTATGATTTCATCTTTTCAGCAGTAAAAAGTCATAGGTCAGATGGCACAATAGGCCACGCCCATGTTCAATGTTTTCATGATGTCTAGGGACTATGGGGTAAGAAATACTTATGCCAGAATGCTATCAATGAGGAAATGCAAGCAATAAATTGAATCCAAAACTCTGGGCACATTTCAGTCTGAGATTACAAAAATAAGACTGCATTTCCTTTCATGTCTGACCTAGAGGCACAGCAAGCTACAGAAAGTATGACGGTTATGAATGTAGCAGCTGGAGTAAGGTGGCCTGTGTTCAAATCCTGACCCTGATATTGACTTGCTAGTGACCTTGAGGAGACTGCTACACCTGCATAATGTCCCTTCCTCCTCTAACAAATAGAGACTATAACTGGTTGCTAGGAGGATTCAATGACATTGAATAAGTAGAGTGAATAATTTAGGCCCTCACACTTAGCACCACCAAATAGTTTCTGTTATTATTTAACAATTCCAAATACCAGTTGCCAAATGGAGAACTTCCAGTTTGTTCCTGGAGCTGCCATCTCAAAATATTTCCAGTGTCTTTAAGGTTTTCTAGATGTTCTCTGCTTTATAGATCTGGGAATACACAGAAAAGTACTTATGCATAGAGGTCAATGAACTTGGACCAACACTATTCTCTGAACCTTTTGCCTTTGGTCTTGTAAAAGAGCAATTCTCCACCTTCCCCTTACTCTTCTGTGACAGTGTTCATTTGAATACAGTTACTTTATTGGATTAAGACACTACCACAGTGCCAAGATCCTGTGGAAGACAACGCTCCCTTTCTGTAAGAGCAGAGGGTATAACCACAGGGTCTTCCTAGAGATGTGTATCCATAAAGAAGTGTGTTTTGTAAGCCAGCAGAAGGCCCTTAAAGACAACAAAAGAGGCTGGGTCCAGACTGTTCTGTTAAGCACAGTGAAGATTTCCAGCAAGAAGGTCCTTGGTAAGGGATGGGACCCATTAAAAGGAAAGTCCAAGTTTATCGTCTACTGGGGTCCAAAGAGTATCAAGTCAGCATGTTTTTGAAATGGTACAAGGTTTGAGAGTTCTGGAAGCAAGCTAACTGGCAGATTGATAAATGTTGCTTAGTTAGCCAGAGTGGTTTTTTTATTTATTTGTTTCACTCTTTGTTTGCTTCTCTTTTGTTCTTTCAGTATTTAGCAATCTGAACATCCCAGCTAGCCTAGCCTCTGTACTAGGAAGTCTTTTTTTTTTTATTTCTGTTGGAGCAAAACTTTAAAGAGAAATGTGATTCTTTTGAAATTAGAAGTAAATTTCATTCATTACTGCTTTATCAATCCAGCCAGCCATCTACCTACTCATCCATCATTTGTGCATTCATTCAGTCACTTATCGATCCTTTTATCTACACATCCATTTATCTCACAAATATTTACTTAGTACCAGCTCTGTGCCAGGCACTGTTCTAGGTATTGCATATACAGCAATGAAGACAGATACTTGCCTTCTATTTACTTCCCAGCATCAAGAGATATATGATAAATAGAACATCTAGTATATCAACTTGTGATAAGTACCTTGGGAACTATAAATCAGAGAAGGAAAATAGGGAATGCTGAGGAATGGGCAATTAGAAAGAGAATTCAAGAAGACATGGCCAGACCTACCAGTAGTCCTTTTCTATGAGGAGTTTTTTTGAGTACTGGAGATCGAGCCCAGGGCCTTCACACTGAGCTACACTCCCAGTCCTTTTTTTATTTTTCAAGACAGGGTCTTGCTAAGTTTCCAGGAGTGGACTCAAATTTGTGATCTTCCTCCCTAAATCTTCCAGAGTGGAGTGCTAGGATTACAAGTATGTACCACCATGCCCAGCTCCTATCAAGAAAATTTTTAAGAAAACATGATATTAGTGAGTTATGTTGTAGAGACTAAAACAGCTTAAATGTAAGCAGTTATCCACTCATGAAAGCATTTAGCATGTGCATATAAACTTGAAGAAGACTTTCTTATTTTTGCTTATCTAGCACTGTTATGGTTTATCTTTAGATGTCCCCCCAAAGCCTCATGTACTCATAGGTGGGGTTTGGGGGAGGTGATTGAATCACGGATTAGTGCACTAATGAGTTTATAGGTACATGTAATTTGGGAGATGAAGCTTGGTTGGAGGTGGATCACTGGGGTGTGGCCTAGAAGGATCTCTCTCTCTCTCTTTCTCTCTGTCTCTCTGCCTCTCTCTATTCTCTCATGATCTCTTTCAGCTTCCTGGTGCCATAGCCCTCTACCATGCTGTCCTGCTATGGACTGACGCCTCTATGAACCGTGAGCCAAAATAAACCAATAAACCTTTCTTGTCTTAGTTACTTTTTTCTCATTGTTGAGACAAAATACCTAATGTTTGAAGTGAAAGGAGACAAGGTTTGTTTAGCTCACAGTCTGTAGAGATTTCAATCTATAGTCAGTTGACTCCAAGGCAGGGTGGCACATGGTAGATAGGCAACCATTCATGGCAGTGAAGGACAGCCCTAGTGCAGGTATAGCACTCACACTTTTAATCCCAGTGCTAGGCCATGAATCAATTACGGGCTCTAGATTCAGCCCCCTCCCAAAAGCCTGTTCCCTATGACTGCATTTGGGGGGACATCCAGACACAAGCTATAACATTTCCTCTTTTAAACACTGGGTTTCAGGTATTGTGTCTGGTGACAGAAAAGTAACAAAGATACGCATTATTTTTAATTCCTGTTACTGCTTCCTGGTTTTCCCTTGAGAGTCAACTTTTGCCTTTCCTACTGTCACTTGGTTTAGAAGAGGGTGATCTCCCTCCCAATTCCAACTGAACATGTGACCTAGGCCTAGCAATCAGTATCCCCATACCCTGGTCACACTGAATGTTTACCATGCAGATGTTATGAGACAATCCTCTGTACTTTGCCTGGTACCCTTTGAGGAGTGGTGGGAGTCTTTATTTTTGAATGACTGCAAGAATGTTCAATGTAACAATGAGATTAATATGATTTAACAATCTACTACTGCCAGTAGCCAACATTGCAGGAGAAGAGTGAATCAACCCAATACAAATGACACTTTAGAGATGGATAGGTATTAAGTTGATAGCATCACTGGGTCTCTGGATTTAAGTGAGTCTGATCCAATGATCCTTAAATTACCAACTCTCAAGCTAATGATTTTTTTTCAAGAAATGTGTGTCATTTTGATTTGGGATTCTGTCACCTGTAACTCAAGAATCCCAATAATCATAGGATTTAGTGAATATTCAATGAATGGATAAAAACATCAGAATTCTGCTGGCAGGAGTCTTAAGAAATCTGAAACCCAGTCACTTTATATCTATTTTCTACATTAAATTCAATATAACCCCTAATGTGATATCGATTTGCTTTTCATATTTAACTTTATAGTTTTAAAAATTTGTGTTCAGTCATGAAGCATAGGAAGCAAAACATGTCTTCTAAATATATTTAGGTATGATTTTAGTATGTTTCAAAAGTAATAAATATTCCATATAGAGACACACACAAAAATGAATATTATCTTATCTAAACCCCCATAAATAAATAATGTGTCACAACAATTTTTTCTTTGCATCCATATTTTAAAAATAAAAATTGATGATACTCAAATGCTCTTTAATTTGTGTATATTTTTACTGAAAAATATTTTTGCCATTTCCCCCAAGCCAGCAATTGTTCTCTTATACAACATGTTTGATTATAATCTGAAAAGAATTTAAAGTTGCAAAAGGGCACAAAGGACAACATAATAGACACCTACATTCTTGTAAGGTAAAATCAACAGCTGTTAATATTGTTAAATTTGCTTTCATTTTGGAAAAAAATTATATGGATATCTAAATTTTCCTAACAGTTTTTATTTATTTTTCATCATTGTAAAAAGCACTGTGAGAAGTATCATGATTGGAACTTTAACCTTATCATTCTCTCAGGGTAAAGTCTTAGAAATGATGGAACTGATTATATTCCTGTCTCTACATCCTAGCCAACACTGGGTTGTTTGAATTTTAATTTTTAAAACCAACTTAATTATACAAAGGTGATATTTTATTATTGTCTTAATTTGTATTTCTCTTATTTCTGATGATGTTAAATATATATTTCATATGTAATTGGAAATTTGTAATTTTTCTATTGTGAATTATTTATCCATGCCTTGTGTACTTTTCTCTGTTGGAATAATCATCTTTTTCTCTTTAGTTGAAGGTGCTTTTTCTATAGAAGGGATACCATCATTTATTTATTTTTTATTTTTAAAGAGAATAAAACAAAAGAACAGAACAAAGCAGATCAGAATAAAACAATGCAAATGACACAGGATTTCAAAACAAGACAAGAGGAAATCAACAGTGGCTACCAGAATGTCTCTTTTTTTCTTTGACATAGTTGTCCATACCTTCACACACAACAAATTCAAACAAAACAAAATAGTACAAAACTGATCAAACAAAAGAATGAAAGCATTACAGTCCTTCAAAACCAGACAATAGGAAAATCAACAATGGCTACCAAAATGTCTCTTGTTCTCTTCAAAATAGCTGTCTATACCTTCATACACATTGAAATCAAGTAAGATACCATCATTTATAGCCAATATATTTTGCTATGTACAATTTGTCCTTCAATATATTATATATTCTATATTTAAATGGCTCCTTAGTTGATGGAAAGACCTCCCAGATTAAGAACCATGGCTCTAACTCTAAAGGATTTTTATAATTTCAGAATTTTATATAAGAGTTCCACTCTATCACTTTAGCCTGTTTCCAAGTGCAAGATATTTGTTTGCTTGTTTGCTTTCTGATATCCTTAGTGTAATTAGTCTGAGGTTTAGCTCCTGCTCTGGGATTTCTGGAAGCTCCTCCAGGTAATTCTAATGTGCATTCAGGTTTGGTAACCGCTGTTTAGAAACTATTCCATAGTCATGATCACTAATTCCCCACTCTATTCACATAGAATTCTGTCTGGGAATTAGGAGGAATTTCAACCCTAGGTTTACATTAGAATCATCTAGGGAACTTAAAACACAAACTGAGCTAAATTTCTATGTGAAATATTAGCCATCAATATTAAAGAAAAATAGATGCAGTTTCAAAAGTGATTCACATTGAAGACTAAATACTCATTTTCTAGGTTAATTGCTCTTTTAAAATAATAAACTTTACCATTTTATGCACACAGATATAGACTTGACTCTTACTAATCCAAGTGTACATCATGTCTTAGTAGAAGTGTTTTTATTTAACTCAAACATGCATTATATTTTCCTGGAGAGCTTGGTGAGCCTCACCCCCAGAATATCTGATTTAGTTGATATCCACCTGACAGGATTTTAAATTCCTGGGTAATGCAGATACTGATGGTCTAATTACCACACTTTGAGAACTGCTGAGTTATGACCATTCATACAAATACACTTGTTCCCTGATGGAGAGCTTTTTCCATGGCAATGAGCTTAAGCATGATCTCTCAGCTGTGTGCTGCAAACTGCTGAGAAGTTAGAGCAAGGGGCATAAAACCTTTTGTGCGCCTATCTTTGCTAGAAATCACACTAAAGCATTTTCCCAAGCCCTAGCGCTGCAGTCTTTGGTCTGACTTTATTGAGATAATTTACACATCTCTCCACTGCCAATCTTGCTCCAATACTGTGGGTAACTCATGATGCCTGACTGCAGTATTGCATTGTGACAACATTGCACAGTGCATAGGTGGTGAGAAGGAGCTCCGTGAAGGGTAGGGTGTTTGCATCCACTTGGAATCTCCATCTTCCGGCCCATCATCTACTATAGAGACAATTGAGCTTCCTAAAATGCAATTCTGATTATGTTACTCCTTCCCTTCAACTCTTTAGTAGTTCCTCATGGCTCTTAGAATAAGATTCCAAATTCTTATCACAGTGCTGCAGGTTCGGTTTCCCAGAAAGCAGATCCTGAGATGGAGTCTGGCATGAAGTGTGCCTATTGAAAGGTGCCTTTGGCATCAACACCTGTGCATGGGGCAGGGGGCTGGGAACACAGTGGGCAGAAACAGTGAGCTGGTATGGGCCCAAAATAACCTCAGTTGATTCCCAACGGAGCTCTGGAGACTGGTAAGTCACAGCTGTCTTGAGTTGCATTAAGATGGCCAAGCCTTTACATCCCCATGGGGGGATGTGGGTGGAGCCAGTGAAAGCTGTGACACTGGCAAGGCAGCTGTCTGAAGCCCAGACAGCCCCTGAAGATCCTAATGGCTGAAGGTTGGTCACTACAGCCTGTCCACCTCCTGGAGTGGCTAGTACTTTTATGAGTAGTATAGTATATAGTGTTTACCACACTTGGCCACAATATTCTCTGCAGTGTGGCCTCTCTCTCTCTCTGTCTCTCTGCCTCTGTCTCTCTGTCTCTCTCTCTCTTTTCCCCCTCCTTATTATCTACTTTTCAGGCACAATATTTTTTTTCAGTTCACCTTGCAACTTTCTGCCTCAGGAGCTCTACGTGTGCACTTGTCTATGTCTACGTTGTTATCTTCTGCATTTCTGACCCCCTTCCTCTTCCCCAGATTCCCCAACTCATTTGAAGGCCTCTGTTCAAGTGATACTTTCTTTGGGAATCCTTCCTGACTCTCTACCTAGTCTAGGATGCCTGCTGTGTACTTTGAAAGCTTAGACACCCATTACACTAGGAACCAACGAAGTAAGGGGCTCATGGAAAACTACTCTTTTATAGGACTTGCAATGTAAAAAGAAACAGGCCTGAGATCCCTGTCAGCGGACATCATGAGACAGTCTTGTGCATAGCATACTGATTTCTTTTAAACGTTAGCCCAGAATTTTTAAAAAATTCTACTCTATATCTTTTACGCTATGTTGGGGCTGAAATTTAAAAGGAGAAAGGATAAGTGCCAGAATCAGAGCAAGGAGCCTAAACGGAAGGTGAAACTCAGGATAATAAATTCAAGGGCACTCAATCAGACAACCCTCTTCAGCAGGGGATCCTCCTACCTTATTAAGCAGTGAAGATTCAGAGTTCCACATCATTGAATAATACCAGTATAATAACAGCAGCAATGTTGCCCTTTACTGAGTGTTTACTGGACAACACTTTTTCCTGCCTCATCTCTCTCAAATCAGCACTAGGAGAGAGTTTCCCTTTCTTTGCTCAAGAGGCCTGTG
Source organism: Hydrochoerus hydrochaeris (assembly GCA_004027455.1). Lineage (NCBI taxonomy): Eukaryota > Metazoa > Chordata > Mammalia > Rodentia > Hydrochaeridae > Hydrochoerus > Hydrochoerus hydrochaeris. Next base: position 533,486 of record PVLA01000066.1, read on the forward strand.
CAGAGGTTAGGTAATTTGCCCAGCACCACACTGTAATTAGTGGCAGAGCTGGGCTTTAGAGCAGGGTTGCTGGATAGCTAGAACAATTAGGCAGCAAGCATTGCCTGTTTGGTGTGGGTGCCTGAACCTCCACTAGGGGTTGAAGCCTCTGGTCCAAGTCCCTGGTCCTCAGCAGGTCTCAGAGACCCAGCCTCTGCAGTGGCCGTTTTCTGTTCCCATCCCCCATGCCTGTTTCCCCCTTCCACCAGTGCAGGCTGCTCCAATCCCAGCATGCCTTGGGCTGTAGCCAGCCTGAGTTATGACAGAATTCGCCCGAAAATTCCCCTGTAAAGGGAATGGGGCCAATCCAATGTGAGTTATTCTTATTGTAAGCTCCCCAAAGCCAGGGACCTTGTATGATTTAGTTTGGTATAACCCACAGTCCTGGGAATAGGGCCTGGCACTCTACACACAATAATTGTTTATGGAATTGACTGGTGTTTTCAGAGAGATTGGAGACCAAACACACACACACACACACACACACACACCTCAAACACACTGATTTTATGTGCTCTGTGGGTGTGAGTCTGTGTCTCTCTTTCCCTGACATGTTATGTGCATGGCCCCATCACTCATTTTAATTACATTATTGTGGGCTCTGTTTGGCCTTTGGCTATTTCTGAGACCAAATTAGAAAATTTATAAACAGCCATCTTTCTTACTGGAGAACTTACAACAGTGATTGCCTTGGGGTGGTGAACTGGGATACAGGGATGGGGGTGGGGAACTTACTTTTCAAGGGCTTCCCCTTTGTTCTGCTGGCATTTTTCTTTTAACAAGGTGCATGTATTATCTTTTCAAAAAAAATAACAATAGAAACATTAACAAAAGAAAAGAAAATAGACACTTTGCTCCCCAAAGCATCAGTGACTTATATAAAAGCTTTTCTAGCTGGATTAGAGATTAAAGGTGGGGTCTATTCTGGACAGGTTCACAGGCCCCTGGGGACATGTTGCTGCCATCTCGAGGGGGAAGGCAGACAGCACACAGATGTGACTGACAGCTCTCTACAGCTTGGGCTCACGCCATCCCCCTGGACGAGCCCAAAGAATGTCTCCTCTCCCAGGAGTCCCTCTGTGCTGACCCCGCCACTCATTTAGTTATTCTCTTTGCTGGGTCAGTGACAGATCTGCAAGGATTAAGTGAAGTAAGCTCTGAAATCTACTCAGTAAGATGAAAATCTGTCCCTTCATTCCCAAGCTGGAGCAAAAGTGATTAAACCAGAGAAGTCAGGCTCAGGGGGCAGGGGACTGGCTGTGGCCTTTGAGTTCAAGGCTCTGTTACATCCTTTTCTATGATTTTAGGATCATTGGCATCTGGTCCCCAGACTCTGTGGCAGCTGTTTGGAGCCTCTGAATCAAACCCAGGGAGGATTGGTGTCTCTAAGGTGGACCGAGTACTTACAATCGGCTAATGAGAGCGCCTTGGCTTTCTTCTGAGTCCAAGATATTCCTAGAGGGATTAATTTTTATCAAATGACTTCTTAATGAGAGTATGCTTACCTCCAAATTTGGAGACCTTAAAGCTGCTGAAATTTGAAGCTAATCAGCAGGCTGGTCTGCTTTGACTGTGAGTTCATACAATCAGAAACTCAAAAAAGAAGAGAGCAAGATAGTAATAGCCAGGAGCTAGCAGAGTGAAAATACAAGCTTGAAATTCAGCAAATGGCCTTGTTCTGTACTCCTGCAAAACGCTGAGGGCAGTGGGGTGTGGTGTCTGAAAGATCCTGGGGGCTGGGGCTGGCTTACAGATGCATTTTGTTGAGCCCACAAAAAAATTTAAATTTGGGGAAATGCCATATACAAATGTGGTGTATGTGCTTCTTTGTAAAAGAAGAAATGCTGCCAAGAACAGGTCTGCATTTCTGCATGGACCACAGTGACTCTGAGCTGCCTGGCTGCTGTTCCTCTGTGAAGGTTCCTGGGTGCTCCAGCTTGTCACAGTCCCTACCACTCCCTCAGTAGGCAAACTGTACGACATGTTATGTTACCTTCCCAGCCCTCATGGGCTTTTTGAGTCTGGGTTTGCCATGACAGAAAAACTATTATCCCTGCTTAGAAGAAACAACAGAATAGACCATTTATACTTTGAGAAGTCATTTGGCAGAAAGATGAGGCTATGACTACTTCATTGGGTGCAGTTTGGAGAATTCCTCCATCCCCACCCGCACCTTTGCTCAGATTTGGCTCCCCTAGAACTTAGCTCCAGTGAATTGAGGTTTCTTCTTGTGGTGGACAGACCCTAATTTAGCATGTCCCAAATTATCTTCATGACCTGGTACTCACACCTTTGTGTAATCTTCTGTTGAAGGTGGGCAGGATTTATGGTTCACTTCTAATCAACATACAAGGTATGATAAAGAAATATGGTGAATATTTAAAATTTATTATAGAAAAGACACTTTTTTATTAATTCTCCCTCAACATACTACCCCTCACTTTGAACACACGCCATCGTTTTTACCTCTTGCTGAAGTAGTTCTGGAAGGCTCTTTCCCCAGTGTCTCTAATTGTGTTGACATGGTTGTCTTGATACCCTGAATTGATTCAAAGCGTTTATGTTTCAGGGTCACTTTGACTTTGGGGAAGATCCAGAATTTGAACAGTGCCCCAGCTGGTGATTCAGCTTGATGAGGACTCACTACCACGTTTTTACCAGCCTGCCTTTCCCTTGGATGGCACTCAGTGGTAGTATCCATTATATTTTTCATACACCTTTGAAAGCCATTCAGGAGGGAAGACTTCCAGAACTGCTTTAGAAAGTGGCAAGACTGGTAGAATACAAGTGCTCAAAGCAAGGGGGGACATTTTGAGGGGGATTAATGACAATGTGTCTTTTACTGTAATAAATTTTTTGAAGAAAATTTAAGCATTCGTTGTATATTTTGATTATATCTATTACTATGGCAAAGAAAACATAATGTCCCTCTCAGACTGTAGTATGTAAGACAGCAGTGTTTGTCTTGCTAGCAGACTAGCTTGCTTGCTGTCTTTGATGAAGCAAGTGGCCATGTAGGGAAGGCTTGAGTTCAAGCAGCTGACAGAACCTCCCGCCAACAAACAGCTGGGAGCTGGTGGTGACCCCTGTTAACAGCCAGTCAGAACCTGAGGCTGCCAGTCCAATGGCCCACAAGGATTGAGTTTCATCAGCAACTGTATGAGCTTAAAGGCTGATTCTTCCCTGTTGTCTTTGAATGAGATCTTGGGCTTGGCAAACATCTTAACCTCGGCCTTGTGAAAACCGGAAGCAGGAGGGCCATGCTCAGACAAGAATTGTGGGATAGTAACTTGAGTTGTTTTAAGGTGTTAATCTGGTGGTAATTTTGTTACATGAGCAAGAGTTAACTAATACAATGATACTTCCTCTGCTCTTGGACTTTGAACAACTACTTTCCTTCTGAATGTGATCCTATCTCTCTCTAATGTCACTCATAGTTTGGAATTGTGATTGATTCTGTCGAATCTGAAACTTGGTAGAACAGACATTTATTGAGGCCAGAGGGAGGAAGATGGCTAAAGTGAGCTCAGTCCCCTTTTGTGTCATTTACCAAATGTCTCTCACCATAAATGTGGGGACTCTGTCTTGTTTTTGTTTTAATAGTAGGGACTCTGTCTTGTTTTTGATGTCAGTGATGCCAAATATTAAGTTTATGTTCAGTGATCAGTTGTCAAGTGCACGAGCATAGTTTAAGGGTTAAATTAGGCACCGAAGGCTCTTTTCCTCCAGGTTCTTTCTCAATGGCTGGGTCATCTTCTGTTGCTGAAATGTACTACATTATGACTAATATACATGACTAATTTTCTTTTGGAATATGTTTCCAGATCTTTTGCTAATATAACCAGTGCTTCAACCCAGCATTCTAATAGCTAAATGTTTGTGCATATTTATGATGTGATGGGCCAAAATATAAAAACAATTATTATGATTTTAAAATACCTACTAGAAAGATGTTTATGCTTCCAGAAGTGTAGTACATGGAAATGCTAACTTTCCAGCATATTTGCCAATATCACACAAGGTTTTTCTAATTAATACTTGCCAACTTAATAGCAGAGAATGTTATCTTACTATTTTTGTTCATACTTCTTTGCTTATGAATAAGGTGGAATACTTTTATCAATCGTTCATAAGCTTAAATTTCATATGCACTGATCATTTTTCTATTGGTGTGGTTGTATTGATTTGTAAGAGTTCTTTATGCACCTAATATATAACATTATGTATTTTGCCACATAAATTTTATCTTTTAAAAAAAAATGTAAAGTGTATTTTGGAACACATTGAAAGTTTTTTCTAATATTATTTCCTATTCTTTTGTAGTTTCTATTTTTGTTGTTACACTTAGAAATTCTTTTTCTGGGCCAGGGATTTAGCTCAGTGGCATAAGTGCCTGCCTGGCAAGTGCAAGGTAGTGAGTTCGATCCCCGGTACAAAAAACAAACAAAAAAAAAAAAAGAAAGAAAGAAAAGAAAAGAAATTCTTTTTCTATATTTTAAATTACATGTATATTTATTTTACAACCTTTTTTTTTTCTAGGGAAGTTGTCAATTTCAGAGAACTTTTGATGAAATTTGGCAGTTGACACAGACTTTCTCCATATCAGTAGTGTTTTGATCAAGTGCAATTGAATTTTAGTCAGCTAGAACCAGACTTGATCCTTTGGTAGGTTCACACCTAGATCCTTAACAAAACTGATTTTCTCTTCCCAATATGCCAGAGACACTACATGCCATCATCTGTCCCCTCACTCTATTCTTCCTCTTTCAATGGGATAAGCCACGTTACACATTGAGCTGCAAGAATAGAAAGTTGCCTTGGAAGGCAAGCCCAGCCACAGGTGTTGGGGGCATCCACAGGCAGGAGACTGGACAAGTACTCAGTGTTGAGAATCCCACAGAAAATGAGAGTGTCTTTGTGGATGATAACATAATAACTCATGCATGCACTGAGTATGGGCTTAGTGTTAGAACTTTGTTAAGAATCTGTCTTAATATTCACTATATAACTCAATCCCCTTAATAGCTCCATGCCATGGATATTATTTTCCAGATCTTAAAATGAAGGAACTAAGAATGGATCTCAATTTAGATTTGTCTGACTTTGACGTCTGTTCTTCCTTACACTCTGCACTGAAAACCTATTTGTCCATGTGAAGAAGGGTCATATCTAGGGGTGCCCAGCAGGATCAAGAGCAGAGGCTTAAGCTGTGGGTCTAGGTTTCTGGTGAAATACTGTGTGAACAATTCCTAGCTGTCAAGGGGTAGGAACTTGGGTGAACCTCACACAACAGTCTATGGCAGAAATATACAGTCAGATGCCTTGGCCTGTGACTGCCGACTGAGATACTTACTATATACATCTAGCAGCCTGCATTTCTTATTTAGAGATGAGATCTTCCTGTGTTAACCTGAAATTCTTATAGCTAGTTTTCTTTCACCACCCCCATTTGTCATCTGTAGGATTTATGTAATTGTCTCAACCCGTGGGGGTGACCCATATACAGACCCAGTATTTTCCTTAGTGCTGGGTATTGGAAATGCTTTGGTGTAACATCTTTTTTTATGGTACTTATAAGAAGACATTTTATATCCCAAGATCATATAAGTTTACCACACAGAATCACTGAAAGCAAAATCACATTTCATTGATTTTTTCCTCAAATATGTCTCCTGGACATACTGGAGAACAACATAACCCAACCCCCATCACATTGGGCAGGGCTCCATGATAAATTCTGGGTTAAAATGGAAGTTGTAAGTATCACTTGCAAGGCAAAGCATTTAATTACTATCATGACCATTTACTATGGGCCAAGCACAAGATGCTTGAAATATATAAATTAAATCAAACCAAGAAAAGCTTGCCCTTAAGAAACATTCTAGCTGAGGAAGGGCAGAAACAATACACATAATAAATAAGCTAATAATTAAGTACATCAAGAGGTGATAAATGCTGTTAAATTGCCAAAGATCAACAGTAGGGGCATGAGGAGGTACAGTATTAAATAGGGTCATCAAGGTAGGTATCACTAAGAATGTGATTGAAAGAGTTATGGAAATTAAGGAGGAAGATGCTTAGAAGAAGGTATTCCCCAAAAGAATGATGGCAATGAGATTGGAGTGAGTTGAGGGTCCCTGATGAGCAGGAAGGAATCATCTGTATCTGGAGGAAAGGAAGGGAGAGGAGTGCAAGGCAGAGGAGACGAGGTAGGGTGAGAATATGTAGGACTTTGTAGGCCATAGTATTTCAGCTTCTTCTTGAATACAATGGCAACCCTTGCAGAGCTTTGCATAAATGAATGACATAATCTGATCTATCTTTAAAAGGATGAAATGGCTGAGAATAGATCATTATGAAGCAAGAATAGAGGCAGCGAGGTCAGTAAGGAATCGAATGGAAAAGTCCTGAGATGGTGGTGGTTAGATCAGCATGACAGGTATGAAAGTGGTAAGGATTAGTTGGATTTTGAATATATTCTGAAGAGAGAGCAAGTGGAATTTGTTGATGTCTTGATGTCTTTTTTGTCAAGGTTGATGTGAACAAGTCAAAGTGTAGCACTGCCATTATCTAAGACAAGGAAGGCAGTAGAGGAAGTAAGTTTTGAGGGGGATAATAAGGTACTTGGTTGCAGAAATCTGAAGAACTATTTCTTATGCTTCCCATAATATCTCCTGATTCATCATGGAGTGAGGTGACACAAAATGAAGTGATTAAACAGGGAACTGGAGAAATGTGCAAAAAAAGAGAACTTCACTGAAGGCAATTCATGAATATGTTGTGAGGAAGTCCTTTCTTGTGGAGAGACTTCCACTTCTCACCCTCATTGGCCCTCCACTTCTCCTGGACATACCAGAGACCAACACAGCCCAACCCCCATCAAACTGGGCAGGGCTATGCAATAGCTTCTGGGCTTAAGCGGAAGTGATAAGTATTACTTCCAGGGCAAAGCATTTAATTACCATCACAGCCCTTGTGTCTTTCTCTTCCTTCACCTACTGTGGTGACTGAAGAAGCCTCATGCTCTAGGCAGTCAGCAACAGGTGTCAGAACTATCATCACTATAGATCCCTAAGTAACTGCACATATCAGAATCTTCCACTGACTTTTCTGGATAAGTACTAGGAGGAGAAAATAAACCTTGCTGAGTTAACCAGTTGAGATTTCAGGGTTAATGTGTTACCACAGCAGAACACAGAGTATCTTGACAAAAACAGCTCTTAAAGACAGAAGCAAATTATACTTCACCCTCTATCCATTTTCATCTCTCATTCTTTTAAGAAATATAAAAGCTGTTAATGCTCTCTGGATGGTCTGGATAATATATCAGTACATCAGAACTCCCACCCTTTCGATACGACTCAGCTCTGTGTAAAGCCTTCCCCACCCCCATTCCAAGAAGAGTTGAAAGATTCTTCCTTTTTGTTCCCATGACACTCTCATTGTATAGCTATTAGAGCACTTTCCAAATTGTATTGAAATGATTTGTGTATGTCTGTCTCTCCCACTAGACCACAAGTGTCAGAAGCCTCCTTTTTTTCCCTCTTAAGGATCAGGAGAAACACACTAAAGGAAGGATAAATACAGATAAAAGGAGCTGCTCTAATTCTCTCCCCTCCTTACCTTGCAGTATTGTAGTTGAGGCGCTCTTGAGTGCAGGTAATAAAAAATAAATCTTGTCAGTTTAAGTGAAAAAAGTTCTTGGAATCCCAAGGAAAAGTGAATAATTAACTTAAGAAATTGTAGGAGCCAGGCAGTCCAAGGATCCCAGTGACAAGAGTTTTTCAACTTTCTTTCTGAATCTCTCTTGTGGGAGCTTCTAGCTCCTAGACTTTGGGGTTATCTGTTAAAAGTTTTCAGGGTAGATGATCTGATTGGCTTAGTTTGGATCAAGTGTCTGCCTCTACTCAATCATCAATGGAAATATGCAGTAGAAATAGTGAGCATGAGTTTCAATATGTGGGTGACTCTAAGAAATAAGGGGCTGGTAAATCCTTTAATAGAAAATTGTATCTGATAATCTTATCTAACACTCAGAGAAGTCATCTACTTGCTTCATATTTCTGCAGACGTTCAATCTGACCTTCCCACATAAGTGACAACCAAGTGTTCAGCCTCAAGCCTGCCTTAATATCTGAGGCCCTATGCATCTGCAGAAATTTGTGGACAACTTACTTCTGGATACCAGATATACTCCAGAAGTCTAGGTGGCTTTATTTGCCTTTGGGCAGCTCCTTCATTGCCCCCAAGGTACTAGGATTCACACATGGGTTCTACCAACCACATCTGAGGCTGATAATTTGTCAAACTTAATGGATGGAAACTGACAATGAGATTAGGACACATTAGGACAACAGAAAATGTTTATTGAACTAACCTGAAATGGATTATTAAAAACTAGATTGTGTCTTCTCTTAGCAACCTTTTCTGGAATGGAAATCTAGGAACAAATTGGAGTCTTGCAGAAAAGAAGATATGCAACATAAATCTTGGAATTAGACCATGCCCAACTCTGACTATTCATTCCCAGTTATCTCTTCATTCAGCAAACATTTCTGAGTATCTGCTATGTCTGTATCTAGTAAGAAGAAAATAATTTTTCGTTGCCACTAACTAAATTATGGTGGGGTGAAGGTGGGGAGAAGCAGACATTTAAGTTCTGGGTGATAAAATGTACAATTAAAGTTTATTAAAAGAGTATGGATCAAGAGATCTCAGTAGGAATCCTTCCTCCACCACTTTCCAGCTGCATGACTTTGAACACATTACTTGACCATTGTCAATCTTAATTGCCTTATGACAAAAGAATGCAAAAATATGTCATCCTTGCATTGTTGTTCTCTTATATAGTAGGTAAAATATCTGGCATATAATAAATTGAAATAAGTTGCAATAATATCAGATTAAATCAAAGGCTTTTACATAATTATGAATTTTATATCATTTCGAGGACATGCAACAGAATCTGGCCCATAGTCTTCAGTAAACACTTTGTGAATCAATGAATGAATTATCATTGCTTGGACACTTACCCCATGCTGGGCATCCATATATAAATTAACTTACTTAGAGAAAGCAAGTACATTAGAGTAGTATAGTACTTGAGACCATCTTTATCTTTGGTTTCAGAAATATTTGTGTTCTATAGCTTTATTATGATTTGGACTCTTGTCTTGGGTAATGTTCCCTGAAGTAGAACCTGAGAAAGGGCTTTTTGTGCAAATAAATAGAATGTTCTCAGGAGCAACTTGTAAGACAGTGTAGAAGGCAGGATAAAGCAGAATGATAAGAGTGACAAAAATGTGATAGTCTCCAGTGTCTTACTCTGGCCTCTGTCCAATCAAGAGAGGGAACTGGCTTTAATATTCCCCCATATCCATCAGCTATGGGCTATATTTGGCCCAGAGGAGGTGAGAAGAGGGTTCTAATCTCTACAGCATCTCTAGGAAGGGTGGCTGTGGCTGAGAGAATGCGAGTATGAACCCATGACATGATAAAGATGCAATGGGGACCTGCGTGGGCATCAAATGGACACTTATTCCAAAATCTAAGATCTGAAATGCTTCAAAATCTGCAACTTTTTGAGTACCAATATGCTATCACAATGGAAAATTCCACACCTGACTTCATGTGATGAGTTACAGTTTCAAAAATGCAGGAGCACTGAAAATATTAGTTTCAGGCTATAGAGCTAAGGCATATGTGGAACATAAATAAATTTCATGTTTAGATTTGGGTCCCATCCTCAAGATATTTCATTATGTGTATTCAAATATTCCAAAATCCAGAAGAATCTAAAATCCAAAACATTTATTACCCCAACATTTTTGATAAAAGACATTCAATCTACACTAGAGCTTGTAAGTGTGGGGTGGGGGGGTCATAAGTAGTGCTGAGTCCCACTGGAATTAGAAGTGGCATGGCTAGGATCAAAATTCAGGGATATCAGACTCCATCTGTGAAGAATCTTAACCAGAGCTCTAGGACACGATGAGACATTAATGTTTATCTCTCTTCCCATTAAGTTTTTTTTTCCCCTCTGTTTTCTTTCTGGTTCTTAAGCAGGGAAGTCTCTGAGACCTTTCCTCACAGGACATTTGCAACACTCAGTTTATTTGCACCTTGGAATCAGCACAGAGAGCTTTCCTTTCGGCCTTTCTCCTTAAGTTTCAGCCTTCAGGTAAGAAGGACCTAAGGACACAGGCAAAGTATATGGGCTGAAGAAATGTGAAGGACCCACTGCTGTCCCTAGAATTAGGGTCTGCTAGATGAGGACAGGTTGATGTAAGACAGCACCGGATTAAAAAAGCTGTGTCCACCAATCCAAGGAACAAATTAGAGAATCTGTCACTAACAATGTTTCTAGTTTGGAAAACTACAAAATGATCCACCCATGAGAAACCAAAATTGTAAGCCTACACCAAATGGTCACATTAAACGTCAAATTTACATTATTGATTAAGTACAGAGGTATCTAAAATGATCAGCTGGCATGATAAATTTGTTCTAGACTGATAAAGAAAAAAAGCACTGTGTTTCCCTTAGATGCAAATGTAAAATCTTTTGGTAAATAACATTACCATAACCCTATGCTCCACAGGACATTCAGAGTGTAAACAGTTTAAAAGAGGATTTAGCAATTATCCAGAAAGTACAAACTAGAAGATGAAATTATCAATCATGAGGAAAGGCCAGCAGATAGCACAGAGTAAAACATCAGGAACTTCAGTAGCAGAAAAACAATCTGAAAGACATTGTAAGTGTATTTAAAAAGTTTTAAAGAGATGAAAAAATAGAATGATCTTAACAACAAGAATAATATGAATAATAAGCAAATTAGAGAGAAAATCAAACAGAATATCTCCCAATAAAAATATAGTCACAGAAAACAAAACCTCAATAAATATTTTAGACATCAGATTAAAAACAATTAAAAAGTGAGTTGCTGAAATATGGAATAGAGCTAGGAATACTACCAAGAATAAAATCATAGAGAGTAGGTAGAAAAGATGCATAAAAGATATGGGAAACAGAGTATGAGATGAGTTCTAGAAAGAAAGAATAGAGAAAATGAGAAATAGGTAATATTCGATTAGAATTTCTAGAATATAGGATGCACAGTGAAGTCTGAAGAGGAGAAATAAGAAAAAACCACATCTGGATACATCCAGGTAAAAATGAAAAATGACAAAGACAAAAAAGTCTTAAAAGCCACCAGGAATAAAAGACAATGAAACAGCTTACAAAGGAAAAACACTGATAGCCACAATAGATGCTCACAACAATGGGATAGTCTCTTCAAAGTCCTGAAAAAGAACACTATTCATTTAGAATCCTTTATCCAGCTTAAATATCAAGAATGAAGGTAATAAAAAAATTTCTAGACAGAAGAGATGGAAAGATTCTAATAATCCCAGGGATGTATTTCAGTAAAAAGACATTGAACACATATAAAGGAGTAGGGAGCCCAAGGCATGACTGAACACACAAACTGGGGACAGTTACAGGTAACTTAGTGAAAGCATTTCACTTAAAAATAATAACTGATATTGAGAAAGAGGGAGAGTAAAAACAAATAAAAATAGACAGTATAAATAAATCAGATGGGGAAAAATGATGAGACTTAGTGATTTCTAAAGTATGTATGTTGGTTTGGAGAATAATAGAAATAGATTACCAGCAGAAATGATACCTACATATTAAAAACCTAAGTGAAGCTACAAAAGTGTAGAAAAGGAATACATAATTTTTAAAAAGTGGGGGAATTACCTAATAATTTAACTAAAGTAGGCAATGTAAATGACATAGAACATGTAACATAAAATAAAAATCACACAATAAGATGGTCAAAATAAATACAAATATACTAGCAATTGCAATAAATATAAATGGATTATTGTCATCAATTAATACACAGAGATTCTTGAATTGGGTTAAAAATCTGAATGTATCTATATGCTGTTTATTAGAAATATATCTAAAAAGTAACTGTTGAAAACAATAGGATGCTGGGAGAACAGCAACCAACTCACTGCCCTGGTAAGTGGCTGGTGGCCTCACAAGCCACCGCCACTCCAGGGCGAGAACTATTGGGGTTTCCTGAGCTCTGCATCATGTTGGAAATTGGGGCGCTGGGAGAACAGGCAGCCAGCTCACCACCCTGGTAAGTGACTTGGGGCCTGCTGGTGCATAGGCTAAGAATCAGACATTGATCCACAACACACCACCACCACCACCCACCCCCCTTAGCAAATGGGAGCCAGAGGTCTGAGTATCTCTTGGGAAGATGAACGTATGCAGTGTGGCAAATAAGGGGGATTTCCTTCTACCATCTCTTTGAAGGCAAATATTTTTTATCACTGTTTTACTCAGTTCTGATTGATGGTACTGCTCTATTCAATATTCTGTTTTTATAAGTTCGATATTTCCTTCCATTTTTCTCTATCTGACTGAAAGAACAGCTAATGTGAACAGAACAGATGTACTATTGTGCCTATTGCTGTTGTCCTGGTGACCTGCTGAGAGGTTCTGTGCCATTTTCACTGCACTGTCTCCAATGGCTTTGTTCTGTCTTGTTCTGCTGTATTTTGCTACCTTCAAAAAAAAAAAAAGTAGATAGCAAAGTAACAAAATACCTCCAAAAACTCTCAACTCCACCAAAGCTGATCCATGGGGCATGGATGAGGAGAAACTCAAAAACAAAGCAACAGAATAATATAAGGTGATTAAAAAGTAAATAACAACAACAAAACAGGTCAGTAAGGTACTGAGCAACCTGAAACAGGATATTATTAAACAGATAATGGTCTTAAAAAGCAAAAGGAGGAAAAGAAAGTGCTCTAAAGAATATAAGTGCCTTTATGTTTAAGTGTGTAGGATTGATAACTATGTTGCTAAGTTTTTATTGGATCATTGAACAGAACTGTTTGCAGCCTCACTGTTTGAATGTCCACTTTGTATGCTTTAATTTTATAACTTGAACAACTATGTCTAAGAAGACAATATGTGATTTATCAACTAATGATTTCTTACTGTTCACTTTTTTTCTGAAATTCTGTATTGTTTCTACCCTTTTTTCTGTTTTGCTTTTTTTCTCTTTAAATAAAATTTTTTAAAAAAATTTAAAAAAAGAAAACAATGGGATGGAAGAAGACATTCCAAGGAAATAATAGCCAAAGAAGTCTGATAGTATCAATAAAATGCTATTTAAAGCAACAAGGCATAATTAGTGATTAAAAATGATCATTATACAATTTTTTTTACTTTAAGGAAAGTAAAACAAAACAGAACAAAGCAGATCAGAACAAAACAATGCAAATGACACAGGATTTCAAAGCAAGACAACAGGAGATCAACAGTGGCTACTGTGATGTCTCTTGTTTTCTTCAAAATAGTTGTCCATACCTTTGCACACAATGAATTCAAACACACAAAATGGTATAAAACTGATCAAAACAGAAGAATGAAAGCATTGCAGGCCTTCAAAACCAGGCAATTATACAATTCTTAAAGAGAAAACTTATCAGCTATTTTCAATGAACAACAGCTTCAAAACATGTGAAACAAAGATGTTAGAATTGTAAGGAAACTCAACAAACATTATCACAGACATATTTTAATAAAGATTTCTCAGAAACTGATACATGGAAGAAATGAAAATAAGGATATTGACATTTTGAATATCACAATTAATAAGCTTGGTCTAACCACATGTTGAGGATACAGAACCTAAAATTAGAAGATGTTCTTGTTAAGCACATGAAATAGTTATTAAAATTTCCCCAGACTGCAAAGCAAATCTCAACAAACATCAAAGACTCAATATCAGAGTTATAGACTGTTTTCTTGATGATGTAATAAAATAGGGAGAGAAAGGCAGAAAGACAGTTAAACTTTCTCTTAATTACATCTGGAAATGATACTTTTTAAACAACTCATATGCCAAGGAAGAAATATAATGGAAATTACAAAATATTTAGACATGAATAATAAAAGACACTGCATGCTAAAGCATGTGGATACTGATTCTAAAGGCTCAGATGGAAGGGGAAAGTATCTAGTTCAGCAGAAATGAGGGAGTGTGAATTGCAATAACAATTTCAATTTCAGTTTCCTATAAACTTGATCAATATGATAAAAAATTTGAAAGTCTGACAATGACGATCATTGTCAAAGATGTGAACTAACAAGAAGCCCAATGCTGTTGCAAAGTGAGGTGACTGCTCTGAAGAGTGGATTTCAGCATGCTGAGTCTCAGTACACCCAGACCCTTTCCCTCTGCCAGAAATCTGTATCTTTTATTGCAGTCTAGTCACCACTCCAAGGTGGCTGCAGAACCTAGAAGGGTCATTTAAAAGTAAAAGAAGAAGGAGGGGAAGGAAGAGGAGAAGAAGGAGGAGGAGCTACAGAAGGAGGAGAAAGGGTAGACGAAGAGGAAGAAGGAGGAGGAGGAGAAGAGGAAGAAGATCTAAGTGCATTAGACATAGGAAGATTAGGCACTGGTTCTATAAAAGCCATGCATGCTGTTTGCACATGTGTGTTGGTGGGAATGAAATGATGTTCTTTCTGCAGGGTGTGGGGAAAAAAAGAATCTGACAGACAGTGCCCTGAAGAAACTCTCACCTTCACACATAAGGAAATAGAGGGAAAGGTGTTTACTGTTATGTTGTTTATAATAATGAGAACTGAAAAAGTCTAAATGTCTATTTAGTGTGCAATAGAAGAAAACAGTTTTATTTATCAACTTGTTGGAATATATCTTGCAGTTAAAATAACCTAGATGGATCAACACTGAGAAATCTTAACAACACATGTTGAAGAAGTAGAGAGCATGTAGAGCTTCTTTGTACTGTAAAGATATGTACAAGCTGGGTGTTATAGTCAGGGGTTATAAGGAGAACAATTACATACAGGACACAGAATTTATATTATTTTATGATGGTCACCCAGAGTTAAACACCAGAAGGTGCAGGAAATCTGTCCACAACACTAAAGACCTAAAATATTCATCTAAGGGCCTGGATCCCACAGAAATGCCCTGCTGAAGACCCAGAGCCCATGGCAATGCCTCCCACAAGTCCAGCTGGAGGTCTAGAGCCCACAACAAAGACTCTGATAGTCTGTTTTATAGATCTGCACTGGGAAGGCCTAAAAGCCAGCGGTGGAAGCTTGAGAGTCTGGGCCAGTAGGGTGAAAGAGCTGTGCCAATAAGGATCAGGACTCCCCTGAAAAGTAGCATAGCTATCCTCAGCACCAGTGAAGTCCCTAAGACAGTAACAGCCGAGTACATGTCAGGAAGCCAGCATGGCAAGCTTCTCCTAGAGAATAAACAGCACACATCTTCCCTTCTGGAGCCAGGAAGTGATGCTCAATGTAAGGAGCAGAGCTCCCCCAAAGTGAACTACAGCCACTCTCACCAACAAGATCCCAAGCTCCTCAAATGATAATGACCGAATTCACATCAGGGAAGCTAGTCATGACAAGCTCCTCTAAGGGCTCTCTAAACAGCAACACTTAGGAAAACCTGTAACACCCCACGCTTCCTTTCCACATCTTCTTTTACGCTGGCAACTTTCCTCAGGTGGGTCACTACACTCAGCACCAGACTGATTTAATTCAGCAGGTGTTAAGTTGGCCACCAATTTTTAATCCATAACACGGGATGGTGGCATATTCCTATCATCCCAGCATTTTGGGAAGCTGAAGCAGGAGGAGCTCAAATTTGAGTCTAGTTTGGACAACTTAGTGAGACCTTGGCTCAAAATAATAACTGAAGATGTAGCTCAGTATGAAGGTATTGGGTTCATTCCCTGATACTGACCAACAAAACAAAACAAAACAAAACAAAACAAACAAATAAACAAAAACATATGCCTATGTAGCAAATATTAAAACATCCCCAGAAAAGAGGTACACCAACTGCAGGGACATGTTTACAGGAGGAAGGTCAAGGGTGACCAGACTTGCGTGTGAATCTGGGAATGTTTTTGCTTTCCTATAACATTCTCTATATATGCAAAAAAATTGCAGGCAAAAATGTGTACACCTGAACAATTTGAGTGTTATACATGGGTAGCTGTTATCTACAGGATGTTTGAGGTATGCATAAATAATAAGTTAAAAATGAAAATTATGGCAACAAAAATACCTTCAAAGCATCCCCTAACAGAGGCTTAGCTAGCTGAAGGGTCACTGTGCATTTGGTTGTTTGAAAGGGGATACTCTCTGGCATTTAAGTTTGAGGCCAGGAAGACAGAATGTAAATTTATATCACATACTCCAAAGAAATCAATAGAGGTAATTTCCTGATTCAAACCCATAGATGTGCACAGCCCCATCCAGACCTACAGAGAACTAGACACATTGAGAGGGGTGATGTAGGGCCTGAATTATTCAGCGTGTGTCTCCTGTCCCCATCACTTTGGGCTTCAATTGGGGTGCAGAGGAGAAGAATGAATTCAGCTGCTGGATTGGCCTCGGCTCAGATGCTCTGACAATAACAGACCCGTGATGAATGATAATTGTGTTTTCTCTACATCAGTGTATGGAAATCTGTTTATAGATTTGGATTGCAAATTCTGGAAGCTTTATATGTGTAATGATTTTTTACCAACCTTAAAGGGCTCTGTACTATTTCAACCATGACTTGGCCTAAATTCTGGGCACTGTTGAATTAACTGGTTTGAACTGGTGGAATCTACTTGTGTGGTTAAGAAAAGCTAGCAGTGCTACATCTCCCACCTCTAAATTCCATGTGTGATTCAGAAAGCAGGCAAGGAGAGAATCTGGGAAAAACTTCAACCAATGGCTGTTTTTCCCCCTCTAGGCTTCTAGGAGCTCAGTAATCCCAAAGTTTATAACACAAATTCCTGTTGGTAGAGGGTGGTCCATCGGGTCTCATTTGTGCTTCCTCAAGACCAAAGCAACTGGCCTTGAAATTCAGTTATCACAGGATTACAAAATATAGTAGCAAGTGGACAGCAAAAAAAAAAAATCAAAAGGTGCTGAGTGACACACCCATTAAAAAAAGAAAATTGAATTTGCAGTGACATTTTTTGGCCTGAGGCCTTGTGGGGTTCTGTTTTGTTTTGGTTTGTTTTTTGGACTGTGGAAATAAAGGCAAACTTTGATCTATTCTACTCAGAACCTGACAAAACACCAAGACCAGAATATTGCTTCTAATCTTATTTACTATTTCCAGACTTTGTGTCCTTTTGGATCTCTGTTCCTTGAAGACAAGGCTGTGTGTATCTCTGAATGGACATTATATGTTTCCTGTACAACAATTCCAGAGGGACATCCTGCCGGGCGTTCATAAGAGGGACCGTGATTGCTGTGAGAGAGCTGCGACAATCTGCCCAGACTGCTTGTGGCTCTGCTTGATTCACAAGACTTAAATGTTCTTCCTCAGTGTGGCAAAACCATCACTAGTAGAAGTCAAATATGAAAAAATGGCAAGGAAATGGTAGCCCTGTGGAAGCAGAAGTATAGAAGATGTAACAAGCAAATACTTTGGTTTTCTTAAAGATTTCTTTATTATCTCAGGAAAAGAAAATTAATTAAAGGAAACCTGTCATCTAAACATATCTATTACAGTTTTAAGATAAGGATATTATGCAGCAGTCACTCAAACAGGCAAATAGTTATCTTCAAATATAAGAAAAAAAGCACCAGAAAAAATGCAAATACAAAGGAAAATAAAACAAAATACATATTTTTAAAAAGGACCCAGTAGGCTCAGGTCTTTCTGCTTCATCAATAAAGCACCACAAGAGATTTAAAGGACGCCCGTGCAATGTTGAGAAAAGAAACTTCTAACTCAGTATGGGTCTACATTGGTATTCAGCTATGAGGAAAATAGAAAAGCATGTGAGAAACCCTGGCAGAAGTGTTGCAGGGATCCCCAAGTGAAGAAAAGCTTTAGCGTGCAGGACTTTGAAGTCTAAAGTAATGGGATTTTTTTCCTAAAGGTTTTAAGCAAAGACGTGATATGTGGATGTTTTATGAAAAACAATAATGTAGATTTTTGGTAAATAACATAGTAGGGGACTAAGAGTGGGAATGAGTTTAGGAACGAGGAGGTTTTTGCACACACCAGCTAGGAAGTGACGAGGGCTAGGATTAGCACAGAGATTACGAGTGCTGAGAAGTAGGTTTGTTTCTGGTCCTGGGGAATTGAACCCAGGGCCATCACACTGAGTTATATCCTGAGATACCTTTTTAAATTTTGTTTATTTTGAGGCAAATTCTTACTAAGTTGCTGAGTTGCCTAGCCTGGGTTTGAACTTGTGATTCCCTTGCCTCAGCCTCTCTAACCCAGATGGCTGGGATTTCAGGCCTGCACCACCACACTAGCTTTTAAGATTTCTTTTGTAGGAGTTCAACACAACAGAATTTGTTGGTAAATTGCCTTAGAGGTTGGAAGGCAAGGGGAAGACTCAAAGAAGCCTTCAGGTTCTTGGAAGACAGTGCTGCAAGTTACTAAAGTGAAAAAAGTTGGTGGAAGCACAAACTTAGGGTCAAAAACAATAGGCTGGTTTGGAAACTGTTAAGTTTCCAGATAATGATGGCAAAAAATTAGTAGGATACGGAAGTCTGGAGTCATGAAATATGTTCTCAACCACATACTTCTCTAGTCATTGCCTGTTGACTCCTCATCCCTTATGACTTTCCCAAATCTTTCCGCTGACCCCTTTGGGACTCAGGCTGTGATCACTCCATGCTAATGCATCTTCAACCTCCTCCACTGCCAACTGTCACTCCTGCCCCCATTAGTCTTGCCCATTCCAGTAAATGGCATGTCCACACCGAACTCTAGCCTTGTCCCCTGCACCCAATTTGATTCCTATTCCATCCTCTTATTTTAAGTAATGGCACCCTCAACCTGAAGTCCCAAACCTCAAAGTTCTCACAAACCTCTTTTCCTCTAAGTCTCCAGATCGAGTTGACCAAGAAATCCAGTGGCTTTTCACATGACTCAGAATAAAATCCAAATGTTTAATAACTCACAAAATCTTATATGATTTAGACCAGTGGTGGCAAACCCATGGCACATGTGCCACAGTGGTCTGTTTGTATCAGTGATAACTCTAAAGTTTTGCCAGCGCGGATCTAGACCCTCTGACCTTATCTCTTGCTATTCTTTTCCTCACTCACTTTGTTCCACAACATAGACCTCCTTACTGTTTATCAGACACTCCAAGCACAGTCCCTATTTGGCGCCTTTGCACTGGTTTTTCCTTTTGTCCAAAATGCTTCTCGTCACTTATCTATATGCCTCCTTTATTTCTTTCATGTTCTCCAAATATCACTTCATCAACAAGGCACACGCTAATCCAATATAGAGCAACGCCCTTCCCCCTTCTCATCACCATCTGGTGTAATTTGCTGTATTGTTTACTTGTCTGTCTCTCCTTGCTAACATGCAAGTCCCATGAGACCACTGCCTTTGTTTTATTCTCTGATGTATTCCCACATTCTAGAACAATGCTCAGCCCAATCACTATTCTCCCTGTATGTTGTGGCTGGTGACCAGGAGCCAAATGATCTGGAATTTAGTCCAGTTTTTAACCTCATGTGATGTCTGAGATCCATTTTCCTTTGCTGTATTGAGACAATATTAATATTTGCCTTGCTTAGCTCATGGGGTGCTGTGGAGATCAAATGAGTTACTGTACCCCATGGCTTAAATGTTAGACAGAAAGGCTTTGACATTTTCGTAGGCCATGAGTTCATGCCAAAATGCAAAGCAGAATATATGCAGCTCAATAAAAGGATGTTTGATAATTTCCTATATGATTTGCATGGGGGGAAAAGCGGGGAATGAAACCCTTGGAATAGTGAGTTCTGGTCTTAAAGTGACAAACATTTGAAAAAAGAGAACAAAACTAGAGGTGAATACAAGCAAGCGATACATGCACACAAAAATGGTTTCTGTGAGGCTACAGTAAAAAAAGAGCCAAGGTTTGCAAAAATGTTAAGGACAAGAAAAATTGATCTGGGGGCAATTTGAAGCAAGAAGATAAATGATAGGATTGTGCCAAAAGATGACAGATTAAAAGAAGAACTTGGATTTTAGTTTGCTTCTGACCAAAAAATATGGCCTTCAGATTCAAAATAAGAAATCCTTTAAAATGGAATTTAAAGAAGAAGAAGAGAGATATGAAGAGATAAATGGATTCTGCTTTATTAAATGGGGTTAAGTCTATAGACTCAACATAGCTGGCATCCAGATCTCTCATTTTATTTTATGTTTTTTTTTATTCCCCAAGTTTGGTACTCAAGTTACCATCTAGTTGAGAGTATATTCTCATTCAGTTCTCAGCTCACCCTGATGAAAGAGATGACTAAGGGGTCACATTAGGCAGGTCTTATTACAATGAATAACTCTTCTTTCTATATAGGAGTGTATTTGTCACCTTTCTATTCCTGGGACACTTGACATGCAGAACTTAAACAAGCAAAGGTTTATAGTTTGGAGGTTTCAGTCCTTGGTCACTTGGTCATTTGGGCCATTGTTTTTGGATCTATGGTTATATAGAAATGTTGTGGTGGAAGGGTATAGCAGAGGAACTGCTCACCTCATGGAAGACAAGAAGCAAAGAGGAAAAAGCCAGAAATAAAAGGGCCATGGATCAGATAGTAACTAAGGACACAACTCCATGACCTACTCCCTCCAAGTAGGCCCCACCTCCTAAGTTTCCATTACTTCCCAATAATGCCATGAAATTGTGATCTCATCAATGAGTTTACCCACTAAAGTCTTCCTGATACAATCACTGCCCAGAACTCCCACCTCTGAACATATGAGACTTTCAAGGGATATTTTTGATCTGAACTATAACAAGGAGTAGAGACTCCTGTACTATTATCAGACCAGAAGGGGCATGAGGGGGTAAGAACCTGCATAGTTGGTTGTGTGTATGTGCATAAGGATATTTTTTTAAATTTTATTTTGAAAGTAGTAAAATTACAACAGAACAAAACCAATTGAGACAATGTAATGAAATTGGTACAGAACTTCAGAACAAGATACTGGGATAGTAATAATAGATACTGTAGTATGTCATTATCTTCACTATAGTTGTCCAGTCAATTAGGTATAGCGAAATCAAACCAAAAACAGAACATTATAAAACCAATTGAAAGAGAGTATTGAATAGAGCAAAACAAACATAACAAAACACAACAGTGAAAACAACCTTTGCCTTCAAAGAGAAGATGGAAGGAAATCCCCCATATTTGCTATATTGCATATGGTCATCCTCCCAAGAGATTCTGAGACATCTATCCCCAGTTGCTATGGGGGAATATGTGTTTGATCCTCAGCCTGTGCACCAGTAGGCTCAGGGGAGCCACTGGTTCTCCTCCTGGCCCACGCCAGAGGCACTTACCAAGAGGTAAACTGCCTAAGTTCCACCATGGCCGGATCTCGGGAGTGCTGGTTCTCCTCCTGGCCTGCACCAGGTATTCTTTTTTTTTACAAGTGAGGTCAAGGTCTTCGGACAGTGAACTAGGCCATACTGTTGCCAAGCATCTTCTCCTCAGAAAGAGAGCCTTTAGGGAGCTAAGGGTTATGGCTCCCCTACTGCTAAGTAGTACAACATGGACACAACTTTGGGTTCTCTGGTTTTCCATTAAATACACAAAGAACAACTGAGAAAACCTCACTTTCTTTTCTGGGAGCATCACAAAATGTTCCCAGAATGCCAACAATTCTAGTAAGCCTTGGAGACATCCTGCAAACACTCACCTTGTTGAAGTCTTAGTTCCCAGCATCATGCTATTGAGAGATAATGGCAAGTCCTAGTGGGAGAGCTTCTGATTGTTAGGGTGTGTACCCATGAAGTGGATAGTACAACCACAGGCCATGCCTCTTCCTCTCTTTCACTTCCTCTCTATGAGATGAATAGTATTGCTCCACCATACACTTCTGTCTTGATGTGCTGCTTTCTCAAGGGCCCAAAGCAATGAAGCTTACTGACTGTGGACTGAAACCCTTAAAATTGTGAGTCAAAACCAAACTTTTCTCTTTATAAATTGATTATCTCATATGTTTGTTACACTCATTGAAGTCTGACTATATGGCAGGATACCTAACATCCTAATCGTGCGTGCATCAAGATCCCCGAATGGTTCCTTGTTTCATTCTTCATTGGCAATCAGTGGAGAATATTTTTCAAATTGTGCTTATTGTTTGAATGATTCCCTGAAACTCAGAAATTACCCATTCCCATGTCAACATGCTTTAATCTACTTATGCTTTCTTCTAAAACCTGCTGCCCTTTCCCCCCTCTCTTATGCATTGTTTGTGCTTCCCACATCCCATGCTGTTATAACCAGGGTTTGCAAGGGAAACAATTTAGTACAGGACACAAAATTTATAGGATTATTTTATAACAGTCACTCAAAGAGTCAGATACAAAAGAGTGCAAGAAATATGTCCACACACTAGAGACCCAAAGAATCCAGGTGAGGGCCCAGATGTCCTGCATGAGTCTAGACAAAGACCTAAAGCCTATGGAGACCAATATATGGTGCAAGTCTGTTTCACAGATCTGCACTGGGAAGGCCCAAAGTTCAATGATGGAAGCTAGAAAGTCTGTGTCAGCAGACTAAAGGGATTTGCATTGGAGCCAGGAAGTGATGTTCAAAGTAAGGACCAGAGCTCCCCTGAAAAGAGCCGTAGTCATCCTCAGCAAAAGTGAAGTCCTGAATTCCTCTGATGATGAGGACAGCAGAATTAATATCAGGAAAGTCAGTGTGACAAGCCTCTCCAGGAGAACAATCAGCACCCAGCTCTTCCTCTTTAGTTCTTTTTATGTTGTTGGCAACAATCCTCAGGTGGGCCCTCTACATCCAGCACCATGCTGATTTGGTTTGGTTGGGAGTTACAAGATGACCACCAGTTGTCAATCCACCACACATGGGGACAACCATTCTGACTCCAGCTAGGGAATGAGAACCGTACCCGTGAGAAGACTTTCAAGACACTGCTTTTCTGTCTGCCTCAGCTTCTGAGCACTGCCCTTCTTCCCTACCGTGTGCCATCACTCTCCACAGCAGCCATGTGCCAACCAATCACTTATTTAAGCTGTGACCACAGAAGTTCATATCCCCAGAAGTAACTCTGCTGATTGCACTCTCTACAAAGAGAATCTAGTTTAGATCAGTTTTTCTGTTCCTGCCTCCTTGACCTTGCTGTGGATTCTTTGTCTTTCCTGACTCCTCTTGGACAAGTGTCATTCTAGAACATAGGGAAACAGGATTCACAGTTATCTGCCAGTAACCATTTAGTTTCATGAGGGTCAGATTCTGAGTTTCATTCACATTTGAAACTTTGGACAGGGAGTATCTACCATATTTTCGAGAAAAATAACTAAGACTGGAAAAAGATGCTAATCTTTGTTTCCACAAAAGGCAATTTTCAAGATGCTAAAGAAGGTTAAAAGGGAAAATCCTAAATTAACATTTATATTTTTGTGTTGTGAGCACTTGGAAAAGAATGACAGGGTCACCAAGTAAATCAAATGAAAGTGACCTAATCTAATTCTGAGGGTATACATCTCATGCCAATGAAATGTGTACATAGTGGTGCAACGATCATTACCATCCATCTCCAGAATATTCTCATATTTCCAAATGGAAAATCTACTCACTTACTCCTCATTCTCTCTTCCCTCAGCTTGTGGCAACCACCATTACATATTCTGCCTCTATGAAATTGATTATGCTAAGCATCTCATATAAAAGGAATCATACATTTGTCCCTTGTGACTAGCTTATCCCACTTAGCACAATGTCCTCAAATCTCTCCCATACTGTAGCATGTGTCAGAATTTCCTTTCTTTTTAAGGCTAATAGTGTAACTCAATTTTAACAACTCAAATTTTCTATCACTACGTTGTGGATAAACTGCAGGAGTGCAGGCAGAGATGGAGTGCTGAAACATGACTGAATCTATTTCATTTGAGGCAAGCTGTCTTGGGAAGTTTCACAATACTCTTATCCAGACTCTGACCTGAACAACATTTCTAACAATGATTTAAGTGAGGACGCAGGAGAGCTGCCAAGCTAATAACTTGTGAATGACACAAAATTGGACATAATAGCTCTTCTGTTGAATGATGAATATGGATTCAGATTAGCTAGTGTACTAAAATGATGCACTGAAACCAAGGAGATGAAATTTAACAACAAGAAATGTAACATTCTAAAATTAGGCTTAAGTGCACACACAAGCCTGCACACACAACTTCAGAAGCACAGGATGGAGTAAAGCTAAGAGCAGCATGACCAACAATTGTGGGTTTTAATTGACCACAAGCTCAGTCTGAGTCAACAGTGGGATGTGGTTAAAACAAATATCTAATGTGAACCACTGGTGCATTAATAGAAGCACAGTGCCCAGATCGGGGCAGGAAATAGTTCCTCTGTAGACCTTGATGGTCAGACTGCACCTGGAATGTCGTGTTCAACTAAGCATGGCACTTTGTGAGGAATATCTAAAAACTGGAGGCCATTTGGCAAAGGGTGAAGAGTCTGGAAAATGTGTTGCCTGAGAAGCAGAAACAAAATTGGGAACCTTAACAGCTTTTCAGGGGTCACACAAGAGATGATTTTGAAATCTGGAAGGTCTGCTTTTGTGTGTGGCATTAGCAAATGGATTATAAATCAAAGGTGGAAGTCATGGAAAGAGAAATGTCTTTAGAAAAACAAAGAACTTCCTTATAGTTGGACTTAAACAATCAAATGGGCTGCTTCAGGAGTTAAGTCTTCATCACTGGAGGCATTTAATAGTTGTTTTAAAAAGGTAGTCCTCTGGGAATTTTGCTCCCTATGGGATAGTTGACAGTCTCCACAGATACTGTTGATTGTCCCAACTGAGAGAGGAGAGGTTGCTTTCTGGCTTCCAGCAGATAGAGTACAGGGATCCTATAATATGAAGGACAACCCTCTCAACAAGGAGCCAGTTCAAAATGTCCATAGTTATGAACTTGAGAAACCTGGAGAAGGAGTGCTCTATACCGAGATGCTTTAGAACAAAAGGTCAAGTCTGCTGAATCTGGCCTACAGACTTTTTTCTTTTAATATCACTTGCCAAGCATCCCAAGATTTCACATAATGATCTGGATTTCCAGCCTTTCTTTAAAACAAAGAAAGTCCCCCCATTTGGCAATCTGGAGCTGAATGACTGATGTCTGTTTTGGATGAACCAAGAGCACTGTAGTTCATCACAGTCCTCACCCAATGAACTATGTCACACTTCAGGAATTTGAACACGGTACCCTGTATGCCTTAAGTCCAGTGGCTCTCAATTTTGCCTGTCCATCTTAGTGTTAAGGCTGCACCTTACATCAGTTTCTTGGGGTGAGGCCCAAGCATCAGTGTTTTTTTATAGTTCTTCAAAATGGTTTGGAGGTAAAATCAAGGGTAAGGACCACTAGTGTAGGTAATGGAAGCATAACTGGCAAGTTCTAAGGCAAGCAAACTCGTGCTCAGCAAATAGAACTATCTAGTAGACAATTTAAGTTGCCAAATGGGCTGCTTTAGAAGGGAGGGCCAAAAGAAATCCTAACTGTGAAATATTTGAAAGGGAGAGGTTGATCCAAGGCAAAGGTTCATTATTCTGAATGGGAATGACAGTCACTTGGGGAATGTCCCGCAAAACACAGGTCTGAGCCCGATCCTGGAAGATTATACTTCAGTCAAGGAAGGTGAAAGATGAGAAGGTATAAATTGAAACAGCTCCCCAGATAATGCTGATCAGTACAGTGAGGGAAGAGTCACCAAGTGAGATGGATGACCTCTACAGTTTCCTACCTCAACCTTGGCAATGACTCACTCAGGTC
Source organism: Hydrochoerus hydrochaeris (assembly GCA_004027455.1). Lineage (NCBI taxonomy): Eukaryota > Metazoa > Chordata > Mammalia > Rodentia > Hydrochaeridae > Hydrochoerus > Hydrochoerus hydrochaeris. Next base: position 559,375 of record PVLA01000066.1, read on the forward strand.
CTTAAAAAGAAATCTATGTAAATCTTCAAATATGCACCGAAATAGAAATGTATGTAACACGACCGCTGTGGGTTGAGAGTGTTTTATCACGTAAAGATGATACATTTGAAACTGCAAAATTATCTGATTTGGTCTAATACTGAAGTCTAAAGAACTCAAGGAAAAAAACTGTCTTCATTTTCTAACTCTTTTTTTCTGACATACTCGACATGTGATGTTTGCTTAAATAACCTTTCAGAAAGCAGCTTATGTACTTGTATGAGAGTTCTTAGCTTCAAGCAACAGATATTGCTGCTGTCTTCTTTAAGCTATAAAGAATCCTACTAAATGGATATTGGGACAGTGTAAACAGGTTTTAAAATATGACTGCCTTGTGATACAGCAATACAGTGACTTATTACACAGCCATTAGACATTATCAAACAGATTAAACTATATTGCCATGTGAAAATGTCTACAAGGTAGGGCTTTCTGAGAAAATTAGACTGCATAACAGAATATATGACACAATTTATTTTTATGGTAGCATATATTTATATTAATTTATATAATTAGTGACATATAAAATCTGGAAAAAACCTGAACCTCAGTCTAAACTCATGGTGTACTAAAAAGATTAATTGAAAATGAATCATGGTCTTAAATGTGTCTTAAATACAAAATGTATTTTTAGATATAAATTTTCCTTTTCTTTTTTTCTTTTTGTACTGAGAACTAAACCCAGTACATTTAACACTGAGCTACACATCAGCCTATTTTTTATTATTTTATTTCAAAATAAGGTCTTGCTAAATTGCTCAGGCTGAGGTTGGGTTTGAAATTCTCATGTCTCAGCTTCCCAGAGTGCTGGGATTACAGGCATGCACCAACACACTTAGCTCTAAATATAAAATTTTCAGAAAAAATGAGAAAAATATTAAACATTTGCATTGTTAGATTAGCACCCAAAGCATAACTGGTAAAAGGAAAAATTGATGCATGTGACCGCATAAAAATTAAAACTTTCGTTGGGGTATAGTTCAGTGGTACAGCACCTGCCTGGTACGCACGAGGTCATGGGTTCGATCTCCGGTACCACAAAAAAAATTTTTTTTAAACTTTGTTCTACAAAGATCTTCTGAAAGAATGAAAAGACAAATTGCAGACTGAAACAAAATACTTTCATCCATCCTGTGCAATGGAAAACTAGCAGCCAGAATATATAAAGAATTATCTAATACTCAGACTAGAAAAGGAAAAGACATAAAAAGACATTTTACCAAAAAGGGCATGCATGTGGAAAACAAGCACATGAAAAGGTATTCAGCAGTATTAACCATCAGAAAAACATGTTAAAACCACAATAAGATATCATTTTATATACCTGTCAGAATGGCTAAAATAAAACCAGTGGAAACACCAAATGCTGTCAGGCAGGTGGAGAAACTAGATCTTTTACATGCTGTAAAATGGTACAGCTACTCTAAGAAACAATTTAGCTATTTCTTTTAAAGGTAGTATTTACTTACCATTTCATCTAGCAGTTGAGGTCTGGGACATTCATTTATCCAGATAAATAAAACTTATGCTCTCACAAAAACCTGCACACAAATTTTCATAGCAGTTTTATTTGTAAAAGCCAAAAGTTGGAAACACCAGAGTCCTTCAGTGGGTAAATGATTAAAGAAATTGTGACATACCATACTATGATATAAACAGAAATAATTTGTTGATGCATGCATGTGCATGGTTGGGTTTCCAGGGAGTTACCCTGAGTGAAAAGGGCCAATTACAAAACATTACACACCACACAATTACATTTGTTTGCCACTTTTACATTTGTTTGTTATGAAAACGATCAAGTTTTAGGACTAGAGAACAAATTAGTGGTTAGGGACAAGTTGGGTGGATGGGGTGGCATAAAGAAGCCCACTGATAATGGAACTCTTCTGGGCTCTAACTGTGGCAGTGAATACATAAAAATATACTACCACAGTATTTACTGAATTTGCAAGCAAATGAGCACAAATAAAACTGAAGAAATCTGAGTAAAATGGGTTGATTATGCTAATGTCAATATTCTGGACGTGATACAGTATAATAATTTTCCAAGATGTTCCCTAGGGGTAGCAGGAAAAGGGTACATCTTTTTGTATCATCTTTTACAACTGCATATGAGTATATAAATACCTCAAAATAAGAACTTTAATTAAAAAATAAAAATATATAGATGTTTAAATATGTCCAAAGTACAGAGTTTTGTGAGACATTTAGGTTGCAAAAACATAAGAGATGATCTATTTTTATACTCTTGTGTATTTATATCAATAGCCACATATAAAATCTGGAAGTTTTTCAATCAAAGTGATGATGGTGAATTCTTCTAGGTGTAGAGATTTTTGGATAATTTTAGTTGTAACTTTCTACTACTTTTGTGTGTTATACTTTTGAATATTAGACACATGGACTAGTGAAATGAAAAATAAGTATTTTATTTTATTTTTGGTACCATGAATTGAACTCGGGATCTTGAGCTTGCCAAGCAGTTGCTTATACTGCTGAGCTATGTCACCAGCCTATAAGCATTTTAAAAGAGAATAAAAGTCTGTGATTCATAGAATCACTGAGGTGTCTGAAGAAAGAGAAAGTTGGAAGAGCCAGGAGGGTCTTTGGCATCAGGAATCTCTGGGCAGGTCTGTCTGACTATTCTGTCAGCGATATTACTACTGCTGCATCCAGATTAACTTCTGCTCCCCCATCCCTATCACAGACATTTGATGCCCCTATGATCCCTGCTACACTGGGTCTAGAATTTAATCTTAGTGCAGCTGTTGTTGCCACACACACACACACACACACACACACACACACAGAGAGAGAGAGAGAGAGAGAGAGAGAGAGAATAGAGATAGATGCAGAAAGAAACAGACAGACATACTGTCTCGATATCTGTGCTTCCTGTGTCCTTTTCTCCTTTGATGATGATGACAAAGACATAATTTGGATGACAAAGACAAAGTTTGGAATAGGTGCACAGATAACTCCAAATGTTTTCAGGAACTAGAACGAAAGTCCAAATAGAGGTTAACATGCTACATATCCAAACATTTAAAAGTAATGAACCAAATCTTCAAAGTACTAAGTATGTTCTAGACTTCTACATTGATAATATATCTTCAGAACATCCTAGAAAGACATACTGCAAATGAAGGTGATGGTCCTGGGGAGAACCAGCCTCCAGTTTGTGGTCTAATCCCTTTTTTTCCCCCCACTTCCTGGTCCTCTTCCACTTTAAATTGCCTTGTACACAAGTGTATAAATATCCAAGGTCTACTCACACACTCTCCTTACCCCTAAACAGCCATTTCTCAGACTCTTTGGACCTCAGATATGCCTTCTGGCAATGCAGTCCACAATGGGCAGAATGAACCTGGGGAAAAGAAGGCTCAGAAACAGGGTGAGGCTGTTTTGCCAGGTATTCCACGATCCAGGCTCCTGGGATGCGGCCTATAGGGAGGAGTTGTAGGTAGGCCATCTCCTTAGACCAGTAGACTCCTCACCCCCATAGAAAGGGACACAGGTGGTGTCTAGAACTCCTTAGCTGAAAAGAACTCTAGGTAGTGAGATCTGATACTTTCAACTTCTAAGTGCAGGATCAGTTTCCCTGACACCAAGACTACATAAACACAGGAAATAGTGGAAATATGCCACTGTGATCTTTTAATACTTAGATGCTATGGTCTACTTAAAGTTATAAATGATGTTGGTGATGATGATGATGATGACAAAGACATAATGAAGCCCAGCCTTTTTGGAACATTCATTTCTGCCAGGCATTATGCAAATCTCTTTTTATATTTTCTTCATCATCAGAACAGCAAATTTTAATTTCCTTTTATTGCCACCCAAAAAAAGATAAGAAAACTGAGATACTAAGAGGTTAAAAAAATGTGGTCAAGGTCACTTGGTTAGCAAGCTAAAAGAAGACAGCCTTTGGATTGCCCTGGCTGCTGGACTACAAACTTTACCATTATACTGGATAATCTCTGAAGGGTAAACTGGGAGAGATGACTTTGAATCTAAAAATCAAAATGTATGTTAGCAGCTATCTGTCCTGACTGTAGAAAGCCTGACTAGTGTTCTCTTCACATGACAGATCCTGCATCAGGACACACTTTACAGACACAGTTCACTGCACGGTGTGTCCCTTGAGACAGGCAGTCAAGCTGAGTTCAAGGGTATTTTAACACTGTTGGCCTCCCACTCTCTCCCCTCCTCAGGCTTCTTTAGGATCAAGGATTCACAGAAGTTGGAATTGTAAGGTCAGGACTAAGGAATCCCAGTAGAAATGAAAAATAGATGACAGATGTCTGGGAAATGAAGCCGGTTGTCTCCATGGTGGTGGAGAGAAAGTAGGCATCCTCTTGTCTTTTCACTTCCTTCCCTTCTTGGCCATATTTCATATGCAGGCCAAGAGTGGGATGTTTTTAGGAATTATTAACAAAGGCAATGCTTTTCAGATTTGTAGGAAGATGGTAAAAGATGAGAGGACCTTTTACAGTAGAAGTGCTTTGGGGTAGTTTATTTTGGGTTTTTCAACTGAGTGATTGGGAGAGAGTTGGGTAACCCAGGTGCTTCTAGGGGTATTAGAGATATCTTGTTGCTTGAAGACAGCTAGCTCCTAGGCCAAGGTTTCCCTGATTTGTCTTCTAATCAGAATAATCTGGTGCACTTTTTAGAAATACAGATTTGAGTTGTATTCTAGACCTGTCAAGTTAGAATCTCTTGGGGAGATTTATTGGTCATTAGATGGTTGGTCTGTTTTTTTTAAAAAAAGATCCAAATCATGGTCAAGATTACTTCTGGCTCCAGATGAAACAGAAAAAGAGGCAGATAGAGGCTTTCAGTAGAAATAAAAGTAAGCATAAGACTAAGATGGGTGTTTTTGCACACTGACTTATCATGTGTCATAAATATAGTCATTGATTTGCAAAGAATGTTATTCTTTTACAAACATCTTTCAATCCACTTAATTATATCAAGAAATATCATATGCATATCAATATTTATAGCAGCACAACTCATAATAGCTAAATCCTGGAAGCAGCCTGTGTACCTATTGACAGATGATTGCATAAAAATATGTATCTATACACAATGGAATACTACCCAGCTATAAAGAAGGATAAATTTGAGATATTTGTAGGAAAATGGATACATCTGGAAAATATAATGATGAGTGAAATAAACCAGAGAGACCCTTAAATACTTGTATGGTATCTCTCATTCTAGTAATGCAAAGTATTAAAAGAACAGTATAATAAAGAATGAATAGAAGGAGACAAGTGTGTAGATCTCTTGCAGAAGGGAAGGAGTCCAAGAGACTAAGAACTACAGAAGAGGGGGAGGAGAAGGAGAAATAAGTAGAACAAAGATATATCTTGTACAGGAACTTAATATGAATACATCATAAACAAGAGCTAAATTTATAATATTAACAAGAATGAAAATGTAGAAAGGAGAATCAGAAGAGGGGGGAAGGTAAGGGAAGTTTTAAAAAAACAAAAAAGATCTGTATTATGCACATGTACCCACTATTCAAGATGATGGTAAACTGCATGTACAGCAAGCATGTACTGAAACAAAAGAGAAAAATCAGTCAGTGCTGAAATATCCTTAACACCTCTCTTGCCTATTCACCTTTCAAACAAAAATAGCAAGTCTCAAACTCAGCTTTCAGCAGGCAATAGCATCTATAGAATGCTGTAACATTGTTTTATCTTTATCACTTATGTGTTCAAACTTACCTTCAAATTTGGAAAAGGACACTGGCTTTTTATTTTGAGCAATAACTAGGCTTATTTTAAAATAATAGGTTGTGTATTTAAGTATTAATAGAGATGATGTAAAGAAATGTTACAGAACTAATCATATTACTGATGGGGTGGGGCAGAGACCATGAGAGTATCTTCATCACAAGTACCTGAAGTTTGGGAAACACTGCCCCGGCATACTCCCCATTACCTCCTTCCTTTCTTGAGGTTCTTACTGTGGTGAAAAGGGCACAGAAAATTAAAGATCCTCAATAAATATTATCCCTATCATTTTCCCTTCTCTTTTTATTCTTTCATTTTAGAAAGGGGAATTCTTGACATTAATGTGCCACCTCTTTTATTATGTTAATTATCTGAGATGACCTGTGATCCTTGCAGGTCGCATCATTAGGGATGGGGAGAATGAGAGGCAGAGAGAGAGAGCAGTTGGGGGGATTAGGAAAAAGGCAGTGGCTGATGAAAATAAAACAGAATTTCAAGGTCTGCTGCTGAGCCTCAAGCTATCATTGTGTGAACCAGGAAGCTGAGAAAGTTGTTTGTGTGAAATGGAGTGTAAACTGCAAACTTGTTATTGAGGTGTGGGAGAAGGGAACTGAGGAGACAAGGGGGTAGAATAGACTGTGTGGACAGGAGGGACCCACTTATGAAGCATTAGCCCCCCCCACCACCACCGCAAGTGGGAGACTCTGTAGGAGTTTGTGTGTCTTTAGTTATACAATACCAGATAGCTCTGCAGCTCACTCTGTGCGAGCACTGCCACCATCTCCATCAACAGATGGAGGTAATAAAGAGGCTAAAAATGGAAACGCGAACTGGAGTGTGGCTTTGTTTTAGCGGTTTGTCACAGAATAGTCAAGAATCCTTCCCCAGTAAGTGTGCTTGTCAAGGTCACCTGTGACCTCTTTGATATTGAATCTAATAGATATGGACTGGCCAAGCTCTCGCATGGGTAGGAAGGTCAGTCTCTTGGGCCATAAGGTTGGCTGCTGCCCATTTGTGAATAGCCAGACTCAAGCAATGCCAGCTTCCCTGGAGTTGCTTGAGGGCTATTAGTTCCAGCTTTGGTCAATAGCCTATGTAATTAATCAGCTTAAAGGGGGTTCTGCTTAGCGATGGATCTTGACCCTGGCTGCACATTAGAATCATACAGAGAACTTTAAAAACTCATACCACACCAATGCCTAAGCTTCATCCAGGACCGTTTATATTGGAATTTGAGAGGCTTCAGATATAAGCTTTTTCCATAAAAACAAAAACGGTCCCTAAGTGATTTTAATGTGCAGCCCAGAGCCACAACCACTAGTCTGGATCATTGAAGGGACAAGTTCAGACACACATGCCTAATACCAATTTTGTTCCTTCTCTAATCCATCATCTCCTGCCTTTTCCTGGCCAACTCAGTGGAGACAGAAGATTGGCATTGAGAAAGCAAGAGACTATAATTAAGCAAAAATTAACCAACATGTCCTTAAGAATGCTTCTAATTTTATTTTTACATCTTAATGAATATATCTGTGATCTACTTTCTCAGGATAATTTTCTATGCTGTTTAAAAAGGTATTAATGCTTCCTAAAGTTTTTAATACAAATTTTCTTCCAGAACTATTGTTCCAATCAAGTATTTTCCATGTGTTAGGTAGCCCGGAGCTTATCATTTAGTAGAAACAGGCCAAATTCATAGGTAATAAATTCTACTTAGCATTATTTCTATTTTATACTTCTTTAATGTTAGTATATTAGTCAATTAGTTATTTCTTCATCTTCTCCTAGTCTCCTCCTTTCCTTCTTTTCTTTCTTTCTTTCTTTCTTTTTTTTTTTTTTTTTAATATTTGAGACAGGAACTTGCTGTTTGGCTCATGCTGGCCTTGACCTTACTATATGTCCCAGGTTGGTCTCAAACTCACACCCTTCCTCCTGCCTCAGCCTCCTGAGTGGTGGGTGGGATTACAGGGATATTTCTTTAGTACTGAGGATTGAACTCAGGGCCTTTGAACTGAACTATCCCTCTTTTCCAATTTGTATTTTGAGACAGGATCTTATTAAGTTCCCCGGGCTGGGTTTCAACTTGTGATCTTCCTGCCTCAGTTTTTCAGAGTTCTGAAATTACAGGAATGTGCCACCATGCCCGACTTATTCCTTCTTTTGTGAAGTAGCTATACTTTGCTCATTTTTCTCTTGTAGTAGTCACTTTTTAAACTGAGTTTTAAAAGACTATTTACCTATTGAGAGTATTAAGTTTTGCTTAATATGCATGGATATTTTTCTTGGTGTTATTTGCTTTTAATTTTACTTAAGGTGTTTGTTTTGGTTTTGGCTTTTTACACAAATGAGTGTAAAATATTTATGTAGCTAACATTTACCAGTGTTGTCCTTTATGATATCTCTTGCTGTTTTGTACCTTATAAGTTATTTGTTATCCCAAAATATCTTGTAATTATTTTATGGCTTAATTTCTAATATTGAATGTTTTGATTCATCTGAAATTTGTTTTGGCAAATAAATTGCCACTATTCCAACACCTATTCTATCATATGCAAGCCCAAAGACATATTCATTGGATTTCTCTCCTCTCTCTCTCTCTAATCACTGTCTGATTTTTCTTGAGTTAATACTACACTTTTTAAATTACCATAATCTTACAATTTGTTTTAAGATCTGGCAAAAAGTACATCATTCTTGTTTTTATTTTTAGAAGCACCTCATCTATTCTTAGGACTTCTTGAGTATTATTTTTAAGAAATATCTTATAAAATATTAATAGGGGCTGGGGATTTAGCTCAGCAGCATAAATGCATGCCTTGCAAGCACACAGTTGTGAGTTCAATCCTTGGTACCGATAAAAAAAATTAATTAATAAATCAAAGTATATGAAGGCAATGTTCTTTCTAAATATTGATGAGTGGATTTATGGAATCAAAGAGACAATCAGAGATGAGAAATGTGGCATCATATATCAGTGAGAAAAGATGATTACTCAGTAATTGATTTTGGGCAATTGTTTTCCAAAAATTTAGAGCATTACCTCAGATTATACACAAAAGTAGACTTTAGGAAAATTAGCAAAGTTGGTGAGTAATCAAATTACAGACAAGAAATCTTAATGGCCACAAAACAAAAAGATTCTCACCCTTAGCAATACAGAAATGTAAGTAAATACAATTAGATATAATTATTTTTCTTCTACACAATTAACAAAATATTTTTAAAATATAGTTTCTTAATCTGACAAGATAAAATGAAATTTCTGGCAGAGTGTGGGCCCAAGTACATTCAGAGAATTCACTGAACTAGAAACATGCTCATCACATCCTATGACCCAGTGAATCCAATGCAGTGAAATGCTGCTATGTGAATTCTGTTAGGGAAAGAATAAGGACTAAACTACTTGCTAAAGCTGAAATTCTCCTTATTTGGTTGATGACAGCCCTAATCTGAGGTCCTGAAACCACCTTGACCCCTAACTTTTTGGGTCACACTCTCCTGAGCCCCATCTTCTCATGATCCAGCAGTTACAGGGTTGATGAATGGCTGGGAAAGAATTTTCACAGTCCTCCTCCAGCCCTACAGACAGAAACTGGTCTAATGGGCTGACGATATCTTGACTGACTTCTGTATTAAAAGAGGTTCATGGAAGCCTTGTAAGAATTACAGAATATAAGCAATTCGAAACAGAAATTTCTAATTACCTTCCAAATACTACCTCCTCTTTCAAAATAACAAAAACTTATCAATGTTATTGTCTGTCAAAAGAGTACATGTTCCAGATTTCTTTGCAACCAGATGTGGGCATGTGATTGAATTCTAGCTAATGCAAAGTGGATACAAGTGCAAACTTCTGGGAAATTTTCTTAAGAGGGAGGTGAAGCAAGTTTCTCCTCTTCCTCAAAGCAGTAATCTAGAATGGGCATGTGATTTTTGGAGACTTACACCACAGGGAGGTGGGACACACTGAAGACTCTTGGATTCCTGATAATTTCACTAAGCCACCATAGCAGACCAGCCTGCCTTCTTTTGGATTTTCCTTAAACAAGACGGATAAATTTATATCACATGCAAACTACTGTTACTTTGCATTTTTCAGTTATACACTGCTAAATTTCATCCTAATGGACCCAAAGCTAAATATCCACTAACAATGAAATGGTGAAATATATCATGATATAAATTAACATAAAATGGAAAAACTAGAAGCATCATATACCTGAGGAAACACTGTAGAAACTCAGTTAAATCTATAGGCACAGCATGCTGTCCAAAAAAACCAAGTTACTGGGCCAGGCATTTAGCTCAGTGGCATAAGTGCCTGCCTTGCAAGCACAAGGTCATGAGTTCGATCCCGGGTACAAAAAAAAAAAAAAAAAAGAAAGAAAGAAGAAAGAAACAAGTTACAGAATATCATAATTATATACGTGCATTCTTCTCAAAACCTCTAACAAAATATATCCTGGGGTTTTCCTATTTTTCTATGTAAGAAATTATTTTTAACAGTATGCAATTATACTACCTAACTTGTAGTAATGTTAGGAAATTTTACAGAGAAGAAGAGAGCCCTCAAAATACTGAGGAATGGTCAAAGGATATCTTGTCTTTGTCTGCATACCTCTACATTTTTGCATAAAGGAATGATTCATGTACTACTTGTCTAGTACAAATTAATTAGGTTTCCTACCTACCTACCAGCTGACCTTACTGAAAACTGTCAGAGCTGGAGACTCAGACAAGCAGAAGCAGCATCTCTGGCAAAGAGAGATTAGCTTATTCCTGAGATCCGCACCATGCTGGAACTTAGTGTGCTGGGAAACCAAGCAACCAGCCTACCTCCTTGCTAAGCAGTTGTGGCTTGCGCAAGCTGTGGCTGCCCCAGGGGGAGAAACAGCCAGCATCTCCCTTGATCCACGCTGGAACTTAGGGCACTGGGAAACCAAGCAACCAGCCCGCCTCCCTGGTAAGCGGTCATGGCTCGGTTCCAGCTCATATGGCAGCAAGGGAAGTTCCAGTTTGCTGGCGTTGGGTCTGGGGAGTTTGGGACATCACTCCTGGTGCTTGGGTGCCTACCCAGCCCCCTAGGACATTGGACAAGCCTGGAGAGGTTTTGTGAACTTGAATGGACCATTCCCAGAGACCTTTATTCAACGAGGGGAGCCAAGGCCAGTGAGTCCCGGTAGCTGAGGGTGCAGGAGGTGATTTCCAACACGCTCAGGGAAAGTTTTGGAACATCACTTGAAACATGGAAATACAGGAAAATGACAAAACCAAAGACCAAAATGCAATCTCAAACATCCATCCCATCCCAAAAAAGTCTTGGAGCCACATACATAGAAGGAAATACTAGTAATATAACTGAAATGCCTGAAATGATATCAACTGAAATAAAGAAGCAAGTATGGGAAGCTATGAAGGAACTCAAATTAGAAATAATCTCTCAGGTAAAAGAAGAAATGATAACAGTAGTGAAAGAAATAGTGAATGCATCTAAAGAAGACACAACTAAAAAATTGGAGGAACAAAGCAAACAGATAGAATCCCTGAGTGACCAGTATAACAAACAAACAGAATACATGAAGCAGATTCAAAGAGTTATACATAAAATAAAAAATTCTATTGTAAACTGCCAAAACTGCCTCAATGAAATTGAAGATAGAATTTCAGACCTCGATGATAAGATTGCAGCTAGTGAACAGGAAAGGAAAGATCCTTTAAAACTAACAAGGAATCAGGAAATACCAATTCAACAGTTGCAAGATGATGCAAACAAAAACAACATAAGATTAATAGGGATAAATGAAAAAGAAGGGGACAACACAAATGATATCAAGAGGCTATTTACAGAAGTAATAGCTGAAAATTTCCCAAATATGAGAATGGAAACTGACATTCAGATTAATGAAGCATACAGAACTCCAAACAGCCATAAGCAAAATAAAACTACACCCAGACATATAATAATCACCATCCAAGAAATCCAACATAAGAACATAATATTAAAAGCTGTTAGAGAGAAAAGACAGATCACCTATAAAGGAAAACCTATCAGAATCGCAGCAGAATTCTCAACACAAACAATGAAGTCAAGAAGAGCATGGAGTGAAATATTTCAGATCCTAAAGGAAAATGACTTCCAAACCAGGCTGCTGTACCCTGCAAAACTGTCCTTCAAAATGGATGGATAAATAACACACTTCCATGATAAAGAACAGCTGAAGAACTTCATGATCACCAAACCAACCAACCCTGCAAAGAATACTCAAAGACATTGTAGATACACATAGGAAAAAACCACTAAGCAAGACAGACAATTAAACAGAAAGGAAAGATAAAGATACAACAGCAGAAACATAACATGTCAACAATAAACCAATATGTAACAGTTATAACCATTCATGTAAATGGCCTCAATTCACCAATTAAAAGAAACAGACTGGAAGAATGGATCAAGAAACAACATCCAATCATATGCTGTCTACAAGAAACCCATCTAACCCAAAATGAAATTCATAGACTGAAAATCCAAGGATGGAAAACAATACTTCATGCAACAGGAATTCAAAAAAAAGCAGGGGTAGCTATTCTGTTTTCAGACAATATGAACTTCAAACCAAGAAAGGTCTGAAGAGATAAAGAAGGTCACTACATATTAGTTAGGGGAAAATTTCAAGAGGAAGAGATAACAATCTTAAATATATATGCACCAAATTTCAGAGCACCCAGCTATACAAAGCAAGTATTAACAGAAATGAAAAACAAAGTAAGCAATAACACAATTATAATAGGATACCTTAACATGCCATTGATACAAAGAGACATATCAACTAGACAGAAAATCAGCAAAGAAATAACAGAACTGAATCACACCTGTGAACAAATGGACTTGATAGACGTGTACAGAGTGTTCCATCCAACAACGTCAGAACATACATTCTTCTCAGCGGTAATGAGACATTCTCTAAAATAGACCATATACTAGCCCACAGAGCATATTTAAGTAAATGCAAAAGAATTGAAATTATCCCATGCTTGTTATTGGATCATAGCACCATGAAATTGGAAATTAATGATAAAAAATACTGCAAAAACCCCACAAACACATGGAAATTGAATAATACACTCTTGAGCAATCAATGTATCACATAAGAAATTAAAGAAGAAATTAAACAATATCTACAAGCAAACGAAAATACAAATACAACTTACTGGAAACTGTGGGATGCAATGAAAGCAGTACTCAGAGGAAAATTTATTGCACTGAGTTCCCACATTAGGGAAACAGAACAAAAACAAATAAACAACCTGATACTACACCTCAAACAGCTAGAAAAAAAAAAGCAAAAAAGCAAGTCAAGCCCAAAGCCAAAAGAAGGGAGGAAATTATAAGGATCAGAGCAGAAATTAATACAATAGAGACCAAGGAAATAATTCAAAGCATCAATGAATCAAAGAGTTGGTTCTTTGAAAGAATAAATAAAATTGATAAGCCCCTAGCCAACCTGATTTTAAAAAGGAAAGAAAAGACTCAAATTTATGCAATACGGAATGAAAAAGGTGAAATCACTACCGACTCTGTGGAAATACAGAAGATTATCAATACCTATTTCAAAAACCTCTACTCTCATAGGTTTGATAACACAGAAGAAATGGAGAGATTCCTAGAAACATATGAACCACCAAAACTGGATCAAGAAGATGTAAAACTGATGAATAACCCAATTTCTATTAATGAAATTGAAAATGTAATTAAATCCTTATGAACAAAGAAGAGCCGAGGCCCAGACAGATTCACTGTGGAATTCTACAAGAAATACAAACAAGACTTAATGCTGACACTCCTCAAACTCTTCAATGAAATAAAAAAGGAAGCAATTCTCCCTAAGTCATTTCTGGAAGCAAATCTTTCTCTAGTACCAAAACCTGAAAAAGACCCAACTAAAAAAGAGAACTACAGCACAATATCCCTAATGAACATAGATGAAAAAATTCTCAATAAAATATTGGCAAACAGGATGCAGCAAATCATAAGAACATTATAGTCCATGACCAAATGGGATTCATCCCAGGCATGCAGGGATGGTTCAATGTATGTAAATCAATAAATGTAATCCACCAAACCAATAGAGCCAAAAGTAAAATCACATGATCATTTCTATAGAGGCAGAAAAAGCTTTTGATAAGATCCAACACCCATTCATGATAAGAACCTTACAGGGAATTGGAATAGATGGTCTCTACCTCAATATGATAAAGGCCATCTGTGACAAACCAATAGCTGGCGTCATATTAAAATGGCCAAAAACTGAAAGCCTTTACCTTAAAATCAGGCACAAGACAAGGATGTCCCTTATCACTGCTCCTATTCAACATAGTACTGGAAATACTAGCCAGAGCAGTAAGACAAGGGAGAGAAACAAAAGGAGTAAAGATAGGAAAAGAGGAAGTTAAACTATCATTATTTGCAGATGACATGATACTCTACATAGAAGACCCCCAAAACTCCATCAAAAGACTCCTAGATAAATAAATTCATAATAATAAATAAATTCAGCAATGTAGCTGGATACAAAGTCAATACTCAAAAATCAATAGCATTCCTATAAACTAACAACAAAATCATGGAGAGAAAATAAGAGAAGCCACACCCTTCACACTAGCATCCAAAAAAAAAAAAAGAAATACTTAGGAATTAATCTAAAGAAAGAAGTAAAAGAGCTATACAGGGAAAATTGTAATGCCCTGAAAAAAAATCAAAGAGGACCTCAGAAAATGGAAAGACATCCCTTGTTCATGGATAGGAAGAATAAACATTGTAAAAATGGCCATTCTCCCAAAATTGTTATACAGATTTAATGCAGTCCCAATGAAAATACCACTAACATACCTCACAGATCTAGAGAAATCACTCCTAAAATTCATCTGGAGCCAGAAGAGACCTAGAATACCAAAGGCAATTCTAAACAGCAAAGCCAAGGCAGGAGGCATCACAATCCCTGACTTGAAGTTATACTACAAAGTACCATAATAAAATCAACATGGTACTGGAATAAAAACAGACCTGAAGATCAATGGAATAGACTAGAAGATACAACCACAACTATGAACACACTCAACCACCTTATCTTTGATAAAGGGGCCAAACATGTTCACTGGAAGAACAATGATCTCTTTAATAAATGGTGCTGGAAAAACTGGCTATTCATATGCCAAAAACTAAAACTATACCCATGCCTATCACCATGTACTAAACTAAAATCTAAATGGATCAAAGATCTAAATATTAAAACAGAAACACTAAATCTGTTGGAAGACCAAGTAGGTAAAAGCTTGAAGACGTAGGGGTAGGTAGAGAATGAATGAACAAGAACCAAACTGCATGGGAAATACTTCCTAGAATCAATAACTGGAATCACGTTTTATTAAAGAGTTTCTGAATGTCAAAAGAAATCTCCAGCAGAGTGAAAAGAAAACCTACAAACTGGGAAAAAATCTTAGTGAACTGTCCCTCATACAAAGGACTTCTGTCTAGAACTTATAAAGAATTTTTAAAAATCAGACCCCTGAAATTCAAAGACCCAATCCAAAAATGGGCATCTGAGATGAACACACAGTTCTCAGATGAGGAAATACAAATGGCAAATAAATACATGAAAAAATGTTCATCACCATTGGTCATTAGAGAAATGCAAATTAAAACCACACTGAGATTCCAACTCACTCTGGAAAGAATGGCCAGGATCAACAAAACTACCAACAACAAATGCTGGTGAGGCCATGGGGAAAAAGGAACTCTTCTGCACTGTTGGTGGGAGTGTAGACTGGTGCAACCACTGTGGAGATCAGTCTGGAGATTCCTCAAAAAGCTGGGATTGGAAGTCCCATTTGACCCAGCTATTCCACCCCTAGGCATATTCCCAGAAGAACTGAAAACATCATACCTCAGTGATATATGTGCACCCATGTTTATAGCAGCACAATTTGTAATAGCCAGATTTTGGAAACAACCTAAGTGCCCATCAACTGAGAAATGGATAAAAAAGAATTGTGGTACTTTTATACAATGGAGTACTACTCAGCTATAAAGAATGATTACATTGAGATATTTATAAGTAAATGGATGCAACTTGAGACCATACTCATAAGTGAAATAAATCAAACTCACATGTAAAATACCATTTAGTCTCCCTAGTGTAAGAAAAGGTAAGAGTACATAAGATTCTATAGTAATCATGGTTTCCCATTATATTGCTTTGAAGACTTGTAATGTTTTCATTCATTGGTTGGGATGGTTTTATTCTGTTTTGTTTGACCTTATTATGTGTGATGGTATGAACAGTTACTTTGAAGAAAATAAGACATTATGACAGCCATTGCTGATTTAATATCATCTTGCTTTGAAGTCCTATCATGCTTTTGTTCTTCTATTACCATTGGTTCTATCATGTTGTGTCTTTCTGGATTTTAAAATGTGTAATAATATAAACATATTTTTATGGAAAATGAGATTATAGTAGCCATCGTTCATTTTCTGTTATTTGGTTCAGAATGTCTTCTAATTGTTTCATTCTCTTGAATGCTTTTATTCTATTTTGTTATGTTTGATAATATTGTTTATGAAGCTATGCTCAACTATTTCAAAGAAAGAAATATTATGGTAGCTACTGTTTATATCCAATTGTCTTGTTGTGAAGTGCTGTATTGCCTGTATTGTTCTGTTCTGATCTGCATTATTCTGTCCTCTTTTGTTCTATTCTCTGTAAAACAAAATTAAAAAAAAAAAGCAGTCATGGCTTGGGCAAAGCTGTGGCTGCTCCAGGGGGAGAACCACTTGGTGACTCCCAAGATCAGTGCTGTGTTGGAACTTAGGGCGCTGGGAAACCAAGCAACCTGTTTGCCTCCCTGGTAAGCAGCCATGAGCCTATCAGTGCATGGGCTGAGAATCAAGCATCCCCCCCCACCGCCATTAGCAAATGGGAGCCAGAGGTCTGAGCATCTCTTGGGAGGTTGACCATATGCAGTGTAGCAAATAGGGGGGATTTCCTTCTCCCATCTCTTTGCAGATGAATATTGTTATTATTGTTTTTCTTTGTTCTGATTAATTGTATTGATCTATTCAATATTCTGTTTTGATAAGTTCTATAATGTTCTGTATTTTGTTTGATTTTGCTATATCTGATTGAAAGAACAACTATTGTGAAGATAAAGAGATATGCTATGGTACCTATTGCTGTTATCCTGGTAACCTGCTATGAAGTCCTGTACCAATTTCACTGCTCTGTCTCAGTTGGCTTTGTTCTGTTGTATTTTACTACCTTCAAAATAATAAATAATTTAAAAAATTTAGAAGAAATAAAAATATTCTTGGACCTGCAAAAGAGAGAGAGAGAGAGAGAGAGAGAGAGAGAGAATAGCTTAGGAGCTACCACCTGAGAGCTTTGTGTTGGAGAAGTTCAAGGTTCTTTGAGAACCCCCTGTCACAATATCACTGTATTTTCACAATATCAGTGTATTTTCACAATATCACTGTATAGAGAAATGAAATAAAGGTATTAGTCTATAAGGGCAAAGAAAGTAAGAGGACACATTAGATTACAATAAATATTAGATTTCAATAAAAAAGTGGAAGCAGTACCCAACACAGCAGAGCCAAGAAAGTTGTAATTGTGTGTCTAAAATAGGAAGTGTTGCTCCAAAGAATTTTCACAGGCTCAGTACCTGGAGGCATCGGATACTATGCAAAACGGGAAAGAGATATAGGGCTGAGCAGTGGAGTCTCCGATTACCCCTTGCCACATACATAGCCAGGAAAAAGTGCATGTCGTTCTTTAGTCACTTTTTCGACAGGAAATTAAGATGGACTGTACACTGGATATCTCAGACTAGTGGGAAGGGGTGGACTGCTGATGTAAACTGAGGTAAATTAGATTAAATATCATTCTTTGTATTACATTCAAAATTTTCATACATACTGAGAGTGTTCAAAAGTTGCAGGACAGCTATAAAACCTACCTATCATAATATTATTTGGTCTTCTGAAAATTAAAATGATTGTATTTATCCTCTGAAACTTTTTTCAGAAGATTACTCAATAATTTTTCAAACCAAAGTCATCAAGTCAACATATTTTTTGAGAATTATGACAATCTTTCAAATTGTATGTTTTATTAATTTTAACTCAATAGGTGATATTTTGTTTAAGCTGAAAGAAAAGTAGGTTTTTTTGGGTGCTGGATTTCAAACTCAAGATCTTGTGCTTGCCAGAGAGGCTCTTAGGCTGCTGAGCTATATCCCTGGCAAGCAAAGTAGCTTTAAGTGATTTCTGTATACAATTAAATCTATTATATCAATACATTTTGACCTATCCTTTTAAAAACAATCCAAAAGAATCATTCTTTGTTTCCATTTAGAGTTTTTTTGGTTATTTCTCATTATTGAATGGGACCAGTTCTGCGCTTGTTATTTGCTTAACTGTAGTGCGGTGGACAGGGTGGAGGGAAATGATCTGGACAGTGGTGATGCTATTTTCATTTATTGTCTCAGACAGCTTCTTACTAGATTGACAAGTCTTTAGCTTCCAGGGTAGATCTTTGGAGTGAGCTTAAAAGTCACAGAGAGCTTTGAATAGAAAGTCCTTTGTTCTATTGAGACTGGGTTTAGGAAGACTTGTTAGGGGTCTCTAACAATGTCTGCTCTGGAAAACAACCACTATAGATATTTTAAATAAAAATAATTTAAATCAAGGAATTGATCCCAAAGTTGATGGAAGAACTGGAGGAGCCAAAAGGATGAAGTCACCTAAAAATTAGTAACATAGGAACTACTTCTAGTCTATTGAAACAGAAGAGAAAATGATGTTAACAGAGCCCTAGACTGCTATATCATGTGACTGCTGAAGCGTATGCTAACTGCTCTCCAAGAATCAAGGCCACATCTAGTTTGCAGGGAGCAGGAGGTCACATTCCCACTAGCACTGCAAGTTCCTGTGTGTCTCCAAATATCTGAGGGTCCAAGGGTCTGTTACACTGCTAGAGACAAAGTCCATGAATTCTGTCCTGCTGAGTCTATAGAAATGCCCACTTCAACTACCAAGCTATGTGGACAAGAATTAGAAGCCTGCATTTAGCCACCATTGCTGTTGCTACTAAATGCTATAAAAGATACTTCTAGAAGCAAAACATAATTTCTTCCTTCTGTTTGAAGTCTTCTACTAGGACCTCCTCTGGGGTGAATTTAACTAGAAACCAGCTGGTTCTGGGAAATGTAGTTTTCAGACATCCAGCAACTTGCAATCCAAATGTGATCATGGGAGAGTGGCAAAATAACCTAGAGAAAAAAATGACTGACAGAAGCTTTCACAAATTCCAATGAAAAGAGGAAAAAAAGAATTTAGATGTGAAACGATGGTGATTTGGACTAGGATAACAACAATGGTAGTAGTGAGAGCCAGTCAAATTTAGTACATATTTTGAGGGGAAAATGAACTGGATTTCATCACAGATCAGATATGAGCTATGAAAAAGAAGAGTCAAAGCTAACAAGATTTGTCTTGATGTAAGCTATTAGAAGAGTGTAGTTGCCATTTACATAGAAGACTAAGGCTACGATTAAAAAGCAAATTTCTAGGGAACTAATTAGTGTTCAGGTTTGGAATGTGTTTAGTTTTAGGTGTTTATTAGACATCTAAATGGAGATCTGAGTAAGTTCACATTTGAGACTCAGGGGAAAAGAGACATATGAGATTCAGTAAGTATAACGCAGTTAATAAAATCATATTGATAGGAGAGAAAATAAAGTATGTACATATTTGGAGGTAGGTGGGGAGAGGTGCTGGGGAAAGCTCTCTTCTGGTTGTTTCTATTTTACTGGTGCAGTGGGAAGCAAGGTCATCAGCTCTTGGGGAATAGGGAAGAGGTGCTAGAGTTTTGGGACGGCTGGTGCTAAACACTTGCATAGGCAGACTTGCGAATGAATGGACTAAAAAATGTAGTATGATTGCTAGGAAATGTTAAGGGCCCACTTGAGATTAGAAAAGATGGATTTGAAGCGAGACTAGTCATCCTGCTTGTACATTCACCATGTTCAGCAGTGTGGGTGCAAGCACAGATAGAAGTTATTTTAACCAGGAAATACATACAGTGAGAAAGAGTCAAGGGAGTTGATGATATAAGCAATAATGTGCTTATCATGTTTACTATGAAACCAAGACTGAATAAAGAGGGGAAAGAGGACATGATGGGGGTGATTGATAAGCAGACAGTTTAAATCTTTAAATTAGACCATATTCTCATGTTTAAAATAGTTGCGCTCTAGACAAAGTGTTGTTTGAGGGTATTATATATGTATCCAATAAGAACTTACTGAACATCTGCCAACTGTACCTAGAAAGAGTGTTTGGTTATTTCCCTAGGAACAAGTAAAGTATCAGGAAAATACATTGGATTCAAAGCAGGAGGAGTCTTAAGTGACTTCTGAGAACAGAGATTGATTTCATTATGTTGTTACAACACCTTTCAAGTTGGTTGAAAGAGGCACATCTAGTTGAGAAGTACATATCTGTATCAATCAAAATAACTTATGCCAAGGAGAAAATTTATTGGCAGGTGTAATCAAAAAGTTCTCAGCATAAAAATGGCCATTGTTCACTGAAGGCTTATGGTTAGCCAGGCTCTGTTTTAAGTGCATTTCAATTATTATGCAGTTAAATTCTTGAAGCAGAGCCAGAATTCAATTGCCAGCAGTCTGCTTCTATGGGTTGCACTCTTAACAACTATGCTTTATTGCCGCTAAAAAGATAACTTCAGGCAAAGCTGGATCTAGGGACTCAAACATTATTATTAGGATTCATTCTTTTTTTTAAAGAGAAAAAAACAGAAAAAGGATAGAAATATTACAGAATTTCAAGAAAAGAAGATAAACAGTAAGAAATCACTAGTTGATAAATCACATATTGTTCTTTTAGAAATAGTTTTTCAAGTTACAAAATTAAAGCACACAAAGTAGACACTCAAGCAGTGAGAGTGCAAACAGATCTGTTCAACAATCCAACAAGAACCTAGAAATATGGTTATCAATCCCACACACCTAAACATACATGCAGCTGTATCTTTTATAGAACTTCCTATTTCCTCTTTTTTTTACAATAGCAATTATACATTTTTAAAATTTTATTTAAAGAGAAGGAAAAAAAAGCAAAACAGAAAAAAGGGTAGCAACAATACAGAATTCTAAAAGAAAGAAAGAAAGAAAAAGAAAGAAAAAAAAGGAAAATGAGAAAAATTCCCACTAAGAAATCAGCAGTTTATAAATTACATACTGGATGTAGTTGTCATCCTGGATGTAGTTGTTCAAGTTACAAAGTTAAAGGGTACATAGTATACATTCAAACAGTCAGACTACAAACAGTTCTGCTCAAAGATCCAACAAAGATTCAGCAATATGGTCATCTATTTTACACACTCAAACATACATGCAGTTATATCCCTTAGAGCACTTTCTTTTCCTCAAGATTCATTCTTTCACTCTTACTCTGCTTGCTTCTATGTTGAATTCATTCACATTCAGATTAGGTTTTCTCCATTCATTGTAGTCGTGGGCTTACACCATCAGTACATCTAGCATTTTCAGAAGAAAGTTATTTTCTGTTTCTGAAAGAAAGACCTATCACACAAGTCTGTATTTAATGACATAGAATAGATTCACAACATTGTGAAGTGAAAAAAACACTTTATAAAACAGTAGGTCTCAGTCAATCCACAAGCAAACAGATTAATAAATGCACTTATAAGTAGAAAGATATAAACAAAGTATTAACAATATTGACAAAATTAACAATATAAAATATTCACAAATTTATGGTTATTATGATTTGGAAATTGTTTTTCTTTGTACTTCTCAGCATTTTAATTTATCCCTAAGGCTAGATTATCTGTGCAATAATAAAAACATTAAATACAGGGTCTAGGGGTGCAGTCCAGTGACAGATGCATGTTTAGCATCTGCAAGGCCCTGGGTTCAATCTCCAAAACCCCCTTTCCAAAACAAAAGTTAAAGGAATAATTTAAAAGTATGTAATATACTTATTACTGATTTCTAAAGATTTCCTTTAATGTCTTTATTATATGAAGCAAAACAAGACTCAAAAAGATAACTGTCATATATTTTCTTTCATATGTGGAATATAGGGAAGAAAAGATGACATGAGAGTAGAAAGGAGATCATTAGGGAGGAGAAAGAGGCTCAGGGGAAGAGGGAGAGGAGGGAAAGGAATGGTAATGGGTGGATATGATCAAGTATGTTGTAAACATGTATGAAAATATAACAGTGAAACTCAGTATTCTGTGTAATGTTGTATTATGTAATTGGCATGCACTAATTTTTAAAAGTCAGTAAAAAACAAGTTATCTCCCTATATTTCTGTAATTCTATGTTCTTTTACTCATGCCTTTCTATACTCCTGAGATCTGTGTTTTGGGAAACTGATGAATTGGGGCCAACACTAACAGAAGTGGCACTTTTATTTGCTTCTGTGAGGTTAAAGAAAATGTGACAAAAAAAGAACACTACTTGATCAGCCATATTATATTATTGTGCAAAAGCACAGACCTAGTATTTTCCTCCACATTTCAAACAATGTACTTTGGATACATTTGAAGTGAAATATTAGTCCTTCCTTGGAATCCATAACAAGGGAATTATTTAGTGGCCCATCATAGAAGGAAAAAGGAGATAAAGACACCAAGGGGATTCAAACATGAATACACAGCCCAAATTTTACGTACTAGACTGAATTAGAACTAGTAGTTGTTTAATCCCTGTCTTCAAGGAGTTTATAGTCTCATTAGGGAGGCAAGATTCTAAGACAATGTGAGATAAGATAGCATGTAGGTCATTGAACAATGTAGGATTTGGGAGCTGGGGATGCTAAGCACCATTGATTCAAGAAAAGATTCAGAGCTGGGCAAAGGTGATTCTAGATCCATGCCCCCCTCGTGCTTTAAAAAAAATTTCCTCTTCCCAGCCACCAGGATCTGTGGAAATATGGTAAATTCATCCCCACCTGAGATCATTTCCTTATTTATAAAATAGTGATAGTAATAATGTCTATCTTACCGATTTATTGGGAGGGTTAAACTAAGTAATGCAACTAAATGTTTAGCCCACTTTGGTACAGAGTGAATGTGCTATAAATGATACCTGTTATTATGATTGCTGCGAGTGTCAATAACAGAAGTAACCAACGTGGGCAATGACAAAGAGTCTAGAATCTTACAAAGTCCTGAAAACCAACCACAGTCCTGGCCTTCTAGAGTTGCCTCTTTTTTATAAGCAGCATCTGGAAGCACTTAGAGATTTTGACCTCTGAATGTATCCAGAGAATAGTGAGTGAATAAAAGTTTCTCTTGTCTTTATCTTCCACTCTTTCTTGTAGAACATTCATGTACATTTTCTTGGCTCATGTGTGACCTTTGCACTTCACACAACCAATTAGCTATGTGATTCCACTTTACTGCCCTTTGCCTCAGGAATCACCATTTTTGGAACATTTTGTCACGCTTTACAAAACTCTATTCTTGGAGGAAAATTTGAAATTTATATCAAAATAAAACTGAATAGTAAGGCTTGATAAAGATCCAAAGACTTAAGGGAAAGAAAGTTTTTTGTTTTATAATTTTGAATTTATGAGTTTCAGTGCAGGGTATTACAGTAGGAAGGAAGAATGAAGGTAATACTTGTGCAAAAGAGACTCAGGGGAGAAAGAGGAAGAGAAAGTGAGTGCTCTTTTTAGCAAGTCCATTGGCCCACTCAGTTTAATTCTGTGAGTAATCTGAAAGTTCTTTTCCTGTATGAGTTACCCAAAATTTCTCTTTTTGCTTATAATAATCAACAGTCTCTGTTATCCACAAATTAGTGACATTTCCTGATTCATAAATAAAGAGAAAAATGACAGTTAAGGGTTCAAGGAAAAATAAATAAGATACAAAGAGAAGTGAGGGAGATGAAAAAAGGAGCCAGATCCCATGACTGTTTCAAATGTGTAAGAGTTCCAGTCTTAGTCTGTGCATATCCATAAAATATGCTACTCCTTACCTCTAACACTTTTTATTAAAATGATCTCTATTTCCTGCAAATGGTCAAGGATCTTTCAATGATAGGTCACATAAAGATAACTAATTAGCTAAAGGGAAAAAAGTTTAAGAATAATGCTTCCAGCATGGGAAGATTCAGAAGCTCAAAGAATCAGAATCTCCAACTTTCCATCCCATTTCCCTCTTTGTTAGCTTCATTCTTAGGGTCTCATCTTGATGGCAGAGATGACCTCTAGAAGTGCTCTTGGTAATAAATCCTCCAACTTTAGCCAAATGCATAGATATCCAAACCCAGGACTACATTTTGAAGGATGTCTTGAAGCTAGAAAGTATGTGTCAGCATTTGGATCAACTGAACAGATGTGGGAATAATATAGACAGCTTCCAAGAAATGTCCTAAAGGGATATAGTGTGTCTTTCTCTGTCCATTTTTTCCTTACTTGTTGCCATAACATGAACATGATGGTTGGAGATGAATAAATCGTCTTAGACTACACAGTCACTTTAGCATGGAAGAAATATGGTAAAGCAACAAGATAGGAGCCTGAGTCCCTACATTGTGGAGCTTCACTATGAGTCTTGAGTTTCTTATCTGGACTATGATGTGATTAAAAAAAAAGTATATCCTGTTTATAAGTGAGTGTTACTTGAACTACCATATAACTTCTCATAGTTCTGCCATGATACTTTCAAAGGAGAATCTATAAAATGATACCAGTGAAAGGTGATAAGTAAATATGTTCACTGTCTCACTTTCTGGAAAATTCTATCCAAGTCACAGTCATTACTCTGTTGGAAATTGGATAAAGTCTGCCTGGCCCTGATGTACCTGGAATTTCAGAGTATGTAAATTCAATGATTAAAAAGTAATTTAAAAATTGAGCCAAGCTCAGAATTATGAGACGTAACTGTATGCATGTCTTTTTTTCCAAGAAAAAAAGCACCTGTCAGAATGGATTACTCTATATCTAACCTTGCAATTTTAACAATGGAGTGCAGAAATAGCAGGTTTGTGTTGTGAAAAAATGCTGAAAGTATGTATTATAACTTCTTTCAACATGTTTGTTTTGACATTTTTATTAACAATTTGAGTGAAGAATTAATTAAATTGTAATCAAATGTGGAGATGACATGATGCCAAAAGATTGGTTTCATTATAATGAAGTCATAAAACTACACAACAGCAGAACCCCAGAGGCTTTTGAGGTTAATCATAACTCCTTATTTTATAGCTTGAGAAACTGAGGCTCAGAAAGAGTGACAGACTTGTCCAAAGAACGCCAGGGATACAATATTTCTACTTTTTCTTTTTAAATATATGAAAGCTACATCATGACTTGAGACTTAAATAGATGTTTGAAAAAAAATAGGAGCAGTGGACTGATGAGGCAAGATGGAATTTAGTCAGGTTAAATGTGTAAGGACCTATATGTTGGATCCAAAAAAGCCCACTGTACAAGCACAGGATGGGATAGCTGTACGTTAATCAGCAGCAATTTAGGAAACATATGTCACTTGGCTTCAGGCTTGAGGTGTCGGCCGTGTGATGTGGCTACATGATGAAGATAATGGAACCATAGATGGCATTACTAGAAAAAGAACTTACAGAAGGAATGTGAGGGTCCTGTTACACTTTTCCTCTGTCACGGACTTTTTCATTCAATGTAAGTGCCACACTTTAGTAGAAACCTAGAAAAATTAGCTCACTTCCAGGAGTGAAGCCTAGGATGGAATTATGTGAATAATGGTCAAAGAAAGTAAGGGAGCTTCACCACAGTGTAACTGTGACCTTGAATCTTGGAGCCAGGCTGCCTGGGTTTAATACCAGCTCTTCTGATTACTGAGTATGTGTTCACTAAACTTCCTTTTCACTGTCTGTAAATTATGAATTATAATAATATATATCTCCAAAGATAAATGAGGTAGAGTTATTGAGTGATTAACACATTACTGGCACTAAATAAGTACCCAAGAAATGATAGCTATTGTTAGAATTAAGAAAGCAAAGTGATGTGGGGATTATGGTAACAACCTCGTAGATTATAGTATTATGTGAGTTAACATGTGCCAAATGCTTGGCACAAAGTTGATAGCTATTATTATCTACAGTAGAAGAAATGGTCTAAGGTTCCTATTTATGGGCCTAGTTTGGGGACAGAATATTTCCTGGTATGAGCTAAGAAACACAGAGCCTTATGATAAGGTCAGGAACAGCATGAATAGAGGATGGGGAAGGAATGGTCATCCAGACATCCTACGGGGGATCCCAGCTTTTGGAATACCTGGTCAAGGCAATTTAACATTGTGCAGAACTGACTCAGCTGTTTTTGGTCATAGCCATTCAAACCTGATTCAGCGTATGGTACCAATGTTGTTCCTTAGGGACATTTCTGGGAATGCACCCTGAGAACTGTCGCATAACTAGTCACTTAGGAATTACTCAAATTGAAATTGCTCTCCATAAGTCTTCTCACATACATATGTTTCCTTTAGTTAGAGCCACTACCTTAGGTAAGCGTCTTGACCTTTAGGACCCTCTGATACCCTGGACAGCTCCCGGGAGCGGTCTACCGCTAGGGGGCGGCAGCTAAGAAGAGCCCGCCAGGCGCAGAACCTGCTACTCTGGTCCGCGCTCTGCAGCCAGGCCCCAGGAAGAGGTGGAGAGGGAGTGGGGTGGAGGTGCGTTCTTCGCGGGTGTGAGACAGAGCGAGCCGCCTGGGTGTGAGTCAGCGCGCGGGGGGCCAAGGAGCTCAATGACTAGTCACGGAATCTCACTCCCGCTGATTCCTCCACCTATCCCATTGACAGAGTGCGTCCCAGTCCCGGGCGTGTGTGAGCACACTGCATGAGATCGGAAGCCAGGCTGTGAGGTCCGTTTGGAGAGACAGCGGGAGAGGGGGTGTGTCTCTGTCTTTTTTTCTTTTTTGTAAATCCAGGTTACGAGGTTTCTCCTCCCCACCTTTTGTGAGGTATGGGGATGAGTTTGCCTGCGTGTCCTGTGTATGTGCGTGACTGTGGAGTCAACGTAGTGGGACCGCGCATCTGGGTAGGGTGCTCGCGTCTGCGCTCGGGTCTATGTCTATGCTGGTGCAATCACGACCTGTATTTCCACCCCTGGGAGTCGTGTCGAGGCGCCAGCGTGGAAGGAATGTCCGGTCTCCCGCGCGAGGGGGCAGGTTACAGGATGTTCCTAGACAGCCTCCCCTCGCCGCCCAAGCTGGTTGGGGCTCTTCAAGGAGCAGCGTGTACGCAGAAGGGCCTGGGGGTAATGGGTCCCTGAGAAAAGTAAGAGAGTGGGGGCGCAGGAGGCGGGCCAGGTCCCCGGGCGCGGCGCGGGCTCGGGGGACCCGCGCGGCTGACGTCAGGCGACTCCTTAAATAGAGCCAGCAGCGCTCTCCGCTCGGCATTTCCCGCGGAGCCGGAACGCGGCCGGCACTAGCGCCACCCTCTGGTCCGCCCGCAGCCCGCTCAGTGCAGACGCCGCCGCCGCCGCCGATCTTTCTGAGCGTGGCGCTCGGATCTTCAGGAATGGGGCTTCGGGCGCTGGGCGCGCTCCGATGCCGGCGCACTCGAGACCGTAGAACGCCAGAAGCCGCTCGCTGCCGGATCCCCATCGCCTAGGACCTGGAGATGTTGGGGACGCAGCCATCTATTCCTCGAGGAGCCGCCGCCCCCGGGATCCCCGGGTACGGTGCGCGCCCGGGCCAGCAGCGCCGGGAGAAGACAGCGCCCCCTACGCCCGACCCGCGCGGCCCGGGCAGCACCACGCGAGCCCTTTAGAGGCGACCGCAGGGCCACAGCCGGTCTGCCGCAGGTGCCCCCTCGGAAACCATGACCCCCGGCGCGGGCCCATGGAGCCATGGCCTATAGGGTCCTGGGCCGCGCGGGGCCACCTCAGCCGCGGAGGGCGCGCAGGCTGCTCTTCGCCTTCACGCTTTCGCTCTCCTGCACTTACCTGTGTTACAGCTTCCTGTGCTGCTGCGACGACCTCGGTCGTAGCCGACTCCTCGGGGCACCTCGCTGCCTGCGCGGCCCCAACACGAGCGGCCAGAAACTTCTCCAGAAGTCCCGCCCCTGTGATCCCCCCGGGCCGACGCCCAGCGAGCCCAGCGCTCCCAGCGCGCCCGCCGCCGCGGCGCCCGCCCCCCGCCTCTCGGGTTCCAACCATTCCGGCTCCCCGAAGCTGGGGACCAAGCGGCTGCCCCAAGCCCTCATTGTGGGCGTGAAAAAGGGGGGCACCCGGGCCGTGCTGGAGTTTATCCGCGTGCACCCAGACGTGCGGGCCTTGGGCACGGAACCCCACTTCTTTGACAGGAACTACGGCCGCGGCTTGGACTGGTACAGGTAAGGAGGGGGAGTCCCACTGCGTGCCCAGGGTCTCCGGTCGGCTCCATCCTTTGAGCCATCTCCTGCGCTTTCTCTTCCCAAGGTTTGTTGTGTGGGTTGAGGATAGGGTAGGACGTGGGATGTACCAGAAAGATTTACCCAGAACTTCCTAGTGTTTAGCCAGGCACGCGGTTTCTGGAACTGCAAAGGGCGTTCCCTCTTGTCCCTGGAGTCTCTGGAAGGAAGGGAGATTTCCAGTTGGAGGGCTGGCTCCGTGTCCAACCGTTTTAGAATGGGTGGAGCAGGGCAGCCCCTGAACGGCATGACCACAACCATCTCTTGACCCTAAATAGATCTTCCCCGGGTTCAGACCACCTGCAGGACCCCCGTGGGGCGGGGGCTCTGTTTGAGAAAGGTCCCATAATTCAGGCTGAATGAGAGGCCATCCCCTGAGGTCTCTGAATGAGAAAGGCCCCTTAGGGAGCCTCTGGTATGGAGCTGTCTCCTTCCAGTCGCTCTGCCTCTGGGTTAATGGTCTTGGAGTAACTGAACCCTAGATTCTAGTCTTCCTTCTATCACTTGCTTGAGCAAGTTCCTTAACACTCTCTGCCTCTCTTTTCTCATTCATCACAATGGGCAGGAAAACAGTCCTTGCCTTATCTGCCTCTCAAGGCTTTCCCCAAGCACTTTAAAGGTGTGAACAGGACACCTTGCATTGGGCTGCACTGAGCAGTGCTTCCAAACCAGCAGCCAAGGTGTGGAATTTGGGATACAGGTGAGCAACTCAGGTGAAGGCTGGTCAGGGTCTTAGGGGTAGCCAATCAGATATAGACTCTGCTCCTCCATTGCACTTGCTGGTGGTGTCTGGGCATAGACTGACACTTCTGTAAAGTGAAAGTTCCAAGCCCTGTGTGGTGCGGAACTGTAGGATACAGCCACAAATGGCTGAGTCAGGGTCTTTCATGACACCTGGATCCCAGAATTCTTACCATTCCATCCCTGGCCTCTTGAAGACATTCTAGAAACATCTGCATAGTAACAAAAATGCAGAGGGGTGGCAGTGTAGTTGGCAGAGTAGCTGATGCTAATTCTATTATTTTTTATGAAAGTAATCCTTTTAGACAGGAGGGGTCATAAGCATATTGGATTTAGGAAATTTTATTAAAATGAGATCCTATTGGATTCATAACAGGGAGCTCTGGATTTGCAAGAAGGTGAGGCTACAGGGGCAACTTGTCACCTTTGCCAGCTACCCCTGGCCTGCAGTGGCTGTGGCTATAAGGGAACGACTGGGGGAATGTATTACACTGAAGGGACAAACTTGTCTGGAGAAACCAAGCAGCAGATAGCTGCCAATGAATATCCCTAGCACCATCATGTCTGTTGAGTGAAATAGGTGGCCCATGTTGCCAATGCTGATGCCTCACTGTGCTTTCTGCACTCTGGCCCACAGGCATCCCATCTAGATGTATGAGGACACTGTCCAAGCCAGAGTGCGGAAGGCAGAGGCAGGAGAGCAGCATCCTGCCCAAGTCAATCAGCCATGGCCAAACTCAAATGCATGCCAGGGTTTCCTCGATGGAAAATCTGAAGATCATTGTGAAAGCTTCTGTCAGGTTGCAGGGCCTTTTAAATGCAAAACAGCAAAATTCTGAGCATCTGGCTTTTAGGTAATATGCCTCTAATAAACACCTATGTATGCTCTGAACCCAGGTTCCCCCTTTCCTTCTTTTCCCTCCACCACCAAACAGCATACCTCAGGCTTCCTTCCCAGAGTCTGTGTCATTCAGGGATGGCTGCTTTTTTATTTTTAACCTTGGTATGTGTGATTCTAAGTCAGCTTAGCTGTGAACCTTAGAGATGGGAGCCATGCCTTTTTTTTTTTTTCCTAGCACATTTGGATTCTGCTAAAATTCTCAGCTGAGTCTTGGTAGGTTTTATTTAACATCAAGCACACTGACAGCTCCACTTCTCTACTCCACCCCCCACCCGCACCCCACCGCCCTTTCCTCCTTTATATGGCTAAAACAGGGATTAGCCCTGAGGTCTGGTCAGGACTACTATCCCCATCACCTGCCCAGGAAGGCTGAGGACATAGCCTACAGCTGTCAGAAAAACACTGTAGTTTGTGCTTCTTTCATTTGCAAATCAGCACACCCAAGTCTAGGGTTTCAGTTGTGGCTTGTCATTTCCACACAAGCTTATATTGCCCCATTTGGAGCCTTTATCAGTAATCTCCAGAACATTTCTCTGTGTGTACTTTATCTTTATTATCACTCAGGTAATATGCACTAAGTGAAAAAACAGAGGGGATTTCTGGGATTCTTTAAAACCCATGTTTTCATTTTCTTTCTGAATTCCATGAGTGAGGTACAGAGGGTGACAGTAGGTTCCTCTTTCTGCCCACTGTCCTCATCATTTCACAGCTTGCCATCATAAAGCCAATGTCCACCAGGTAGACAAGGCAGAGGAGCCCTTGAGCCCACTGTGGTGGGCTGTGTTTTCCAAGGGCAGGTTGCAGAGTTCATTGCAGACAGAGGATCTTACAGTGCTGTGGCCACATCCAGATTACTGATGGTTCTTCCCAGGCTAGGAGATCTAAATCCAAATTGACAGTAAGAAAATCAAAATTATTGTCTTAACTCATGGGTGAGACTTCTTTCTGTGAGTGCTTGAGACATGATTCCCAGAGGCAGAGTTACAGAGCCAGAGAGAAGGTGTCAACCAGAGGGACAAGGAGACAGAACCCATACCTTCCTTGTCCCATCTGGATTTCTTTTTGAGGATCTGCCCAGCCCAGGTCCTTAGAGATTCCAGGCCTGTGCTATAGGATTCCCTTTCATTGATACCTGTTTGTGATCTCTGATGCTTATTTCCCCTGTGCATCTGGTCTAGGTTCCCTTCTCCAAATTCCCCCACCCCCCACCCCAAGTGAACAGATACAGAGTAGAACCCACTAGAACTGCTTGGACTTGGAAGCAAAATGACACTAGGAGGTTGGGGAAACCAGAATGGACCACTTGTGTCAGAAGACCAGAGATCGTCTCCCAGACGCTGTGCACTGTGAAAAAAAGGCACTTCTCAGGTTCCTTATCATACAAGGAGATCTGTAGCAACTATCCTGGAATAATTGGAATCCTGTATATGGAGTACCCTGGAAGATGTCTTTCATACATAAAGATAAGGCAGTAATAACTTCCAGTGCCACTAATTCTGTGACTTTGCTACCATTGCTCCTGTCAGCACTATTATGCTGTTAGTATTAAAACTATTCATTTTTGTCTGTGCTGCTGTTACCAGTGTAGCTGAGGAATTAACTGCTAGAAAAAATGGTTTCATAACTCCTTTCTGTCTTCTTTTTCTCTTCTCTTCCCTTCTTTTTCTCACTGCTTTTCTGCCTGTTTCCTTTCCTGCTTTCTTTTCTTCCTTTTGCTTTGATAAAAAGTCACTTCACATTTCTGCATATCAGTGTGCTCATCTTTAAAGTGGGATGGTGCCTGATCTGAATTCCAAGATTGTAAAAATCATGTAAGAGAATCTATGTGACAAGAGTTCTCCAAGTCTAAGATCGTATTTAAAATACCATTGTTTTACTGAAGTTTGTGAGACAGGCTATTCAATGCCTTCATCTTTTATCAAGAAATGGAAGCTATACTGTGTCCAGTAGTCTTTAGAGTCCCAGAGAAAACTGAGTTTTGTCTGAAGAATTCTCAGTTTTGCTTGTGCTCCAGGTTGGCAGGTTGTGTGTATGAAGAGGAAGTGAATCTTTTCTAAATGCATTAAAACGCCAACAAGAGCAAGTTAATACATGATAATTGACTCTGCTCTGGTGTCCAAATTTTGATAGATGAGCCTGTGCTATAAATTTTCAACTCCATTTCACAACTCTGGTTATTTATTTGTTCAGTATCAGTGATGTTCTTGGGACCATGTAAGACAAAAAAGACATGGTATTTGCCCCAGAGGCAATAGTCTAAGTAAGATAGAGAATAAAAAGCATGGAATGAAATCTATCACATTCTTAAGCTCATTTCAATCAAGAAAATCATATTCCAGCAACAAATCCAAGCTCTAGAAAGACAAACATTGGGAAGATATAAACCAAAGCAGAAGATGCAGGGAACTCCTGTCTAAAGGAGGGAGCACAGAATGTTTATCTTATAACAAATTGATCTGTAAGTGAAGCAGACTGGCCCATGCTCACTGGGAGTGCATAGATGTACACATGTGCACACCCCACATTCATGAATTTGCATGCACAACTAATGCCTTGCAGATTTATATCTTTCTAAGAAGTTTTACAGCCTTGGTCCAGGGGAATGTCACATATTCTGATTAAATGAAACCACTGAGTCCCTAAATCCCCCATCTACCTTGTAGCTCTTGTCAGCCTTGCAGCAAACTGGAGATACAATAGTTAGTTCCAGCACATGTACAGTTCTTGTCAGGCACCAAGGAACATTCAGAATGGGCAAGTAGAAATGTCACTGCTCAAGGAAGCTTTTCAAGGAGCTGGCTTCACTTCCTCATGGAGCTGGAAGGGACAGTAGGAGAGTGTGGAATGATAAACAAGAGTTCTTTAAAGCCTTTGGGATATGAAATCTGAGGTGGTGACCTGACAGCCCCTGAGCTTTTTAGCTGGCACACACTGCTGTGACTGTTTAAGTGTTCCTATGTGACAACATGCCTTATCAGGAAACCTAAGTAGCACCATCATTTTTTCACATTTTATTATCTCTGAGAGTAGGATGTGTCATATGCTGGATGTGTCATATGATGGGTTCCCTAGATTGAACGAGATATGCTGGTTCCACATTGGTTGGAGAGGCCTCCCCTCCCCATACCAAAATGCCTTCTCCCTTACAAACTTAGGTTCCCCAGTTAAACTGAAACCCACTGGAGGGCAGAGGATGCCTTACTAGCTTCTTCTTTAATCAGCAGTCTCTTCTGATTGGTCAAGCAGCCATACCCATTTTGGATTTTAAGTAGCATCATGCCATCTCCCTGAAAGTGTCCATTCTAAAAATTAGAGAAGGTCCAGGGCTGATGGTCACCATGGAGATAAGATACTATGATGAAATTGTTCTCCATAGACTGGTGGACAGAAGCACTCACTTTACTTCTCCCCTACATGCATGTAGACACACCCAAGAGCCCCAAATAGTTTGGTACACAGTCAGTGCCAATAGGTGCTGTTACTTGTGTATTTGTAATGTTCTGTGCATTGGGCACACAGGCCTGTAGAATAGCTTTCTTCCTTTGGTTAGACCTCCATGAATCATTTCTGAATGATTGAGTGACAAGGTGGGTGTGGAGGGGATGGAAGCACACAGCTCTTTATTGATCCGAATCTGCTGGAGGACTTGGAAGGGGAGCTGTTTCTTTGTGTCAAGGCTCAGTGGCCAGGGGGTAGACAAGCAAATTTGCCACTGTAAGTCAAGCTGGAGGGATCTGAAAGGTCACACAGCCAACCTAACCCTGGAGGACTCACTGTCTCCCCCAGAGCTCACTATGAGGCAGGTTAATCCATTTATTTGTCAAACGCCTACCATTTGCCAGGCTTAGTGCCAGCCTGCTGTAGGCTGGCTCTGCTGCCACTTTTTTCTACTAATGGGCTGCACTGATGGGTTGAAGTGCTTTGTAGTCCACGAGCAGCTTGACAAGGTGGGTAAAAGCCACCAATGAGTGGAAATAACTCAGCATTTCAGAAGTAATTGCTGCCTGTCAAGATACACAGCTGGGCTGTTGGTCCATTGCTGCACTGCTCCAGGTTCTCCTATATGATAATGGGACAGGAAGAGGAGTGGGGAGTTCTGTTCAAGCACAGTCTTCTGGGAGACACAGGCCAGACATGCTAGTTTGGTGATCAGGGACTCGAACATCTCATGGGTTTCCTGAGCACAAGTTATCTGGGCGTGTCTTCCTAAGCTTTTCATGTTAGCGGAGCTGAGAGTGGCTCCATCTCTGCACCCATGGCCACCAGCTCCCATATGTACTTCTCAAGGAGGATAAGCAGGGGCAGCTGCTCTCGGTGGAGGTGCGAGGACCTCTCACTGCCTTCTCCTGATCAGTGACATGGCTCCCACATTCTCTGAGAGAAAAGCATTTTCTAGATTTCTATCATTCCTCTACCACCTTCATATTTTTAAAGCCCAGCACAACCTGAACTATTATATTCTGAATATTTTTAAGTTAATTATTGAGGCCATAATGCTAAGTGAAATACATCAGACCCAAAAGGTTAAACATTGCAAGGCTTCTCTTATATGAGAAGTCCAAAATATAAAAAATGTAAAGAACAAAATAAAAAGTCAGGTGATAGGAAACAGTGAGGTATATTTTGTGGAGATGGGAAGGGGACGTCAGGATAGGCCAAGGGTAAGAAGGGGTGTGGGGAGGTAAAAGGGGAAATAAAAATAACTATGATGTGATATGTATATGTATCAATTCCCCAAGATGAATGTAAGTATTATGTATTGCAAACATATATGATTGAAAAGAAACTAAAAAATTATATAAATGGTTTCCAGGGGCTCAGGAAAATATGGGGGTGGGAAGAATAGGAAAGGTTGATCAATGGTGCTAAGTTACAGCTAGATAGGAGGACAAAGTTCAGAGGGTGACTAGAGATAAAAAAATAATGTACTATACATTTTCACAAAGGTAAAAGAAAGAATTTTGAGTGTTTTTACCATAATCAAATGATAAATCTTTGAGAAGGTACATGCATTTAACCTGATTTAAACATTACAATGTATACTTACATTGAAACATCATATGGTGCTCCATTTGTGTTAACTTTCCATTACTGTACCAAAATCTATAACAATTGGCATAAAAGGAGGAAAAGTTTATTTTGGTAGTTTCAATCCGTGGCCAGTAGACCTATAGCTTCTGGGTCTGTAATAAGGCAGCATGTTATGGTGGGAGCATATAGGAAAAAGTGGGAAGAAGCTTTCCTCTTGGCAAGGAAAGAGAGGGCTAGGAAAGAGTTGGATGATTCCTTTACAGGCCGCCCCCCCAGTGACCTTTGACCTCCCCTAGGTCCCAACTCAAAGATTCCGCTGCCTCCCAATAGCACCAATAGGGGACCAAACCTTTGATACATGGGCATTTGGGGGACATTTTGCAAATATGAACTATAGCACATTAGTGTGCACAATTTTTATGTATCAATTAAAAAGTAAATTTACAAGTTATACTTTTTCATAAGAAACAGCTTATCTTTCCTTCAGTTTGTATATTTTAGAATAGATAATATATTGTAATATATTCATATCATAAAATTCAGAAGTGACAAAGGTTATTCAGTGAAAAATTTTCCCCTCTTTCCTGCCCCATCTTTTGACCATGCTGTTATTCCTTCCAGAAGCAATGACAAACACTCCTTTGAGGGGGCCACCTTCTAAAGACAGGCTATGCATCTGTAAACCTACCCTACCCCGTGCAAATACAGTTGAAATAGTTTTACAAAGCAACTTTATTTTAAAGCTACCCTAAATGGAAAACCAGAATCACTTGCCATAATTAGAAAGTAACCATAAAAATAGATAGATTGAAAACAAAACAGTGTTATTGAATTTTAGCTAAATAGAAGCTAGAATGTTCCAAGCCTGCAGTGTCTGTATCTTTGTTTAACACAGTATATGCGAGGACATTATTAGGAGGCTAAAGAAGTATTGATATCAGTAGGAGACTTTTCTCCTTGAGACAAGCAGAAGGAATGAAAATGCTGTGGAAAAGATGATAAATTTCCTCCCCCTTTAATTTGATGGTATTCAGAAAGTCTATGTCTTAACCCAAAAGATAACCACAGATGTCAAGAGAAACTGCTGGAATTTGTGGAAAACCCAGTTTAACCAAATCCAGAGGTGGCTCTAGTTTTTCAGATTCCTTTGATGTATTAATAAATGAGTGAGACAAACTGGAGAGAAACTCTGGAACAAATAGGAGCATTAAGAGAAGTATTTGGATTTGGAATATTCTGAAGGTTTTGAGCCTTTAGAAGGGCAAGTTTCCTAAAGAAAGGGTATAGTGGGTATTTAAAGGAAAAAATAAATCCTTCTAGGTTACTATGAGTTTCTTCATTATTCTCTTGGTGGAAAATCTGCAGTGTTCCCCTGACTGTCATACTTACATTAATTGTTAACATACCTCCAGGTGTCAGTGTTTCAAAGGTCAGAGAGCAAGTTCTCTTCACTGGGAAATTAGCAACTTATGGGAAGCAGGGCTTAAGGATTTTTTTTTTTTAAATTTTGAGGACCATGTGAAACAGGATGTCCCTTTATAAAAATCTCTGGATGCAGAGTTCCATTTCTCTGTAATATGGTACAATAATATGGGGCTTAGACACAGGGTGGGGAAGAGTGTCATTTCTGCTTTCTTAGATAATTTAATTTCACTGATTCAGAAGCAAAAAGTAATGTAGTTTCTTCATATATCTTTTCAGCTATGTAAAAGGGGTTTCACTGGGGAAATGGTCCCTGGGACTTCCCATACATTGTTACTAAAGGCAAGTTAGAGGGTGTCTGTGACATCAAGGCTCCCCAAGCCTGCTTATAATTAGGAATAGAGTCATCAATACTGATGAGGAGGTGCCAGCTTGGGGTTCCACAGGCCTTGGTACATACTGCTGGGTGAAGGAAACTCAGATCTACCTTCAGGTCCAAAGAGAGATGAGCAGGCATAGCAATGCCTTGTGGTGGAACAAACCCCTTAGGAGAAATTAAAAGATAGTCTTAACAGAGAGGGAGGTAGAAGGGGAGGAGAGAGATAGGAGAAGAGAGAGACATGGATGAACAGACAGACTGACAGACTGAGATTCAAAGGCATGGATGTGCTGAACTCACAATGGAAGAAAGAAAACAGAAACTACAGTGGTTCCTCTCTTATTGTCCAGGGATATGATATGATCCAAGACCCCCAGAGGCTGTCCAAAGCAACAAAAAATACCAAATCCTATCTACACTATGCTTTTTCCTGTACATACATATATACATATGATAACTTTGATTTATAAATTGCACAAAAATAGATCAACAACAATAACTATTACAACAAAACTGTTGTAACAATAGACTAGAAAAAGTTGTGTGAATGATGTGGTATCTCAAAATTATACTTTCACTTAAAGGAAGAACTTTAGGGCTTCTCTTTGGAATATTTGAATTGCCAGCAGCAATTTGTGCTTCAGAGCTATTATTAAATAAAATAAGAGTTACACAGACACATAAATTGAAATACTGCCACCATCAACCTGAATCAACTACTAAGGGACTAATGTTCAGGTAGTATATACAAAGTGGATACACTGGATAAATGGATGATTCCCTTTCTAAGTGGAATAGAGCAGATGGAATAAGACAGTCTGATATTTTTATCACACTATTTAAAACTGCACAATTAAAAAATTTTTGCATTGTTTATTTCCATTTAGTATTTTTGGGTCATAGCAGACCATGGGTAATAGAAACTAGAAAAATGAAACTCTGAGAACTGTGTTAGATGAGGCAATTGTAGCACAGCCTATTAGGAACTTAGGCTCTGGAATTAGGAGGAGTATGTAGGAAGCTCAGTTCCCCACCTGTCAGGAGTGTGGCCACCAGCTAGTGTTCTCTGTGGCTCCATTTCCCATGTGCACACTGAGCTAATCATATTAGCTCTCAGGGAGGAGTCCATGAGCAATTATACTTAGAAGTGCTCCAGACATTTCTGGCATATAGAATGTGTCTAACAAGTGTTGTCATTACTGCTCATTGATTCTTCCATTAACTCTTTATTTCTCTCACTATTGAGGACACAGAGATGAATGGAACAGAAATCCTGCCTCTGAGCTCTTCACAGTTGTGGGGGGGAGTTGAGACACACATGGAAAATTTATCCACACATAAGATAGGAGTAAGTACCATAACAGAGATACAAGGAATGCTGTAGTGGAACAGAAAGGAGATGAAATGTAATTGGGGGAATGTTGGAGGGTTTCTAGAAGGCAGTGGTATATTATTAGGGTCACAATGGGTAGATAGGATTTCTTTAGACAGAGATGTTTTTGCAGGAAGATGATGAAGTGGACCTAGAGGTATGCGGTGGCTAAATACATTCGTTCTATAATTTCACTCCTAGTTGGAGTCAAATCACAAAACAAAATTATTTTGGATCGTTTCAGTTCTATACACATTTATTGACTATCTGC
Source organism: Hydrochoerus hydrochaeris (assembly GCA_004027455.1). Classification (NCBI taxonomy): domain Eukaryota; kingdom Metazoa; phylum Chordata; class Mammalia; order Rodentia; family Hydrochaeridae; genus Hydrochoerus; species Hydrochoerus hydrochaeris. The sequence continues at coordinate 597,777 of PVLA01000066.1, forward strand.
TATATGTCAGACACTGTGTTAAGCCATAGACAAATGAACAACAGAAAAACGATCTCTCTATTAAGGTGCTGTAGGGCCAGACAAGTCATAGTAAGAATTGCGAAGGGGAGAGGGAGGGGGAGAAAGACAGGGAACCTCATCCAGGGAGGATCAGAGATACACTCAAAAAGGTGATACCCAAGGTTTCCATTTGCTGTTTCTCCACTGGGATCCCTCTTTCCCCAGAACATTCCATATCTGATTGCTCTTTGTCAAGCAGACTTGTCACCTTCTCAAAGATACCTTCCTCAGCCACCCAGTGTAGGTTGGCTCACCTTCCTTATCCCTCTCTACCTCTCACCAGTGCCTTTTTAAAAAATTGACTCCATACTTCTTATATTGCAATTCAAATTTATTCTGTTTATATTTCTTTCTACGATATCTTACCAGTAGATCAAAAATTCTGGGAGCAGAGAACTTGGCTGTCATGTCTTGCTTATGGCTGTGTCCCTAAGCTCAGAATGGTGTCTGGCACACAGCAGATGCTAAGTAAATGTTTGTCTAATAAATAAGTTTAGAATGAAAGATGACTAGCAATTGCTGAGCCTGTTCTGAGGTCACCAGTTATCCTATCCCTTTATTTGGTTTATCATGCTTGTTTTGATGAGAGGATAGGATGCATAATTTGGGTTTTGACAACTCAGTCAGAATGTCAACAGATATTTATTGAGCATGTACTATATGCCAGGCAATGCAGTAGTTACTGGGGAGAGTATAGTGAAACACTCAAACAAATATCCATGTTCTCATGATGTTTGTTTTCTTTGGGGTGGGGAGGAGATGGTCAATAAATAAGTGAAATGTATTTGTGTCAGCTGGTGAGTGCTATGGAGAAACTTTAGAGAATACTCAGTGGGTCGAGGGTATTGCTCTTTTGAATAGAGTGGTCAGGAAAAGCCTCATCAAGGAGGCGGTATTTGATCAAGATTGGGAGGGGCGGAAGGAGTCAAGTGAGCTGTGAGCTGGAGGAAGAATCCTATAGCAGAGGGGAAAACAAATGTGAAGGTTCTGGTTCCAGTGGAAACCTTAGGGATTAGTATGACTAGAGTGGAATGAGCAAGGGGGCATGATAGAAAATAAATTCAGAGAGGACCAGGGTCCTGATCAAGCAGGGTCTTGTAACTACTGCAAAGCTGTGGCTTCTACTATGAGTAGAAGGGGAGCTGTTGGGAGGGTAGGAGTTAAGGAGTCCCATGATCTGACTTCACAAGGCTGATGGCAAAACACTGCAAGTGTTTAAATAAAATTTGTTACAGTAAAAGACACGCTACCATTAATTCATCTCACTTCAAACATATTTCTCCTATCCTTCTTGTCATTTTCTGAAGCAGTTCTAGAAGTCCTCTCTCATGAGTGTCTCATGAGGTGTAGTCAAAAATTCAGTGAATGTTGCTGCTGAGTGCTCTCCAAGAGAAACTCAAGCTCATAAAGACATCACAGGGTGTCCTTGTCTCCACCTTGTGCATCTGTGAATCTGTCACAGTGAAACTTCTGGCTCTTTGCCAACGTCAAAATGACCATAAGGTAAGTGTTTTGAATTGATTCAGGACATGGAGGCAGCTGCAACAATGCAACTAGAGATACCCATGAAAGAGGACCTTCAGAACTACTGGAGAAAGTGGCAAAGACAATGGAATAAGTGTCACTGAGTTTTTAAAGAGGGATTAATGGCCATGTGGCTTTTACTGTCATAAAATGTTTAAATTTAAGTATTCACAGTATTTCGTGATCACACCCTTACATTTTTTTTTTTTTGAGGTAGGGTCTTGCTATGTAATTTAGGCTGGCCTTGAACTTACTATGTCACCCAAGCTTACCTCAAACTCACCTGAGCCACCACACTAAGCACACCTCATATATTTTTAAAGACTTCTTGAGCTGCTATGAAGGGGAGCAAGGACGGAAGTAGGAAAAGTGGAAAAGATGATGGTAATGGGAATAGCAGAGGGGTGGGAAGATGCTGGGTATGGCTTGGAGATGCATCTGCAAGATTTGCCGGTGAGTTTCATAGAGGCAGGGCGGGAGAGAGAGGTGTCAAGAAGGAGGATGAAGATGATAATGATGGTCATGTTCTCCTGGGAGTGATACCTATGCTTTGGGACATTTGCATTTGCTGTTTCAGGTCCTTACCAATGAATCTGGGATTTAAACCTAATGCTCTGCCCCTGATGGACCAGTCCTAACTGTTTGGTCAAGCATCTATTTGTGGGTTTCCTTGAATTAGACAAAGAAAGCAATGTTATATTCAACTGTAGAATGGGGTCTTCCCAAACTGGCAGGAGGTGGCAGAGCCCTCCCTTTTAAACCCTTTTTATAAATGCAAGGTTCTTTGGTAACCTCTTGAGATCCTTTGAAGATTGAATTAATGGTGCTCCAATCCTGTAAAGACATAAAAGACATATGTCACATGATATGTGCCATCAGGCTTCTCACTCTTGTCCCAGTTCCATCAGGATGCAGGACCAGTAGCAGTTATGATGCCATTACCAGATTTAGGGGGCTTGTATGTGTGATTCCCTCCCAACAGAATTGAACATTAGCATGTCTTCCTCCAAGGTCTGACTCTCTCCAACTTCCCCAAAGCTGCTGAAGCATAGGGAAATGTTCTCTGCCTTGGCAGCCTCTTTGCAGTGTGTTTCTGCTTTGATGGCTTTAATGAAGATATGAAATCATCTAACAGCTTTCATTTTGCTCAGGCGAGATGGCTTAAAGTGGAGATAGCATTTCCCAGGATCACTCCCCACTTTCAGAAGTGGTTGGTTAAATTCTCTGCAGTTTATAGCCACTTCTCACTGAAACAGTGTGGGATCCTGAATTATTAATTCTGTGAAAAATGAGTTAAGTCATTGCAGAGCTCTGTGGGGTACAGTCCCTATTTTAGTCACCCTTTTGTGTGTTTTCTGTCACACAAACATCTTCATGAACCAGAAATCCTAGGATAACTTGGCCAGATCTTTGTCAGTCACTTCTCTAGGAGAGAAGGAATTTGATTTAATTCATTTCTTTTTTCCTGACATGGCTAAAGAGGAGAAAATTGGCATAAATGACTTTGGGAGGATACCTCTGTCAAAGCCATTTACAGGTTCTCAAATCCAGACATCACTCAAATGACAAGTGTGCAAACAAGGTCATCTCTAAAACGTAAACCACTCAGCACTTCTACACCGATGCCAAAAGTATGTGGAAGAGTTGAGAATCCTCAGCCTTTATGAATATGATGTTGAGAGCTGGGGTAGTGACTAAGCATCACAGAGCTTTTGTCCTCACCACGAGAAAAGCATCAAAGACTCAGGGGCTCTGTGAACATATAGGTGACTAAGTGATTTTAGGTATGGGGTAAAAAAAAGAGATAGGGACTTGTTCCCAGTTACAAAACTCCCATAGAGAGGACGACCACAACATCAATCCCAACTGATGTTTTTACAGTGCCTGTTTAGCCACATTTCCCATCTGTTTTTTTTTTTCAGAAAAATTTTCAAATGTGGCCTTTTTAAAAACAATGTTGTGAGTTCCATATTTGTAATTGTGTTCTACTGATTCACAACTTTTATAGGACTGGCCTTTGGGCTGGGTGTCATTTGTCATCTTCCCTATCATGACCTTAGAAATGAGTACTACTGCCTTCTAACCTAACTTCTGCCACTTATTCACTGTAGGATAAGTTGCCTCATCTTTTTTACCTTTGGTTTCTCCCATGCAACCCGAGAATATCAAGTGTTCCCACTTCACAAGTTGCTATAGTGACTCCGCATAATAAGAAACCATTCAATTTTATTGCTGCTGTTGGTCCCCTTCCCAGGCTGTGTTTGAAACAGCTATGATCACTGATGAGCTGATGGCTATGGTACCTGCAAGACAAGAGACATCCTCTGTCATAAGTGAACTTCTGTCATTATGAGGAAAGCTGGGGTCTTATCAACTCAGCAAATAGGGAGGGAAATAATCTGGAGCCAGGATGAATCAAGGTGGGAGAAATCCATTTGGCTTTAGAATTGAACTCAGGGAAGAAACTAGCAATTTCTATTGGTCTTTATTGTCATTCATCCTGGGTCCCCATAGAATCCCTGTAGGGTGCTGATTGTGTGATGCTGTCACTGCTCTAACTTCTTCCCCACTGGATATGAGCTCTATGAAACTTGGTCCCTGTGGACAGCCCTCAATGCCATATTCTGAACAACTTAGAGCTTCTGCATCCTTTTAGATTCTTTTCTTGCCAGCAGCTCCCTAGGTGGGGTAGAAGTGTTCAGACGTTCACATTTTGGAGATGCCACTCTTGCCCAGAACGTGAATGCCTCTCTAATTCTCAAAGCGTGGTGTATAGAGAGTCTAAGCTAGAGAGGGAGATTTTGTAAAAAAAGAGAGGTTCAGGGATGAGCAAGGCAAGGCTGGGCTATAAAAATCAGCAGGATGAATTTACATCCAGCTGTGATCAGTACTGGCCATCTGCTGAAAGATAGAGGAACACTGGAATTGAGGGGCAGGGGCAAAGGAAACTGGAGAGAAGAAAATGTAACGAATAGAGACAGCAGTCCCCCGCGGGAAAATGAATACCCATCAAGGTTGCCTCAGAAATAATACAACTCTCTTGAAAGCCAAGACAAGCTTTGATGCCATGGGAGTCTGGTGGGATTGGTTTAATGATTGGTATTGAGATCCATACTATAAACTGTAAGTGAAAGAGTAGAGAGATCATCCAAGCTTTGTTTTGACTTTGGGGTAATCTGTCGATTATTCAATCATGAGGCCTTCACTGTTCTTTCTGAAACCATCAGGCTTGGCAATGCATGTGTCAAACCTAAGCTACTTGGGAGGCTGAGGCAAAAGGATTTTAAGTTTGAGCCCAGCCTGGGCAATTTATCCACCCTGTGTCAAAATGTGGTGGCAGCAGGGGTAGGGCAGAATGACTCATTCTAGCATAACTGGTGGTAGAGTTCAGTGTGAAGGCCCTGGGTTCAGTCCCCAGTAGAAGAAATAAATAAATAAATAAGTAAAGCATTATTTCCCAACCTTCAGCCATTTTTGTGCCATCTTCACAATTAGTTTTTAAATCATATCTACAAATGTCTTCGTTTACTTTACATCATATTATAGTCCACTCATAACTTTAACTCAAATGCATTTATTTTAAAATGAAACTTAATAGTACTATCTTAAATGAGATTCCTCATCTCATTAAGTAAATAGAAATAAGTTTTTAAAAATGCAGTTATAACTAAACAACGCAGTTCAGTTCTAGCCTGACACTGTTGGATGTGCCATGTGCTGCCTGAAGCCACCCCTTTCTCTGTTACAGAGGGAGATCAAAAACAATTAGAGAGGTGTTAAGAACATTCTAGCACCTGACTGAGACTTTCTCCATGATGTAATCCAGTGATATAAATACAGTGGAAAAGGAAAGGTAATTATTTTCTAAAAAGGTGATTAAGTGACATTTAAAGTCACCATGTCAACCATCTAATTAGTTGTTTTTAGCCACTGGTTGGACGTATCTCATGCTTTGGGAGATGCTGACCTACCCATTAGATTTCTCTTAATGTGATGTCATTGTATTATTTTATCATATTTGGTTGTCATGGTCCATCAACAGCTTGGGAGGGACTGGCTGACATTACAAAGTCTGAGTGGTTTAAAAAGCTGTGATTCCAATTTAAATTGCAAATGAATGGGGGCATCACGGGAAAGCAAATGCAGACATGAAAAATGGGAGGAAAAGATCCAGCTCTGCAGTATTTTTAGATCTTTTTCCCCCGGATTGGTTTTGCACAACTTGTATCTGGACTTTAGGTTAGATAAGTTCCAATATCTGCTCTCTAATATGTTACCTGAGTGCTGACCCAAAGTATCTTTACAATTCCAATTTAAATCACCTATGTAAAGCCTTTGTTTAATGCTTCTTAAACACACTGTGATTTGGATGAATCTCAAAGGCATTATGCAGAGTGAAAGAAAGGTTATGTACAGTATGTTTCCATGTATATGACACTCTCAAACAGGCGAAATCAAAGTGCTGGGAATAATCAGAGGGTGCCAGGCTCAGAGAAGCTGGGAGGGGTGGCTATGGAGGCACATAAGGAATTTTTGAGGAGTATTCTGTAAGGACACCCTAAGCATTCTGTGCAGTATCCTGATTGTGGTGGTAGCCACATGAATCCATCCATGTGTGGAAATTCATAGAGTGGAGGTTAGAGATGTAGAGTACTTGCCCATCATGTGTGAAGCCCTGGACTTGATGTTCAGCACTGCAGAAATTAGATATAGATAGCTATAGTTAGAGATACAGACATGGCAGAACACCAAAAAAGTCAATTTTGCTGTATAATATTTTTGAAGATAAAGTTTAGAAAAAACTTCACTGAAAAAAAATCTGTGATTGTAGCACACTGTGACTGATAAGCATTCTAATGCTCTTCAGTAGAATGTGAGTCCTACTGCCAGAGACTCAGCCTTCAAGTTTTTTGGAGTTAACAGATTTCCTTATCTTTGCCCTTAGAGTGAGTTAGAATTGATGATGGGGTAGTGTTTGAGATTTCCCACATTCCCTGAGTGATGTGGGGTCTGCCAAGCTGCAGAGATCTGGTGGTATGACACCAGGTAGCTGGCACAGATGTCCAGCCAGGCTTCCACCCAAAGGTGTGAAGTCAAGACATGGGATGCAGCAATGAGAAGTGCATCTCCGAGCCAGAGTGATTGCTGGTGGATAACATTGGACTGAGGTCCTGGTAAAAGTTATAGGGGATTCAGGATGAGAGAAGATGGGTCTTGAAAGCCACAGTAGAAGGAGTACTCAAGGATTTCCTTGAAACAAAACAATTTAGGATCCCTTAACAGACCCATGGTGTACCAACCACCAGAAAGCCTATGGGCTGTGCTAGAAGCATCTCATCAGCTTACTCCACCCTATGTTCTGAGCCAGTCAGAGCAGGGTTGAAAACCTCCCTAATATGCACTGTCTGCCAGAACACCCCATGAGCCAGAGAGAGATACCCACCCTGGACCAGAGATGCCCCCAATTCTTCCCTCCCAGTAGAGAATCTGCACTTCCCACAGCCCCACATAATACACAGTCTCACTCCACAGACACTGATAAAAGGCCACTAACCACGCTCTCTCTTTCCATGGCATCTAGGACTAGACACCATGACCATGTACATAAGAGAGAAAATAGCCAGTAAAGCCTGCACTTTGTATCCACAAGGTACCCCTGCATCCTTTCAAAATCCCCACTTTCTACTAGAATTAGTTCAAATAGTTTATTGTTCCTTAGATAACTGAGACACTAGTGGGATGGTTGTCACTCCCTTGCTTGAATTGTTGCAGGCAGTAATTAAATTAATGGAAGTGGCTGCAGTAACCCAAGAGCTTGTATAGGTCACAGGAGCAGTGTGACCAGAAAAGGAACAATGGGTCCTGTCATTTCCTAAAACACAGAAGGAGGTAGTTGCATCAGCTGTGCTGAAGATGTCCTTCCCTTCAGCATCTCTTACTGTTTCAGGCTCTGGGGGAAAGACATTGAATATTTTGTAATTTTACCATTTCCTCATGATTATTGTACTGTTTGTACTCTTGTAGCATTGGCTTTGGTAATTCGTGTTTATGTGTACTAAAAATGATCACATTATACATTGGGACATCTGATATTCATCCTCAACATATACTTTTATTTTTTCTGATTTAAGAATAATTGATCTAAGCCTGGAGTGGTGGTGCATGCCTGTAATCCCAACACTCAGAAGGCTGAGGGGGTGATTGCGAATTAAGACCAGCCTGAGCTACAAAGTGAGCTCAAGGCCAGCCTGAACTGCACAGTGAGACCCTGTCTCACAAAAAGACAAAACAAACAAACAAACAAGAGTAATTGATCTAAAAGTAAAAAAATAAACAAACAAATAAAGATATATATCCAGATGGAGTACAGCATCTTTATAAAGACATACACACATTTACATGAAAAATTCTCGAGATACATTGTTCAGTTAAGAAAACTAGTAAAGTAAAAAATGTATATTACCTTTTGTGCACAAGAGGGGAAAGGAATAATATATATTTAAATTTTCTCTTTTTTTGCATAAAATTCTGAAAGGTTACAGAAGAACTAATAACAGCAGATTACTAAGGATAAAATTGGCTGGATAGGGAACAGAGGTGGGAGAGACTTTCACTATACCCTTTGTATATTTTGTGCTACATGAATGTATTCTCTGAGAAATTAAAATGGTAATTGTGCATTGTGGAAAGATTAAGCAATTGGTGAAAGGATTTTAAAAATTACCCAAAATTGTATTCATAATTGTAACCATTTTTACAATTTTGCGTCTTACCATTCCAGATAAGCCATGGCATGCTTTGTATAACATTTGATGCTGATAAACGTGTGTGTGTGTGTGTGTGTGTACTTTACATGCTGTTTTATAACTCACAATTTTATTTCACACTGTTACATGGTTATCTTTCCATTCCAAGAACCGTGAGTTTAAGAAATCATTTAAATGTTGGTACAGCATTTAGTTGTATAAATATATTATGATTTATTTAACCAAATCACCTATTTGTAGATGTTTCAATTATCCTAACTTTTTATCATTTAAAAATAAAAGGAAGGAATGGGTACGTAGCTTTGGTTTCAAGACCCTTATTTCAATCTCCAGTACAAAAAAAAAAAAAAAAAGGCTAACAACAAGCTTTTTGCCCAAGAAGACAAATTTTTAGCTTTAAAAATAAACATCTTTAAAATAAGTATCAATTTTGAATCAAACTGCTAGAGTTTCCCTATTGCTATGACAGTATGAATGGGGCAGGTGTACTTCAGCAGCAAACTCTGACAGGACTTTTTCACTTGTCAAAGAGCTGATACCAAACTTGTCAATACTGACTGTTAATCTATGTGCTATATGCCAATCTAATGCATAAAACTATCTCTTATAATTTGAAAATTTTTTGCTGCTATTTAAAAATGTTTATTGCACATTTAATGTATTTTTTTGAAAATTTTTGTTATTCTTTTTCTGGTTGGATATTTTTCTTTTCATTTTTAAATGAATCCTCTCAGTGCTCAATGACTAATGATTCTTACACTGGGTTGAGCTCATCTTTTTATGGTTATTATTCCTGATGTTTCTGGTGAGTTGAATTTGGTTGGATTTTATGTATTTTATCCAACCTGATAATTTGCATCTTTCAATAAAAAAAAGTTTAAATCTTTTTGAAAGCCCTGCTCTATAAATTCTCTCTGGGGCCTGCGGGCCCTTCCCTCCATGCACCTCAGGGAAGAAGTCACACTATATTAACTTGAAATTGTTTCTCTCCTCTAATAAGTGGAGACAACCTGAAAATGAAAAAAATTTACATTTATAAATAAATTTGGATTTAAAAAGTAATTTCCTCATAAAATTGCTAGTTGACACATTACATATTGTCATCTTAACAATAGCTGTTAAAGTTACAAAATCAAAGCATGAAAAGTGGCTAGACACTCAAACATTGACAATATAAACTCTTCTGTTCAATTATCTAACAGAAATTTAGTTTTTTTTAAATTCTGTATCCTACTTTTTTCCTTGTTTTTTCTATTTTTTTAATTTTCTTTTCTTTCTTTAAATAAAATTTTTAAAAAAGAAGAGTTAAGTAACAAATATAGTATTTTACAAAACTTTTACCCATTCACTTATGTGTGTAAAGTGGCTCCTTGGAACATACATCTATAATAACAAAAATAGAAGTAGAACTGGTGATGAGTTCTGTCTCACTTGGCAAAAAAAAGATAGTTATCTAATAGTCCATGAAATAAATAAAAATATTTTTAAAGGAAAAAAAAAAGTGATTTCCTTTGTTCAATGCTATTGTCTCTTTTTCTACCCTCTCCTGAGTCTGAGCTATAGAGTTGTTAGAGTTTTCTTTACTCCCCACTTTTTCCCCTCTAAAATGGAACTTACAGTAACTAATTCAGTACTTCTAATAGGTAACTTTATATCTAATGAAACAAAAAATTAATCAAGAGTAACACAACAGTGATTCCAAGCCTCCTTTTGCCTCAACATTCTCCAAGGAGTAGCTGCCAGTATTTTGCTCTTCTTTGTTTTTATAATTTTTTTGCTTTCATCAAAACAATGTGTCTACAAGGGTCCAGCAGTTAATTTCATAAGGTTTAGTACAAATCAGGAGCACTTGCCCAACTTCTTTTGCCTTCCAATTTTTGCTTAATGGAAGCAACCAAATTTTGATTCTTCTGTCTCTCACTTCCGTGTTCCTCCATGTTACTAAATAACATGTTTATATTGCTGTGTCTTATAAATCACAAAAAAGACAGCCTTGATGATTACAATTGCACCTGCCAATCCTCAGGTAAAAAAAGAATTTCAAAACCACAAATGCACAGTATGTAGAAAATAATGATAATGTATACAGTAGTTATTGAAACTAGTCAGGTGTGGCCAACGCTATATTCATCAGCAACTTAGCTTCTTCATTAAATAAAGAGAATAAATTGACTTAAGATTCTGTGCTAACTCTTATGGGAATGATAAAACAAACACAAGAAAACAAGAAAATCATTTGGAAAGACAAAAACAGAAACTAGTGAATAGATGAAAATAGTAACATTGATTTTTAAAGACTAAATCCAAGAACTAATTCTTTGAAAAATCAATAAGATAGCCAAGCATCTATGGTGTCTAATCAGAGAACATCACGAGTGAAAAAGAAGACAAAGCTGCAAGATTAAAAAAAAAAAAAATCTGTGAAGGATTCAAGCCTCATCATGACACTGGAAACGAATTAGGTAAAAATCTACCATTTAATCCTCATGGGACACTGCAAATATGTGAAAGATATTTTCTGAATATGATTTCTAAAAGAATTTTCAAGCTAATAGAGATACGGATGACATCCTGAGCTGATGTGGGTGTCGCTTCCCCCCAACTCTTGCTGATAAATCACAGAAATGCTAAAGTGCTGATCACAGATAGAACAGCTAGACACAGTGCCAAAATTAAAAACAAAAGTCTTACCCTAGAACTAAAGAGAAGGAAATCGCTAGCAGCCACAGAGACCAGAGTGTGGTGGCAGTGATTATTGCTGAGTTTTGCTTCTATATGCAATTATTTTTTAAATATTACATTTGATACTGCACTTCATCTCCGTAACCATATTAACATAAGTCTATTTATTCTAGACCTCATCTTTCTCCTTTAGTTTATAACTTCTTTAGTTATTTGTCTTTATTTCTCTCTCAAGTAGTTGATGCACTTTTATGAATAACTTGTTTTTATTTTTAGTTAATGTTTTAACCTAAGCCCTTTGCAGGTTAGAGGATATCTTCCTGTTTCTCTCACATGGAAGTAATAATTTGACAAATTTTAAATTTTTAGGGCAATCTCTGATAACAACAAATTTTTTTTTTTTGTTTTAGGACAAAATCTCTTTAAAAGCACCTCTGGAAACATGAATTCAGTTGGCACAGGGCTTCTTTTGTGTGTGTGGCAGAGGAGACTGATTGTCGCCTGGATTCATTTGATCTCTTGGTAGGAACACTGTTTTGTTTTGCTCTGTTCTCTCTGCCTGGATGCCTACAGAATTTCTCTCTACTATTTAAGTTAAAAATAGAGGCTTGGAGCCAGATTGACGTGGTTCAAGTCTCAGTTCCTCTACTTAATAGCCGTGTCCTCCTTGGCAACTTAACTTCTCTGTACCTCATTTTCCCCAGTGTGAAAGCGAAAGAGATAATCATACTGGCCACATAGGGAAAATATGAGGACTGACATAAATTAACAAAGTGCTTAGAAGATCTAGTCCTTAGCAAAGAGTACAGGAATTTTATATTTTATTGTTACTACTAAACATTTAGATCCTATCTCACTAATAATTTTCTTTGTTCCTATGATAGTTAAGGAGTTGAGTGCCTATAAGGGAATTTTCCAAAGGATAGTCTATAATCCTGACAGCAACCGTATAATCTGCCAGACTAGCTTCCCCTTTTCCTTTTGAGGCACACCCATGCATCCCAAGAATCCACTGGGGATAAGTGCTTTGTAGTATCTCTGCTCTCTGAGGCCTCTGGCACTTGGGGAGCCCCCAGGACATTAGCAAGATTGAGCTTTACATCTCTATCTCTGCCATGACTTGTCCTGTAGCTATTCTCTTCCTCCACTCCCTCTATTTTGAATTCAGAATGCTTCCTTCTTTAAGTCTTTCTTTCCACATATATCTCAGTCAAGCTGTTACATCCCATGCTGCGAATCACAGGTTGGTTGGGTCTTCCCTCAGTGTGGTCTCACCTTTATTGTATCTTGTAAAAATGAAATCCTGAAAAATCTTGGTACATAAGTTAAATGCATCCCCAGTTCCCAGTGCAGACACAGATTTTTCCTGTTTGTCATTACTAAGAGATACCAGGAAGGTTGAGAGGGAAAAGTTGAAAATGTAAAGAGCCCCTTTAACCTGAAATTAGCTTTATCATCATCTTTTATCTCCTGGAACTACTGAGGGTTGTTTGTTTGTTTGTGTCTGTGCAGTAGGGCCTGAATTTTAAATCTAGGCTTCTTGCTAATGAATGAACCATCTCTCCTCTTCCTTCTTTCAAGCTGAAGGACGTAATGCTCTGTTCCCAAGGAAAAGTTCCCAAGAAGGACAGGATCTGATCTCTTTTTTGCAGGCTTCCTTCCCTCGCATGACACACCCCTGGGCTATACCTGGATTGGATGAGGTATTGGCATGCTTGATTTTCCTGAAAAGCAGAGCCAGAGACAAGACTATTCATGCAGGTAGTTTATTTAGAATGTGATTCCTGAAAGCAGGAATGAACAGAGTGGGAAGAAGAACACAAGAAAAATGGAGAAAAGTCACCTAGGGGTTGCTGGTCACCACTGTGATGGTTAGGACTCAATTCTGCAGGAAGACCCAAGAAATTATGAAGAAAGTGCCTCCAAATTGTCCACCCAAGGGACGTATTGGTCAAGAATTTCTCCAAGGGATGCTTCATTCTCTGTGCTTCTGGTCTACCCTGCATGAAGGAAAATCAAGCAACCACACTTTAGATAGAGCCCTGAGCAAAACCCAGAGACCCTACAAATGCTTAAGGAGGGTTGAAGTCAGAGCCCAAAAGAACAGTTCACCCAGCTGCAACTGAATTAAAGGTAGGGAAAGCACAGACTGTGTCTGCTGTACAGCAAATCAGAGCTCTTGAACTCAAAAAGAAATTGCACTTTTTCTACAGCCACTTTCTCTTCTAGAGTTCTTTCTTTGGAAGCAGATACACAGGAGAACAATCCAGGACCAGGAAGTAAGCACCTCACTAAGAATCTAATTTGCTGCTCAGTTTTATTGATTAGGCACTGACCTTCAAATCTTCTTGTTTTACAGCTGATCTTACTCTGGATAAAGTGGGTCTAAGACCAGTTTCTCAATCCCATCCTGGATTTCTTGGATCAAAGGTGTCTATCCGAAATTAGTTTGCTCTGAGTCCTCAGACAAGGCCTTCTCCTCTGGGATGAGGTATCTGGAGGCCCAGGGGCATGGCATATTTAGCCATATTTAGGTCTCTGATCCTCTTCTGTTACAACAACAAGCAGAAACACTGAAATGACACCCAGGATTTGGAAGTATATTTAGTTTTTATCAATGGGCACTGAGTGGGATCATTGCCAAAATATCAGGCCCTGGTAGTCTAGGGCTTATATGTGGTAAGCAAGCAGGAAATGCAGAGGAGGAATGGCTTGTCAACTGGGGATTGGCTTATACAATGTGCATCATAATGACCAGCTGTGCATCACAGTGACCTGCTGTTTCTAAGAGACAGGAGCAACTGGAACTGGAACAGTAACTATTATGTGAGCAACTAACACACTGAAGTATACTGGAGGGGGATGCATTTTCTGCTACACTGTGTTCAGGTTATAGCTGCCTCTGATGAGTAGACAACAGCTGAGCCTCACTCCGCTGATGGCACAGGGCTGGTCTTCCTAAGGACCTGAATGATGCTAAGTCATCCTACACCATGACAGAAAGAAAACCTTGCGCAGCAACTGTGTCTGAAGAGCTCTGGCCCTCAGTGCAGAAGTCCCAGTTGTAGTTCCAGTGAATTCATCAACATGCCTCTGACCTTGAGTCAATATGTTGTGTACTCTTGGTTGTCAGTGTTTTTATTTAAAGAATTAGTTCAGATAGACTTGTGTAGCCTGATTGGATAGCCCATCATAAGCTGGGTGGTTTTAGCTGATACCTGACATGACACAGGATGCTTCACACTCATGTTACACATGTCAAGTACACAGGGAAGCAGTCTTGTTTTAATTTTCATTCCCTCATTCTAACAGTCAAGGAGCAGATCTCCATATGGTATTAATAGCTCTTTAACATTCTATCACCTGTAGTACTCTAGTTAGATCTTAATCTTAAATTTCTCTGTGTTTTTATTTTTATACTTACCTACTATTGGGGGCAGGAGGTATTGTTTTTCCAGTTATGTTTCTAACAAAGTTTTAGAGGGAGAAACCCTAGAAACCAGATTTAGGTAAATAAAAAACAGCAAGCAAATTGTTAAGAAAACAATAGGCGAGGAATACAGAAGGAACTGTTGGGAGTTGTATATGAATGACTGAAGAAAATGGATTTAGAGTTCCTTTGTCTAGCTCTAGAATCTCTTTGAACAAAAATCTGTCTGTGCAGTTGGGACAGAGGATGCAATATTCCATTTGGGAGTCCTTCGGAATATGCTCATAGCTGACACGTTGAGCAGCACTGTCCATGTGCAGCATGTCTGGCACGCTGGATTCAAGAGGCTTTTTTGACAGTTGGTGGAGGCCTCTCTCCTTCAGCAGCTATAGAATGAGTCCTTAAAAATCATAAATGACAAATTGCTTCTTTGGCTGCTTTGACATCCTTGTTTAGTTCAACCCAGGTGTGCTATAGCTGAATAGTTGAGCCAGAGTCCTGGCTGGGGAGAAAATCATTATGAAGAGCTATCGATTAGGTGTCCACAGCTGCTGAAACTCAGCAGCAGAAGCTCTTGGAGCTGCATTTATGAAAGGGCAGGGGTCATGGTGAAGGGCAAGAATGCGATAGAGTGAGGAGGCAATTTGTTTAAAGGACAGTGGTGCGTGAAGTCAGGCAGCTACCGGGAAGTCGTTTCTTCTTTATGCTGGATACTAGTGGAGGTCACACAGGTGTATGGTAGGATGTGCCTTGCTGACTCCTCCAGCTGGAAAAGATTAAGGGGATGCTAGTTCTTGGAAAATCCTGCCCTGAGCTTCACTATCTTCCACCACACAGTCTCAGCTCTGCCCTGTGCTGTTCTTCACTGTCCAGTCATAAACTTTGATACTTTGATACTTTGCTGTAGTGCTCAACCTGCACGACCCTAACCAACACTGTCTCCTCCATCTGTGAACAGTGCTAAGCTGCGGTTAGCACATTGCCCTTGGAAACCCTCTGTAACATGCTTTCTCCCTCGCTGTACTGAGCACACCCGTGCACTACTGCAAACTGAAGCACTGCCTTGCCCATGCCTATACCTCCTGTTCCTAGAAAAGTGCCAGGCACATGAAAAGGTGTAAAGATATTTGCTGAATGTATGTATGATGGTTTGCACCATATAAGCAGATCAGGACTCAGAAAAACTCACAGCAAGCCCATCAGACTTGTTATTTAAACTGCAGACACATGAGAAAATGAAAAGTTGCTCTGGAAACCTGGAAGGAGCTCTTGACAAGAACAAAAGTGTAAGTGAGGGAGGAGTGTAACAGTGTTCCTTCCTGCCTATAGATTTAGAATAGTTGTAATTTTCAATAATCTGTCAATCACATTTGGTAAATTAAATCATACTTTAGAGGAGCATTTTCTCAGTGTTGTTTTCTTCTTGGTACAAAAGCTGCTGCTGTAGTTATGTGAAATTTTCTTCCCTGGGTAGTGGTAATTTCACTCTTTCTTCAAATCAAGATAGTGTATTATTTTTTTTCTTGAGATGACCACAATTTCCCCCCTTTCATCCAAAAATTCTGATGTATTTCCTACTTGCTGTTCTTGCTAGAGTCAATGTCTTGGTTATCTCTTACCCACATTTTGTTCAAAATTTCTCTGAGAATAGGAGAAAAGCTACATTCCTACCCCATCCTCCTGGTGTGTGTGTGTGTGTGTGTGTGTGTGTGTGTGTGTGTGCCTATGCAACATTTTGCAGAGAATTTAACTTACTGCAGTGGAAATCAATTGCCTTCAAATCCATGCAATATGAATGTAATCTTTGCACAGAGCTAGCTAGACCTTTTCACCTCAGCTTTTTGATGTAAAAGGAAGTGGTCATTTTATAGGGGAAACTATAAACTCAAAATTAAGTTAAAAAGTAGATTTCAGCTTTATTTGAAAAAAAATTTTTTTTGGTGCATGCCTGTAATCCAGCACTCAGGAGGCTGAGGCAGGAGGATTGTTGTGAGTTCAAGACCACCCTGGGCTACAAAGTGAGCACAAAGCCAGCCTCAATGGCATAGTGAGATGCTGTCTCAAAAAGAGAAAAAAAAAATCTCAAAAATCATGCTTCCAAAATTCAGCTTGCAGAGAAACTTGAAATTGTCCTGCCCTGCACATGCCATCCTTGACATTCAGTAGAGTCTGACTTTTGGTTTTGATGACAGTGTGCACCTATTTACAAAGGTAAATAGCAGCAAATGAAATCAGAGGCTTCCATAAGTAGCTTTGGCTGATGAGGGTGACCCTGGTCAAAGAGCCCAAAATTTCTCCAAAACTGTCAGTGAAATTCATGCCACATCTTTCCTTTGTACTTATGCCAAACAGATCACCTTCAGCCCTGTCTACATATTCTTTCCTGGGCAAAGAAACTTCGTTATTCCAGAGATATCATCTGCATTTGCATTGTACTAAAAGGAGCTCACAAAATAAGAATTCTTTGATGGTGCCAGGGTCCGTGTAAGAGGTGAAAATAAGTTGCTGGCTGCACCAGGAAAAGGCAGCAGTTTTGTCCCCTGCATGCTAGAGGAATAGCAGAATTGTCGTTTTCTCCACGACCTGCCTTGCAGTTAGGAGAGATGGGGCTCTGCAGCAGAAGACAACATTCTCTGAAGGCAGTACTTGAATTTCTTCTTCTGAAATAAGCTGTAAGCCTGCTCACCAGCTCACCTTCAGCTACTTTGAAAGTTGTCTGCTTTATTTATAATCTTTGAAATATTATCCTTAAAATGTCAATTTGACTTAGACTAGAACATATTAGTATTTTACCTTCTTCTTGAATAATGCAACCACCTTAGCACACTGATTCCTATCACCACCCCCACTTACCATACTGTGATCCAGTGTTTTAGTTACATGGTATTTGTACCATCTCTAATCATATGATTAGTATCAATTCCCTTCTTAAAAACAGCAAGCATGTATATAGATGTATTCAGAAGTTTAATTCCTTTGCTCACCATTTTATCTTTTATCCACTTCCTCCTTCTGAGCTCAGTTGTCTTCAGTCATTTTTTCATTGGTAAATTCTTGCAATTTTTAAAAATGAAAGGGTCCCTATTTTGTCTTCACATTAATTAATAGTAACTCAGTGCGGCATTCTGTGTTGGAGCTATTTTCACTCAGATACTGGAAGATATAATTCTCATGTCTCGTGAACTTTCTTACAGTTGTTAACAACCTGATCTAAATCTAAATAACCTGTCTTTTCTCTGGTTTTTTTTTTTTTTTAGATTCCATTTTTGGCAGGTACAATCTTAATACAATGTATCCAGATACAGATTTGCTTTATTTCTCTTTCTCAAGAACACAATGCAGGTCTGAGCATGGTAGGGCATTCCTGTAATCCCAGCACATGGGAGGCTGAGGCATGAAGATCACCATAAATTCGAAGCCATCCTGAGCTACATAATGAATTCAAGCCTAGCTTGAACTACACAGTTAGACCCTGCCTCTAAAAAGAAAAAGAAAAACAAAGAATACAACGCATTTTTATTAACCACAGTCACCAATTTTATAGATAACTTGAACTTATTCCTCCTTCTTACTCAAAATTTTATATTCTCAGATCAATATGTCTCTAGCTATCTCCTACCCAGTACTCCCTAGCCTCTGGTAACCACCATTCTACTTATTTAGCTTTTGATCAGAACACATTTTGCTCCCAGAATCTGAAGACTAGTGCTTTTTTTTGTCAATTCTGGAAAATCCTCAGTGATCAACTCTTTGTATATTTTCTTTTCCATTCTCTACTTTTCTTAGAGAACCTCCCATTAGACACATTGCACCTTCTAAAACATTCTCTCATCTCTTAATGTTCTCCCTTTTCTTTCTTCCTGTAATTTCCCTTTTCTGAACTATAGAAATTTTCTTCTGTATTTTTTCATTTGCCCAAGGGTATTTTTCAACAAAAAAAGGTGCCATTTGAAAGGCTAGAACTCCTGCTGAAACTTGGATTTGCCTGCCCCCTCTAAGGTGCTATTTTTTTATTAGTCACTTTTAATTACTTTGATTATGTTAAACATATCTACTTTATAGTTTCTTTTAAGTATTATCTCAAGTTTCCAAGAAGCTCATTGTCTTTTTGTCATGTCTCCTTATTGTCCAGTATGATGAATCATTTCTAGTATGTTTTAAATTTTGAGCTTATCTTTGATGAGGTTGTTTTGGTCATATAAGAACCATGTGTCCTGGTGAGGAATCCACCAAGTGGCTTTGCATTTGCTTCAGCTGCACTGGGACAGACTTTTGTGCTAATTTCTTGCTTTGAGATTCCTGAACCACGCTAGGCACAAGCTCAGGGATTTGATTACTCAGACCTTCATTTTTGCTCTTAGAGATCCAAGTAACAAAGTTCCTTACAGTTAGTTGCCCTGGGCTAGTAGGAAGAGCTTCTCTAGTCTTTCCTCTCCAAAATGGCAAGTTTAATGAGATTCCCAGCTCCGTACAGGGTCTCAGTTGTAGATGGTGGTGTCTCATTGCAAATCCTTGCTGTGCTCACACCTTTCATGCCTCCCTTCGTTATATTTTGGTCTTACTTTATGACCTCATGTAAGCTTAATGAGAGCCTAAGCTAAGTCATCTATTTGTTGCATATTATTTATACTGCCAAACATACAGTAAAGATCTATATATATTATATATATATATTAAAAATCTGTATATATTTTACATGAAGTCATTTGTAAACAGAAATATTAAAATTAACAAAATCTAAGATGTCAGTTCACATTTATTAGATTGCAAATTCTTTTTCTGCCAGCTATGGGGATTGAAACCCAGACCTTTGCACTGAGATAGATCATTAGCATTTTAAATTTTTATTTTCATACAGGATCTTGCTAAATCACTAAGTCACCAGGTTGGGCTCACACTTGAAATCCTCCTACTGCAGGCTTCCAGAGTGTTGGAATTACAGTTATGCATGCCAAGCTAGCAAAAATAAGTTTAAATGCCACATACTAGAGTGATCAGCTTATTAAGGAATTGTCATCCACTGCTGATACGAAAGTGGACTAGGAAAATTCTGAAGAGCAGCTCAACATTACTGTCAAATAAAACATATCAAACCCCACTCCTAAGCATGTAGTCAAAGATATTGCCACAAAAATGCATAAAAAACATGGATGAGGAACGTAATTGCAGTGTAGTCATGATGTTGGGAATGGAGAGTATCTTGTAAGGTGGTGGGCAACGGTGGAATACACAGCATGGAGTTCTCTGTAGCATGTAGAAAACAGCAGATTAGATAAACGCAAAATAGTGTAGATGAAATTTAAAGTATAGCACTGAGTTAAAAACAAGCACAAGAAAGGCAGTGAGATATTTAGCTCACTACCATTTGTGTAAATTTTTAAAAGCCCATGTGCAAAACAATATACATTTTGCAAAAGCAGACTTTAGCCAAAAGATACACATCAAATATATGAAGCAGATTGCCTGTAGGAGAGTGGGAATGAGGATACAAATGAATCCATTAATTAATAAATGTATAAAAAAGGCACTGTTCACAGACCAACAGTGATGATAAGCTATAGTGTTAAAAGTATGATTAACTCTCAGTACCAAGTGTTAATAAGGAGAAAACATTAATTCAGTTGAGAGATTCATTTTCTTCTTGAATTTTTGACTGATCGTTTCAGCCACTTGTGTTTTCTGAAATCCCATAATTCTTATTTTAATATGTACCCCTCACCTAGGAAGATCTTTAATTGTGAGAATTGTGTCTTATTCGCTGTTATATGGCTATAGCAAGATGTAGCTGAAAGAGCATGTGTTTGGGGCTAATGAGCCTCTTCCACTTCCTAGTTGACCCTATAGGTCACTTTACCTTCTGAGCTGGGTTTTCACCACCACCACTGGGAAAATGAGGGCAAGTAGACTTCTAAGAGTTATTATAGTGACCAAATAAGGAAATATAAAGTATCTACAGGACAGTGCCTATGGTACTCAGTATTTGTTAGTATCCTCTCCTGGACTGTATTTTCTATACCATCTAACATATAAGTGTTTTGTCAGGACTCATTTTCCCTTTTTAACAGATGTTCACTACAGACTGGAGTAAAAGATGGTAGCTTTAGCACTTGCTAAAAAAAAAATGAAGTTTTATACAGCATTTTTAAAAGGCATCAGGTTTGCTTCTGAGTGTAGTTGCAAAATATCCTCCTTGGAATACTTCTAGAAAGGAGTTCTCTCCTTGCACAGGCCTCAGCATCCCACTGTCTGGCTCTGTTACTCTGCTTTTAGGCTTGAGGACTCTGTGACTTCTCACTCACCTTCCCCCCCTGCTGGTCTCATGGAGAAGCACTCTTAGTATTCCAAGTTACTTCTCTTTTGCTTTTGTTCTCTGCTGTCTGTTAGCAAGACGGCAACTTAACGTGAGGCCGTATGATTATCCCCACGCCTGCTGCTGAGTGCAGAAATCTGACACTGTACCATGGACTGTGGTGATTTTCTGAGGCCTTTAGATTGATTGCATTCATTTTAGCAGCATGTTACACACAGTATAAAATTATCCAGCTGCTTTTTAAAATCTTGCATTCAACTTGAGAGTCTTTAAAAGCATTCACATTTTGAACATTTTTAATCCAGCAGATTTGGACAATGCCACTGACTTACCATGCTTTGAACTGATGTTTTTACCTCTTTATGCCTTGTTTTTCTCATCTAGGAAATGGGAGTGATCTTCAGCACCATGTGTTTAAACACCCAGAGAGACAAGAAGCAAGTAATGTGCCCTAAATAGTAAGTTTAGCAGATGTTATCTCGCTCTCTGGTAGTTAGGGCTCCTCCACTTCTATAGGAAGTTGGCCATATTATCTCGCCATTGCTGGCCAATAGAAGCTCTAAGACATATATGTTTACCTCTTTAATACAATCCAGAACTTTTTCATTTTAAAATAAGCCAGCCCACCAGAGTCTTAAGAGTATATACTAAGAAGACAAATCTTTTGTTAAAATGTTTACAGGACCGATATGTTATAGCTTATTTTATACATATGGAGGAGTACCAACTATTTCATTGTCTATCTCTAATTCTTACTCTCTTTAGACAGAATAGTCTATGTTCTGCTGTATTAACAAATAACTCCAACATGCCAATGGCTTAGCACAACAAAAGTATATTTTTTTGTTGGTGCTTGAAGCCATGCAAGGCTGTCACATATGTATTTGCTGTAGTCACTCAGGAACCCAACTGACAGTGGCTTCATCTTATCATCTGCTTCCTGGTCGATACAGAAGTGGAAAGGGAATATGGTAACATATTTTACCTCTTAACACTTCTACCTGGAATAGCTTCAGGAAAGGCTTGATATAGGTCTAAATAAGTTCTTATGCTCCATCTTGAAAATTGGATTCAACTGCTTATTTCCACTCTCAAATTTTGCTTGATAAATTCATAATACTCAGTTCAGTAAAAGAGACATGGGCCCACTCAGATAGTTCCCACACAAATTCTAGGATTCATCTCCCATTGTCTTGCATTGGGTAATATAGTCATACTAAAATAACAACTGGGTAACCTGTATTTTTGCCTGCTAAAACTGGGAACTCAATATAGGAGTCCATTCCAAAACTGTATGTAGGAAAGGGAAGTTGCTCCAAAGTCATTTTGGATTGCTTTATTGGCAGAATGAGAGACAATGTCTACTGAGAGGCATAAATTCCAACTGTTCATTCTATTAACTATGAAGATGAATTGATGTAGTCCTCTCCAAGGCATTTAACCCTGAAAATAATTTCTGTAATGGTATAACTCTGTTCTGATTATCTCTTGCTATGTAACAAGATACCCCAAAATTTAGTTAATTAAATCAATAGTTTATTATCGCTTATAATTCCATGCATGACTTGGCTCAACTGAACAATTCTTGTTTAACATCTTCCATACAGTTGCATTCACATGTCACCTAAGGCTATAACCACTTGAACATTCCACAGGGATAAATGTCAATGTGATCACTCACATGATTGGGGCTATCAAATAGAGCAACTTCACATGGATTCTCCATATGGCTCATGCTTCTCAAAGCAGATCAGCTGTCTTGGAGGCTTTCATAAGCAAATTTTCCAGAAAGTCCAGGCAGAAGCTGAGGTCTTCTTAAGACTTGGTCTCGGAAGTTTCAAAGTATCACTTTTGCCTCATTAATCAAGTAAGTCACCAAGGCCAACCTAGATTCAGGAGAAAGAAAATTAGACATTCTATCTCCTATAGTCTGTATACATATGGAGGAACAGGACTTACGGTTCCATCTTGGAGATGATCAATCATATGTATTTTATGAATAATGTAACTTAACTCAAAAATCAACACTATTTGGCAGAAAGTAGTTTTGCTCTACTTTATGGACAAGGAACTAAGTCTTAGTGGAATCAAGAGACTTGCCCCAAATCCACAACCAGTAAGTGGCAAAGAATGGACTAGAATCCAGGTGCTCTGATTCCAAGTCGGTATTATTTTTTCTCCACTGCAGCCCAGTTGTCTACTCTTTGGTGTGGTACAGTCATCTCTTTGTAACTATAGGGCATTGGTTCTAGGACCACCTCAGGCACCAAAATTCAAGGAAGCTCAAACTTCTTACATAAAATGGCATAGCATCTATGTGTAGCCTACATATGTCCTCCATACATTTTTAATCATCTCTAGATTACTTATGAAACCTAACACAACATCAGTGCTAGATAGATATACCACATTATATAGGAAATAATAACAAGAAAAATGACTGTGCATATTCAGTACAGATGTACTTTTTTCCAATCGTTTTAATCTACGGTTTGTTGAATCTGTGCAATCAAATCTGAAGATACTGAGGGTGATGTTACAGCTGTTGTACATGGGTTTAAGAATAAGGCTGAAAATCTATCCTCCTAATGGAGGATGTTCTCAGATATAAACCATTTTCTCCTGATTTGTGGGAGTTTCCTACTCCCTATTTGTTTTATCATATACCTTGGATCTTCTCTAGGATGACTTAAGATAAAAGGTGAAAAACATTGCCTTAGATTAATGTAAGTTTTAACCAGCTACAGTGTTGATGGTTGTGATAGCTTGGATTATTATCCCATAAATATTACTCCGACCTCCCCTCTGCTCGAGCAATCTCCTTTCTCATGCCATCAATCAGGTCTGGCCATGTGGCCTGCTTTGTTCAGGGAAATACTAACTGATATGATATGATCAAAGATTTGAAATGTGGCTGTGTAGTTGGCCTTGCTCACTTGTGTTTCTGAAATTACCTCTGAGAAGAAGAACATGTCCCAGGTAGGCAGTTGATTCTGAAAGGATCGGAGACACATGAAATAGGACCAGACCTAACCTGACGCTTGGGCCAAAATCCCATTGAGCCCCATTCAGGTGAGCCTGGATCATTGATTCTCCATCAAGTATGAATTTTTTTCTATTGAAAAACCTTTGGCAATGTCTAGAGACATTTTAATCTTTACAACTTCGAGCAGGGTAGTATGGGGATCTAGAGGGTAAAAGAGAGGGATGCTGCTAAACATCCCATAATGCAGTTCCATAATAAAGAATTATCTGGCTCAAAATGTCAATTTTATGGAGGTCAGGGAGCCCTGGTCTAGATCAGCAAACCTCCAGCCTAGCTGTAGACACATTTGCAACACTTTAGTTGCAAATCTTAAGTGATTGCTATTTGAAATCTGAATTTTGTGGGAGGTTTTAAATGCAACATTATTGTGGTAATAAATAGCAGCTATAATAGCAGATGTGAGCGAACCATGTTTTATGAGGCAAACACAATAAGCAGTTCCTCCCAGCTAAACTTTCCAATCTCCTTGTTGGCATCATCCCTGGTCATTCTCTCTAACAAAGGTATGAGAGGGGCTGCAGATAAATTCAGTTCCTCCCACCCCTCCCCACTGGTTATGGTTATGGGGATTGAACACAGTGAGAACTGGGTTACATTCCCAAGCTTTAAAAAAAAATGTTTACTTTGAGACTGGGTCTCGTTAAGCTGCTCAGGCTGTCCTCAAATATGTGTTCCTACTGTACTCTCAGAAGCTGGGAGTGCAGGTATGCACCACTGTGTTGACTTAAACTCAGATTCTTACTACTTAAGAAGGGAGAGAAAGGTATCTTCGACTCTGAAAGTTCTTTCCTCAAGCTTTCTGTCTTCCTCCTTCTTTCCTTCTGAAGTTTTAATGACTCTATGCCTCACAAGACATGCCCCTTCCCTTCTCCATCATATTCAATTTGAACATTTTATGCAGCTGATGGCCAACACTAGTTTTTTCCTACTGAAAAGCTCAGCCTGTTCTCTCCTCAATCCAGCCTAGACTTTCTAGCCCTCAGGACCACAAATCTTGATGGTGACTCCTGTTCCCCAAGGAAGCTAATTCATTGTGAACATTGTCAGAGAAGGTGAAAAGTGTTCCTTTTGGTCCTCTATTAAATCTGCACATCTCTTAGGACTTTTTTCCCCCAAAGCCTTGGCCCCAAACTAAACTGAGAAAAGAACTGTGTCCTGAATAATTAACAACAACTATATATATGTATATAATCAGCTTGCTGTTACATCTACTTTGGAAGGTCTTTTAGAATGGAGCCGTAATTTTGCATATAGGAAAAAAAGCACAAATCTGAAGAGTATATCTTGTCCACTTTACATCTGTATACCTGTATACACCTGTGGAACCACTTCTCAGCTCAGGATTTAGATCATTCCATCACCTCCAACTTTCCAGGCAACCCCAAAAAAGACTATTTCTTCTATATGAAAGACTACTTAATTTTTTCTGTTCAGAATTTTATATAGGTGGAATCATGGGGGATCTTACAGGATGGGCTCCTTTGTGTCAGGCTTCTTTCAGATTCCATGTTTTGGAATCCAGCCACGTTATTGGGTTTACCAGACAGATCAGGGGTCCCCAACCCCTGCACCACTGAACAGTACTGGTATGTTGCCTGTTAGGAACTGAGTTACACAGAAGGTGAGCAGCAGGCAAACAAGCAGTTTCGTCTGCATTTATGCTGTTCCACACTACTGAGATCATCGTCTGAGCTCTGCCTCTTGCCAGATTAGTGGCAGCATGAGATTCTCAAAGCAGGCAAGGGAACCCTACTGTGAACTGCATATGCAAGGGGTATAGCTTGCATGCGCCTTTGAATCATCCTTAGACCATCCCCTACTGCTAGCCTTCACTGTATGTAGAAAATTGTCTTCCAGAAACCTGACCCTCAGGCCAAAAAAGTTGGGGACCACTGAATTAAAGCTTTTTTTTTAGTGTATCATTTTATTATAAGTATTTTTGTGAGGGGACTCAAAATCAATATTGGGGAAGTTTTTGTAAAAATCATGAAAACATAAGAAAAATAATGAAATTAAAAGATAATCACTGATAACAATTTTGTGTTGGTGCCATTCTTTTTTTTTCTTCAAATTTTATTTTATTAGTACCTGTCTATAGTGTATCATGATTACATGCCTGGAGTGAAGTTGGTACATGTACATAAGACAATTTACTTTTTTCTTCCCTTTCTCCTCCCTCCTTCCTCTTGCTTTTCTTTGAAAACACTATTAAGGGACGAAGTCTCTGCATAAACTCATAAGAGAAGAAGAAGGAAAAAAACCAAAACATAAATATTATTAGGAGTGAAGAAAAAGAACAGAGACATATACAGTAGATATTAGATCCGTGGTATGAAAAGATCACAAGCAAACTTTATACACACACATTGAAAACTTAAGTGCTTGATTTCCTGGAAGAAGAAATTGCTCAAAAATCAACAAAAGCAGAAATCTTGAATATGTTCATAACAATTTAAGAAATTAATACATTAGTTTAAAATTTACTCAGAAGAAAAAAAACAAGCAAAAAAAGACCCACTTAGTTTTATGGAACCTGCAAGGGGCAGTTAATCCCTGCTGTGCAAAAATTATTGTGGAAATCACAACAAAAAAGATATCCAAATGGCTTCTTCGATAACAGAAAAGAAAGAATTTGGTAAAATTTCTACCTCTGCTGTTTTGTGAGATATGAATAGGTAAAAGAGGGAATTAAAGACTTCTTGGAATGATGGGCACTTTTTCATAGGCATCTAAGATTCTCCATCATTTCTCTTCCCTCCTAAGACAATGACCAGCACAAGACAACAAGAGGAAAATCTACATTGATGTTTACAAGCAGATTGAGCATCCCTAATCCAAAAATCCAATATCTAAATTGTTCCAAAGTCCAAGACTTTTTTAGTACTAACATGATACTTCCAAGTGGAAAATTCCATGCTTGGCTTCATGATATGAAAATTCCATGCTTCACTTCATCTGCTTGATATGAAGTTGTATAAAGAAACATAACTAAATTTCCTATTTGGGCTTGGGTCACATCCCCAAGATATCTCATTATGTAGGTGCAAATATCCCAAAATAAGAAAATCAAATCAGAAATACTTCTGATCCCAAGCATGTTAGAAAAGAAAAAATCAAACTTCACTAGAAATGGATGGCTTCCTGTGTATGGTAGGAACCTCAAGGACTCTTTGCTAGAGCAGTCTAGGTGAGATGAGAGTGGGCTGAAGGGACCATGGAAGGCTGCTCACATGCCCCATTCTGGCAGTCAGTCGTTGGACAGGCAGAGAAACCCAAAGCAGGAGCCAGCATGGAGTTGGGCTTCCTCCAAGACTGGAAGGCTGCCATGAGCCCAAGAGTGCCACGGAAGGCATCTGCCCAATGCTGGCAGACAAAACAAATAAAATCCACTGAGACTGGGTATCTTCTGAGGCTTGCTGTCTGGTCAAACGAAAAGCCTGGCACAGTTAATAGTCTAAGCAGATTGACTCTTCTTTAGTCAATTTTGGTGATTTGTTATGATTTTGTTGATTTATTTTTCCCTAAAAAAGTGTTAATTTCATCCAACTTTTCAATTCCTCAGCATGGGCACATGGTCTCACAGTTGTATTTTGAATCAACTGATGGTTGGCTAGTGTCTTACTATGAGAGCAATAGACTGTATTAAACTTTCTGAGTCCTCAAATATTGGAGAATGTTTTCCTGTTTCTGTGAACAGTAATTTGGCTGTGTGCAGAATTCTGGGGGTGTGGCTTCCAGAGCCCTCAACATATGACATTGTCTTGATGTCTAATGCCACACAGGTGAAGTTTGAGGTGAGGTTGATTTACTTCTTTTTTTATAAATTTTTCCCCTGAATGTTTTAAAAGTTCTTCTTGGTGCTGGGGATTTAGCTCAGTGGTATAAGTGCCTGCCTGGCAACTACAAGGTCGTGAGTTCAATCCTCGATGCCACACACACAAAAAAAATTAATCTCTTTGAAATTAGAACTTTACCAGTACACTTGCATAGGTTTGGTCTCTTTATAAGTTTTTCTGATATGATTTATACTCTTCTGAAACAGATGCAGATTTTTATTTCACTTGGAAACATTTCTCTCATATTGAATATTATTTCTGTTGCATTTGTTTTGAACACAGGGATACATTTTTTGTGTGATGTATATCTACACTGTCTGTCTCAGTATCTCCCATCTCTCCTCATTTCACCTCCACCTTTTCTTCTGAATCTTGTGGGACCTTCTTAAACTTGCTCTCCTTTACACTGAGTTGCTTTGCTACACTGTTAAGGTAGCAATTACTGTATCAAATGCATTTTAAGGGGCTTGTTTCTGCCTCTACACCGCAACTGTTTTCATCTCTTTGTTTTCTCATCTCATCCATATTTTAGTTTTATGGAAGCCATTTGACGAGGTCATCATGGCAAGTTTCCAACATCCCAAGTTCCCATACCTCCCCACATGGAAGATTCCTGTCTCCCCCCAAGGAGCCCTGCCCCTGTGGGGAATTTCCTTTTCCCACCTAACCCTGGCAGGACTCTGCTGCTTCCCAAACATTGGAAGGCCCTGCCCCAACTCCTGAACCCCAGAGAAACTCAGCAGACTGCAGATCCTCCTGCAGATGAACCCTCTGTCTTTTCTCCTTGATCACTGCTAAGCCTTCCCTTTAAATTAGGGCCCCCTGGTGAAACTTGGAATTCTTGTGATTTAAAAACAAACCCAGACTGGTTAAAGCAAAAATGAGGTGCATTTTGTCCATCATAGCTGAAAAATGGGGAAGTTCTGATCCCTGGGGTATTTGGGTATTAAAAACAATTTCTTTCTGTTTATTGTCTCTGTCTCTCTCTTTTTCTCATCTATTTCCTTCATTCACACATTATACCTGCTACAGCTTTGTTCCTTATCCTTCGCTTCCTCACAATTCCAAAAATAATAAAATTTTTTTTTTTACCTCCCAGCTTCCCTAGATAAAGTCCAGTGGTCAATTATTGGCTTGATGGAATCACGCTCATCTTTTGAAGCACTCATCACTTCTATAGCGTAGCTATTCTGCCTGGTTAAGTATGGGTCCTTTGCTCACTTCTGAAATAGAACCCCTACTAGAATCTTAAAAAGAAACATTTGGATACCATGACTACTAGGGAGATTGGATGGTGGCTCTCACAAAGAATAGATATGTTTTACAGAAGTTTTCTCTACTTAATTCTACAAAAATTCTCTGCTTCCTAAGCATGGCAAGTTGTGAACTGACTTAGCAGGGCTGCCGTGTAAGGTTTGGCAGGCTGCACACAACACAGTAATGCACATTTAAGAGGACTCAAATCACACTATGGATTTGCATAACTTACAGTTTTTCAACAGATGACAGTAGTGGTTTGAGGAAGGGCTATGTTAGCTAATTATCTAAAGGTGCCATGTAGACTTGTGATAAGTGGCAATCCTGTCAAGATGTCATTGTTCAGTGTTCCTTTCTGCAAGCTGTGATTTGTTGCCTTGAACGGCCAGTCACAAGGCAGTTTCTTTGGATTATTTTTACATATGGAAGCTTGTTAAGTCATTATTCTTTTGTCTTTCCCCAGAAATAGAAATCTCATTGCTAATGTATGATCCATAATGCAAAACTTAAACACATATCCTGTTCTCTGGATGCCCCCAAAACATACACTTCCATTAAGAAACCTAGCTCTCCCCATTCACAACATCCTTGGTTTTGAGCATTTCTGATAGGAAGGAGTGATGAAGTCAGTTTCTTGAGAAGTGCATTAGACTCTGCAGGAGCAGGTGAGGTACTTGTCTACTCCTGTTTAATAATTCATATATCATCAAGTGGGCAGTGACCTCAAAGTACCCCCAGGAAGCAGCATTTTGCCAAGAGAAACCTAAACTGACATTCTGGCCTTGATATTTTCCTCTATCTTGAGTGTGTTTCATTTCTTCTCTGGGATTTTTCCATGGGAGAACAGAGCTGGATCATTTCAGAAAGTGTGGCCACTCTCAGATTGGATGCCTATGGGTGTGCAGTGGTAAGAATTAAAATGTTTCCAAGGGATGCTGCATAAGCTCAATCAAAAAACTTCCATTCATTGCTAGCCATAATGTACATGAGTGCTATTCTGGGTGTTTTGGGTGCAGATGATGTTTATTGGGATATTATATCCCAATAAGCCCATTGCAATTTGAAAATGTAGTAAGTTGCAAATAAATGTGTTACGCTTGGTCTACTGAGCACCCTAGCTTAGCAACAGTGCATGGTTGCCATTGGTTGTTCATGTAGGAGGTGGTGTGGCTGACCAAGTGCTGCAGCTCAGTGTAGCAAGAGAAGACAGTATCAAGTATCATCAGTGTCAGAGTTCAAAGTACATTTCTACTGAGTATATATTGCTTTCACACTATCATGAAGTTGCAAAATCCTTAGTCGAGCAACTGAAAGTCAGGACCTGTATAACTATGCCATCAAACTTATACCTCCACAGATGTGTGTTAGTATCACTTGCATTTTATAAATGAAGAGAATGAGGAATGAAGTTTGGAGGGGCTGAAAGACACTTTGTTTAAAAACACTGGTGGGCTTATTCCTCTAACTTGATGTGTGATTTTGGTGCAAAGTATAATAATGTTAATTTCCACAGTGATAACTTTTTCACAGGAAAATATGAACTGTTTATGTCACAAGATGCTCCTTGCATCTTTCCACACAACTGTTACCGCCCACTGTCATCTTCTCTCAAGCCAGATGCCCTAGTGACTTCCTTTTAAGAAAGTCCCCTCCCTGTTATTTTTTCCATAGCCTCTTGATGAGTATTTGAGGTGGTTTTAAAGCATAAATGGTGGAAAATGCATTGATATAATTTCCTTTCCAGCCCTATTTCAAAATGAAAGGGAAATGTGTTTAGGGAAAAATTCACTTACAAGTTTGGCCAAATGCCCAAACTCTGAAGACAGCCTGACAAACAGAACAAAGTTTAACTCTCTAAATAAATTCCCTGTGTCTTTGATTCTGCGCTGAAGGAAGCTCTTAGGGTGACCCATTTGCTAATGATAGCCCGGACATCAATAATGGAATGTGAAAGACAATCTTCTAATCAATTTTTTTTTCCTGCTGGTTTAGATTAAAGCACAGAAAATGCCCAAATGCTCCATCTGCTTCCTCTAAGATTTCTGGTAGGCTGGAGCCCAATTATGGCTGCCTTATCCATTTTTAATAATCTACTTATGATCATGCAAACACAGGGTGTGATTATACCCACATCAGCTTCTGTTTCAGTGCTTCCATTTCCATCTATAATTAATAAACCATTCAGTGCATTGGAGGGGAGCTGAAGGAGAGTTATAAGGTATTCTTAAGGAGGATGTTTTTTTCTTTTGTTCATTCATTCATTTTACAAACCTTTACTGATGTCTACAATGTACCATGAGCTATACTAGACCCAGAGGTAAAAAGATGACATGTGCTTTGGCCCTAAAAGCCCCTGGACTGTTGAAGAAGATGTAAAAATGTATGCTGATGATGAGGATTGTGCTTGTGTGTTTGCTAGCAAATTCAGCTGCTGAGACAACCAAGATGTTTTATGCTCCCAAATGATGACGTATGGGATAATCAGATCACTATATTGTTACAAAAATATATTCTAGAAAGGCCTATTTTGGAACTAATTTCTTCTGAGAGAGTGAGCTGTTCTGGGGAGGGAGTCTATTTAGTAAGGAGGTTGGAGTAGAAAGGACTAAATTCAGTCAGTAGGGTTCAGGTCCCTGCTTAGCACCGTTTGACCTTGTGTCTCTTTACCTCTCTGTACTAGTTTCAACCAAGTAAAATGAGGAAAATGGCCCCCTTGCTGAGCTTCTCTGGAATAATGTGCATGATAAACTCAGACCACCAGGTGCTGAATCAGTATAAGAAGGAAAATTCGAAGTCTTGCTAATCAGAGATATCATAAAAACCACTTTGTCCTTATGTTGGTGATCTAGTCTCCCTGCCCAACTCTCCCAGCCAAAAACTTCACATTGGAGACAAGTATAAAGTATTTTTCCAGTATTCATAGTACAATTTATTCTTATTTGCAAAGAATGCAAGCAGCCTCTAATAATTCTTAGCACAAAGGGGACACTTTAGGAAAGATAATAAGGACTCACCAATTTGCAGAAGGCAAGATAACTGGATGTAGTACATGTTCTGTTATTATTTGCTGAAGATGTAATTGAATCAATAATTTACAACTCACTTTTATTTGCAGTGCTACAGCTGCCAGACTTACTTGCATCTTTTATGGAACTTGCATTAAGAATCCACCCCACCCTTCTCTTGTCTCAAAGTTTTCTGCATTAAGCAGACTAGTTCTCTCTTGTCCAAGTTTATTCCTTAGTCTGTCCTACAGGAAGTCTCTGTCTCTGCCTTCAAAATCCCCATCTCTAGATTTGATGGAAATTTTCAGCAATCTGTAACCTGTGATTTATGATGAATGAAACCTTACAAACATTCATCTCCAGCAGTTAGCCGAGCAGTATAAAATGAAGGCACAGGCAATAAATGCCAGAACTATGAAGCAGAAGTCATTTTGGTTGGTCTAGTCCAAGAGGGCTTCTCAGGTAGATGATGGGTAAACTGAGACTTGGTGGAAAGCCATGAGTGGGTGACAATGCAGTTGATGCAGAATAAGAAAACCTACACAATGTCACTGCAGTGCCATTAACCTCTGCTTATCTGCTGTCCTGCCAAAGTTCTCTTCCTTGTCATGCCCTTTTCACAAAGCCTTTGCATTTTCTCATCCCACTCTCCCCTCATTAGCCATGGGGCTTGCTCTTCTTTCCTTTTTTGTGTGCATCTCTGTTTCAAAGACAGACAGGCTCTAACCATTCTATTTAAAATTGCAGGCAAAACTTCCCATCCAAGTATCTTCCCAAAAGAGCTAAAGACATCACATCACAGTGATACATGCACACTCATGTTTATAGAAACACAATTCATAATAGCTAAATCTTACAAGCAGCCTCTGTGTCCATCAACAGATGAACAGATAGAGAAAATGTGGCATTTATACACCATGGAGTACTACTCTACCATAAAGAATAAACTAGCATCATTTGTTGGAAAATGGATACACCTTGAGGTTGTAATGTTTAGTGAAATAAATGAGAGACATAAGCTTAAATTTCACAGGGTTTCTCTTTTTTCATATTAAAAGAAAAAACCAAAATACAAATAAAAAACAAAAAAGACTGATAATAGGAAGTAGGAATATAGAGGTTTTTTTAAATGGGAAGGGGATGGAGAGATAGAAGGAGAGAGGCAGAAGGAAAGCGCAAAGGTGTGAGAAGAGGACTGAGATGTGTTACATGCATGTACCAACTCCCTCGAGAAATATGGTCATCATATGCTACAACATGTACTAGTAAAAACCAAAAACAAAAAAAATTGCAGCTGCTTCACACACACACATTGGAAGTCTCACTTCACTTTGATGCTTTAATTTTCTTGCAGCAATTATCACTTTTTACTATATCATTTATTTTTTGTGGGGCTTTATACTTTCCCCCTCTAGGCAGAAATTGCCCTTTAGTATGCTTACTATTGCAATTCCTGCCACCTAGGATTACTTCTCAGAATTCTTAGGAAGTATTTAGGAGAAAACTGAATGAAATAACCATTATCTTATACATGTAACTTGCTATTTTATATCATAGTTACACAAGTATACCATATGTGTATATAAGTACATGAATAGCATATACAAACTATATTTCATAGGCATAACATGTATCTGTACATATATACAA
Organism: Hydrochoerus hydrochaeris; assembly: GCA_004027455.1. Classification (NCBI taxonomy): domain Eukaryota; kingdom Metazoa; phylum Chordata; class Mammalia; order Rodentia; family Hydrochaeridae; genus Hydrochoerus; species Hydrochoerus hydrochaeris. The sequence continues at coordinate 631,344 of PVLA01000066.1, forward strand.
GTGCATATGTACATATACACATATGTTATGTACACAATTTATATATTATACACTTGGGTATCTGTAACATTTATACCTATATGCTATATAGGTCTATATATTACACATAATGCTGTGTATACTATATAGACTATGATATATATGTCTATCATTTGTATGTGTGTATACATACATGCTACAGATGTATGTGTAAAGATGATCACAGATGTCTATGTAGTTACAATCTATAAGTTATCATGTATGGTTCACATGGGTCCATGTGAGCCCCTAGACTCCTGGTTTGGTCTCCTCACCCTGTCTCTAGTGTTGCCTGGGGGCAGCAGCTCTGCATGTGACCCAGAGCTGGGTCTGACTGACCACCAACAGCACAGAAATATTATTCCTGCTGGGGAGCTGGTTTCCAAGAGGCCTGGAAGACTGGGCCTGTGCCCAGTGTGGCAGCGGGCAGGTGGAGCGATGGGGACCCGGAGGAGCTGCAGTTCTGAGACCAGTCTCACCCTCCCCTCTTCAGGGGCATGGAGCCATTATCTGAACCACCAGTGATGCACAGAGATGTGTTCATGAGAAATGAGTACAGCATGATAACTAAAAGGAATATAACTTATAATTCAGAGCTGGGAGGGAACCCCTTTCTAGGAACCATGAGGATTTAAAATAATAAAATGCAAACCCCTTTGCCATGGCCTCCAAGCTCTTACATACAGACCTCCGTGGCCACGTCTCTCTGCCTTCCCCCCACACTCCAGCCATAAGACACAGCTGAGTTACTTCTTGCTTCAGGGACTTTGCATTTATTTCCTGGAGTCCTCTGCTCTCCAGTCTGGGCCTCCTCTTATCATTCAAACCTCAGTCCAGTATATCCCATGAAAGAAATCATTCTCCATCTAAAATAGCCCCTCTCATCCTGTTTACTTTCTCCATGGAACAAATCCAATTCACTGTTCAATTCCCACTGCTTGTCTCTCGCCCTCTTCCTGCCTTGGGAGTGTGAACATTATGAGTGTGGGCATCTTGTCTCTGGTCCATTTACCTTTGCAGCCCTAATGCTGAGTGTACTGCCCTGCATTTCATAAGTACTTAATACACACTTGTGAGATGAATAAATGAATGAATAAGTGAATGAATAAATGAATGTACCAACAGGCCAATTAGGTATTCCTGTTTTAGGATCTGAAGGCAACTGTGTAGGTGTCTGTCCCATTTACAAGTCAAGCTTTGATGAGAATCAGCAGCAAAGGTTGCCTACTGGTAGACTGTGGGATAGAAGGAGCCTGTGGAGTTGTTGAAGTGGTTTGATTGGCCTCCCACAGTGTTTTAAAGGCAAGCTAACCAGGCACCTGTTACACTTGCATTTTCAGCTGCTCAGCATCAATCATCTTACACCATCCTGATCTCATCCATTTCTGTTACCTACCTAGATCTGTAGCTTTTGATCTTACCCACCCTGAACTATAGAACTACTGGGACTCCAAACAAATTTTCTGTGATTTCCAGTGCTTGGTGATTTCCTTGTGGTGAGAGTCAATTCTCAGGGGCCTGGCTGGAGACAAAGTTTTCTCATCTGGGACTCAGCCAGTCTGTGACATACCCATCACTTCTCCTGGCTCAGGGGATGGTAAGGTATGGCTGATGCCTTTCATTTTTCCATATACACTAACTTGAGTGCAGTTTCCAACCAAGAGGGATGTGGGCTGGGATGGAGAACAAAGGTTTGCAACATCTGCACGGGGATGCAAAAGGCAGCCCACGAGAGGAGGAACTGGCCTATTTTGTTCACTATTTGCATCCTCAGCATCCAGCACAGTTAATAAGAGAGTGAGTGCTAAGGACAATTTCCCCAACTCAAGGTCCTTCACCTAAATATATATGCTAAGACAGTTTTCCTCAATGAGGCCACAGTTTCAGGTTCCAGGGGTGATGATCACGAATCTTTGGGGTCCACTATTCAGCCAACTACATCTAGTCTTCCCTGTGAAGCTCTGGAAACAATAAAGAACCTGTCATAAGTGTGTCTTGGATTCCTACTACCCCCATTAATACTCTGCAATGCCCAGAGCTCATGGCAGGTGTTTGAGAATGATATGCCTCCTGAATGTGGCCCTTTGAGATACCATGCCATAGATGTTATTGCCCATTTGTTCCTTTAGGGTCATAAGGTGTTTTTTATTGTCATGGATGTGTTCATAAAAACAGTCATCTCACTTCTATCACAAGCATACACACACACACACACGTGCGCGCGCACGCACACACACACACACACACATGCACACACACTTCCTGACTAAATATTCCTTACAGAAGCCCTCGAATCTCTGACTTCTCAAGGTAGGACTCATCTTTTGGATACCCTTGAAGTCATCAGTTCCTGCCTCACTGCTTCTGATTCAGCAAGCCACTTCTGATCACAAGGCACTCACACAATGGAGAGCTCAGGAGTCTCAATGTGAGACAGCTATCCTGGCTTTTTTAGTACAATTCATCATTCTTCTGAATCCTGAAGCTCTGGAAAACATCCACTACTCTTTCTCTTCATCCTCTGAAGTTCCCTATACTCAGTGCTTCATAGTTCCTTCTTATGTTGGGTTTTGCAGGAGCTCTCTCTCTCTCTATCGGAAAGCCACTAGCCTGGAGCTCATAGGAGCAGGGTCACCTCCAAGGTACAGAACAAACATTTTCTTAGCAAGTAGTTTGGGAAATTGGAGCCTCAACATAACATAGAAATTTAACTAACAATATAGATAGACTGGCAGTCATGCAGTCCACATTATAACAACATGATCAGTAAGTAATTTCTCCTTCTAGAGAAGATGGTGTAAAAGATGCCAGACCCTCAGAGACTATCTTTTATCAAGTATCATCTGATAGTGAACAGCAGAAATATACTACATTTACATAAAACAGAAAGAGGGAGTTTGTTATAAGGTTACAAGGTTATTTCAGGGAACAAGAAATGCAGATCCTTATGAAGGAACATAGTCAGGAACCAAGGCAGTAATTATCCATTTGAGGAAATGGTAGACATTAACTAGTTTGTCTGACCTACAAATCTGAGTTCCCAGGAGAGATCTGGCTGGCATAGCTTGAGCCAAATGTCCATAGCTGATCTGGTCCAACTCAAGAGGCGTGGGTTCCTCAGTACAAATGTAGCTGCTAGGGCTGCCCTTGTGGGTAAAGAGGGTGTTTGCAGGAAGGTAAACAGGAGCCAGGCAGAGTCCAGAACACTCCGTTCTAATGATTGAGTACAAATCTGAGGACATGCTGTGCTTCTAGGAGCACTGCTCTGTAGATACTGCAGTAACAAAATCAAATACCTAAAACAACAAAATAGACTGATGTTAGGTCAGGTGAACCAAGGAAAGAAAGAAGGGAGGGAGGAAAGGAGAGAAGAAAAGAGAAAAGGAAGGAAGAGAAGGAGCAAAGGAAGAAAAACTCAAATTCACATTATACTATGAAGAAGAAACAGATTTTTTAAAGTTATATTTACTAAAAGGTAAGACCTCACTCAAAGAGATTTTTTTTAAGAAAAAAAGTTGATTGAGAAAAGATAGACTATTTCAACAATCATGGACATATGTTAAGTTAGTATTTTTTAAAGTATTTTTTAAAAGATACTAGATAAAGATTTTTTTGTGTTAGTTCAGTCAAATCTTCAGGGAACTAGGCTATCCATATTGTTCTTGATGCTAGTAAAAATATACTTCCCTATTTATTTTCCTAGCAAGTACCTAGATTACCCTGATAAACTCTGAACACACATGCAGAAAGTCTAAATAATATAGGAGAAAATAGTATCCAGCAAAGTGAAATGCACATCTAGAGAACATAGGAGTAATGTATTGTGGTTGAATAGGATTTCTCCCAAGAATGCCACAAATGTTACTAAAATGCCCAGTAATACAATTAAAATCCTGTAGTGGGTTGGCAGAGGGGAAAAAACACCATCAGTTGGATGGACTTTAAATCAGGCATTGATGGAAATCAATAGTCATTTCTAAAAACAATTATCATTCCTTAATTAAAGTATAAGAATAGTTTTTTATATTTTGCTTGTGGCAAAATTTAAGGCCTAAAAAATAATTAGTTTTTTAATATTCTTCTGGAAGGTATAGCCAATGCAACAAGACAAGAAAAGAAAGAAAATATAAACAGTTCTTTACAGGAAGTAATTTTTTCATGGTTAACAGACAATAGCAGTGTCCACTGATAAAACAAGAAAATCAAGTATTAGTACTAGTTAAGAGTTTGGTAGATACTAAAGCCTTTTGTTTTGCATTTTCAGTTGAATGAGAAGAATTTCTTGACAGATTTGATGCAAAGCAAAAGACCATTTAAAATTAGTTTTAGTTAAGCAGTGTTTGCATGTATGTGTCTGTTCACGGAAAGTATGATCTAATTTAAAGTACTGAACAGTTCTTTCTCCACCGAGAGTTGAGATATTCAAGATTTAAGAGGGAAAAAAAGTCAATAGCTATATATAAAAGTTGGCTTAATAGTCAGAGCAATACACTGTCGTAGCGGTATTCTTCACTCTGCCTGACACCTATTGATGCTCTATAAATGTGTATTTAATCAATGATAATCTCTAAAACTTGATAATCTCTAACAGACAGAAATCATTTGCATTATTTAAAAAAAATTGGTAGGAAAAAGAATACACATGGGCATAGGCATAATAACTACTTGGGCAATATTGTGTGTGCAAGGGGTTGGAAAAAGTTTATTTACAAGAGAAACAAGAATGTTAGTTTTTTGTTATTGTACCAAGGATCAAACTCACAACCTTGCATTTGCTAAACAGGCGTTTATGCCACTGAGCTAAATCACAGTCCCTTAAACATTTTTTTAAAAATGTGTAGGAAGAATTTCTGTGAAGAAAAGTGTAAAACATTACTTGATAATGAAAACAAATGACCTGAATAAGTGGAAAGTGGCTGGATGCCAGTTCTCTTCAAGTCGATCTATCCTTTTTATTCAGTGAAATAGAACATGCAACAAAAAGAAAATTTTCACTTTTAAAGTTAACTGGAGATCAGTGAAGAATACTTTGAACATTGAGAGGGAGATTGTTATATTAAAGCCTAATAAGCATGTATAATTACAGATATAATGCTGCTATAAGAAAAAAACAGTGAAGCCCTGCATGGTAGTGCATGCGTGTAATCCTAGTACTCCAGAAGGAGGCTGAAACAGTAGGGTCACAAGTTGGAGCCCAATTCTGGCAATTTAGAGAGATCATATCTCAAAATAAAAAAAATAAAATAAAAAGGGCTATGTGTGTTGCTCAATGTAAAGATCCAAATCTTTATCTCTCCAAATCAAGAGAGAAGCAGTGAAATAGAAAAATTCTAGACCAGGCATGGTGGTGCTTGCCTCTAATCCCAGCACTCAAAAGGCAGAGGGAGGAGTATCACTGTAAATTCAAGTTCAACCAGGGCTACATAGTGAGTCGAAGGCCAACCTGGACCACATAGTGAGACCCTGTCTCAAAAAACCACAAAAAAATCTATAAAGATTTTTGGAGTTTAATAAACAAGCTGGCAATTGTATTGGTAGAACACAAATATTCACCAACCAATAATGTTGGAATAACTGGCTAGCCATTTGGGAAAGAATTCTTTTTTTTATTTTAAGAGAGAAATAAAAGAAAATTTTAAAAAGACAAAATAGAAAAAACAAGAAGAAAACAAGAATACAGAGTTTAAAAAAATTAACATCATAAAATCGCTAGTTGATACTTTACATATTGTTAACAATAGTTGTTAAAGTCACTAAGTCAAAGCATAAAAAGTGGCTACACATTCTAACATTGACAGTACAAACTCTTCTTTTCAGTGATCCAACAAAAGCTCAGTAATAATAGACATCTGTTTACACACTATATATACCATTATGTCCTTTAGAGAACTTTCCTTCCTTTTCACTTTTACAATAGTTATTATATCTATTATACTTTTATATCTATTATACTTTTTGGATACCATTATTCTGACCATTCTTACTATTTTTTACACTAGAGGGACAATGTGATATTTACTAATGTGAGTCTTGTTTATTTCACTAATCAGGATATTCTCAAGTTGCCTCCATTTACCAATAAAGGCCTCAAGATCATCCTTTTTATAGCTGAGTAGTATTCCATTGTATACAAATACATTTTTTCATTCACTCTGCAATTGATAGGCATTTTGGTTGTTTCCAAGATTTAGCTATCACAAACTGTGCTGCTATGAACATGGGTGCACATATATCACTGTGACATGACCTTTTCAGTTTTTCTTGCAAAATACTTAGGAGGGGAATAGCTGGGTTGAATGGAACTTCCAATCCTAGTTTTTTTGAAATCTCCATACTGACCTCCACAGTGGTTGCACCAGTCTACACTCCCACCAACAGTGGAGTAGTGATCCTTTTTCCCCGCAGCCTCGCCAACATTTGTTATCAGTTGCTTTCTTGATGGCAGCCATTCTTTCCAGGGTGAGATGAAATCTCAATGTTGTTTTAATTTGCATTTCTCAAATGACCATTGATGGTGAACATTTTTCATGTATTTATTTGTCATTTGTATATCTTCATCTGAGAAATGTGTTTTCATCTCAGATGCCCATTTTTTGGAGAGGGTCTTTGAATTTGGGGGGCTTGATGTTTTTCAGTTCTTTATATGTTCTGGATATAAGTCCTTTGTCTGAGGGATTGTTGGCTAAGATTCTTTGGGAAATAATTCTTACCTCATATATAAGAAAATCAGTCTCAAAATGATTACAGATTCATGTGTTAAAAATTGAATGACTTTATAGAATGATTAAAATTGTCAGCATGGTGCCCAAGACAGAAAATATAAAGGAAAAGACAAGAAATTGGACTAAATGAAAATGTGATACTCTATGAAATATTAAAATATAAAAGATTTGTATATTCTAAAAATCATAAAGGCAAAGAAGATAATAAAATGGGTAATGAGATACTGAACACATAAAGTGGAGGTTTAGCTCTCCTTAAATTGCAAACATTTATTGCATATAAATAAAAATTGACAAATGTCCCAAGAAGCAAATTGAGTAATGAGCACATACAAGAACAAAACTTCACAAATGGACAGTCAACACATGAAAGAAGAAATACTAAGGGAGGTAGTCAGAAGAAAAAAATGAAGTAAAATAAAGATAGCATTTTTTTCATCTGTGAAGTTGGGAAATGAGAAAGATCTCCAAGCAGTGCTGTGCTGTGTGTTGGTATAATCTTCTGGAAGGAAATTTGTCTCCTTTGTTGCAAAGCCTCTTGAATCAGTCACACTGAGGATCTGGTTTTAGAAGACAATGTCAAAGAAATAAAGGGTATCTGCATATGTAATCTCAGGAATGTTTAATATAGTTTTGTTTAAATATCAAAATGCAAACAGATCCTTGTACAGAAGATTGATAAGGAATACCATACAACTGTTGAAAAAGGTGAAGTAAGTGGGTGTAAACATGAAATATTACCATGATATATGAGCAACTATAAAAAGATTTCAGGATGAAACATTCATTCAGCATGACTAGACTTTTCTTTCCTTTCCTTCCCTTTCCTCTCTCTCTCTCTCTCTCTCTCTCTCTCTCTCTCTCTCTCTCTCTCCCTCTCTCTCTGTCCTGGGCAATGAACCGAGAGCCTTCAAACTGAACTATAACCCCAGTCCGTTTTAAAAAAACAATTTTAACTTCAAAACAAGGTTTTGTGCTATTACTAAATTCCCCAGGCTAGGCTTGAACTTGTGATCCTCCTGTCTCATGCTGTGAGACAGCTGGGGTTACATGCATGCGTCACCATGTTCGGCTCTATTTATGTTTTGAAAAATACAATGCATACACAGAATCACACACACACAAATAGAAATAAATGGCTGGAAGAATATGCAACACACTATAAATAGTGTTTATCTCTGTGTGTGGAATTATATAAGGTTGTTTGTTTGTTTGTTTTTGGTTTATCTATTGTGCTTTTTCCATGTATATCAGCCAGACAATGCGAAGTCAGGAAATACTTTAAGTCAGCAGCTGTTAAGTTTTAGATCCATTTCTGACCGTGGGCCCTACCCAGGCCTGTTGTTAATCTAAAGATGAATTCATGCTCGCCTGTACTCCCTCCTACAATTCCAGCCTTGATTTGTTTCTTTTTGGAGTTAATTTTGCTGCTGCAGCATTCTGAGATTCCCTGAGCTGGGGGTGCCTGTTTAACTACCAGTCCTTTGTGTCCCTTGTCAGATTTATTCAGCAGTGTATCAAGTGCTTTTCCTAATTGAATAAAACTCATAATTTCATTTTTTAAATACATGGATCCATTAGTGCCAGTAATTAGACATTAACAAGTATGAAGATGGCCCATTAATGAAAGCAGTTTCAGGAGGCTCCACTGTGCTAGTAGAGCTACAAGGAAATCACTTATAAATGCTGTCCTTTGCAGATTTATGATGGACCTGTTTGTGTACAACTGAACAGCAGCGGGACCTATGATGAAATTAACGTTTTTCTAACAGGTATCCAACAGCAAGAACTGCAACTTAGATTTATTTTGTTGCAAGAACAGCTTAGAAGTCTGATGCCACTGGAAAAGCAGGCCTCTGTAAAATAACCCTAAGATACAGAGCTGATTCTGACTTTACTTTCTGATCGAGGCCACCCTTGTCTTGTTTGCTGGACAAGTCTTTTTGCAGCAGGCCTTCCAGCACATGTGTGAGGCAGCATGGTGTCATGGAGAAAGGCATGGCTTTAGCATACAACAGCTGTGTGTTCCAATCCAGCTTGGTCACTTTCTAGTTCTATATTCTTGAGCAGGTTTTCACAATTTACAAGAACTTAGCTAGTGTGAGGCTCGGTTTCCTGATTCAAGATTATGAAGCGTACCTTGTGTAAAAACTTCAAGATCTTCAATGAAGTTCTAATTTAGATCAGGGATCTAATGTTAAAAGGAGTTTCTCAAATTCTTTTAATGAAAGTGAAAGGGAAGCAGTATTCCCAGTCATTCCTCAAAGCAAGAATTACCCCAATTCCCAAACAATAAAAGGATCCAGCCAAAAAATAGAATTCCAGGCCAGGTTTTAAAGGAACTCTCTAGCTAGACCAGGCATCTAGCCTGTGACCTAGCCCATGTTGAAGACAAAGCCTCAGAGTCTCAATGAGTCACCTACCCAGTGGGGAAACTGTATAAAAGTAGCTAATGTGTATTGAGCTACAAAGTATTACAAAATCTAACTCCTAATATCTCTCATTGAACTTATAAGGTAGGTACAACTGTAAATACATCTGAATTGATGGGTGAAGAAACAGCATTGCTTGGGAGGTCTAAAAGCTGCCTTAGTGTTGTAGAGAGTAAGCAGCAGGCATGAATGAACTTGGGACATTAAACTGCAGGATGCAGCTTTTGACCCTTGGGATACACTAACTGCTCGTGTGTGTACCATACCCAAGACAGCATTTTGCAGACAATTTTCCAAGAAATAAGTAACTCTCCCCACCCCAAGAATGCTCAGTAGTCCCTGGAGCAAAATAATCAAGTGTTCAGGGATTTGGATATATCCAGAATCTGACAAAGTCTTACGTACTTTTGATTGTGTCTTTTGTAAATGACCGTCAACAACCTCTGGAGTGGTTCTTGCGTCTACCCTTATCTTTCTTCCATCTGCCCACAACACAGCAGCCCATGAGATCTGCTAAGGTAGATCACATGGAGGAAGTTGGATCGTGTCACTCCTTTTCTCTTTGTCAGAGCAAATGTCCAAGTTTTTCTATAACTTCAAGGTCTTCCACCATCTCCCCTGAGTCTTTTTCTTTGTCTCTCTGACTTCTGGTCTGATGTCCTCAGCTACACTGGCTCCCTTGTTGTTCCTTAAATACACCAAATGTATCTGCAACACCCCCACACACACCAATAGCTCCTTGGGAAACTCAATCCAGCTTCCTCACTGCCTTTATGTCTTCACTTAAACTTCCCTTTCTTTGGGAAAGTCTTCTCCAGCCACCCTTTGCAAAATTTAAAGCTCCCTAACACTTCATTACCCCTTCTCTGCTTTTTCTTTTTTTTTTTTACTGAGGACTTACAACTATCTAAAATGGCTTAACTGTCAGAAAATTTGTATCTTTATTTTGTTTATCGTCCAGCTCCCCATAAAAACACAATATCCATGAGGGCAGAGATTTGTATCTCTTCTGTTCAGTCTGTCACTGCACTCTAGAACAGTACTCAGCACATAGTAGATGCTCCGCAAATATTTGCTAAATAAATGAACCTGGTCCAGTACCCTTCTGTCCATGGAGTATCTTGGATTTGCTATGGAAAGTCCCAGGGAAGCCAACAAGACTCCTACACTGATAGCAGCTGTTTGTGGTAATACCACATGGGCTAGAAACTTGTGTGACTCAGACTCTGAGGTTGGCAGGCACAAGGATACATTCCCAGGGCCAGAGTAGGCCCACCTGGGAGATGGGAACAGGCCTGGAATTGCCCTGTGGGGAAATGACCGGGCATAGCAACATTTCTTTGGGTGCCAGCGTAATGATTACAGATGGTGCCTGTTCTTCTCCAGACAGTCTGTTTATTTTGGATGGAAATGGGATCTGTGTACTTTACATACCCAAAGAGCCAGTAGCACAGCCGACGCTGAGATGAAAATTTCACAATTTGGCTTGTAAATCTGCTCCCTACACAGAAGTAGGACAGTATTGTGATTCATCAAGCAAGCATTAGGATGTCAAATGGCAGCCTTAAAGATCAACCCAAGTAAAAGACTATTTAATAATCTACCCTTCACTTCTCATATCAACCCTAAAGATGATTATTCCAGACTTATTTTCTGGGAGATAAGTTCTCACTTAAATGCATTCTGATTTTTATTTGTCATTTACCCTGTGTTTTATCTTCTATACAAAACACGGAAAATGGTGTGCTTGGCCATTAGTTGGCCCAGAGAAGACTGTGTGGCTCACACAGCATTTCGAGGGGGAAAATTTATTGGATGCAATTTAAAAATCAAAACATACTTCAAAAATTACATTTCTGGTTTATCCTGAAAGATGGCAAACTTGGACCACATTAGACAATATTCCTGCTTGTTGACCATCAATTGGAGAGTAACAGTTCCTCTTTAGATGGGGTGTGTGCTCTATGCTTCTCTACCAAGCCCACACTGTCCACTCCACTCACTGTTACCTGGTCATGCTATGTCTGAACCAGCAACCCTGGTTCTACTTCTCAGTGGGGGACTGCCCAGTAATGGATAGAGAGGGAGCAGGACCCAGACCCAGAATATAAGACTCTGTAACTTTACCCCCAAAGAACCCAAACGGATTTATCAGAGTCTACTTCCCTGCCTAGGGCCTTTGTGTTCGAAAGGGGCGAGAGCTCTTACTTTCAGCCACTAATAGTGAGCTCTCCACCTGCAAGTATGCATTTTCTGGCCAGGGGCCAAATGCTACCTCAACCATTCAGCAGACATGTGGCCATGAACAAGTTTCTCAACCTTTTCATGCCTCCATTTCCTCATCTGCAAAGTGGCAATAGCAATAATTTCTATCCTGTTCGGTTAGAATTGAGGAATAAATTACTCAAGTACAGCATTCAGAAAAGTTCCTGGCATACAAGCAGTGGTCAAAAAGATATTTGCTGAAATAGGGATCCTGTGGTGTCAAGAAAATCAGCACACACTGTGCTCACAGAGGGAAATTCAAAACCTGGCCATGCCACTCCTAAAGAAAACAGCACTGCATTGAGCTGTGGCTTCAGCAAGTGTGGAAGAGAATCTATTTTATAGGTTATTAAATAGGAATGCCAGAGGCAAACGAAACCAAGATTTTTTTAAAACATCAAGTTCAAAGCCTGGAACTTAGTGGAATTTTAAATGTTCATTGGATCTTATCTCACTTTAATGGCAAGTTTCTTGGACTATTTTCTCTTAACCTCACCTTATATCCACCTCAAAGTGTTAGGTGACAGAAAATCTAAATGAAAAGGGAGCACTAGGAGACAGTATTTTACTCTTGGGCCAGGTAAATTTGAATACCCAAATTCTGTTGTATAAACAAAATTTGGGTTAATGTTAATGACCATTCTGGAATGTTGTGGAGTGATGTCCTGGTCTAGCTGGAGTAATCCTCATCTCCTCATCTACTCTAGCAGTCTCTAGCAACACAAAGGCCTTGTGTTTCAGTTTTCTGTTGTTGTTTAACAAACCATCCTAAAACTTAGTAGTTTAAAGCAATAGTTATTTTTTTGAGCCCAGCAACTCTACAGGTTGACAATTTGGCCTGAGTTCACTGGAAAAGTTCTTCTGGTCTGAGCCAGATTTAGCAGAACTTGGTTGGTTCTTCTCATGTATCTGTAGTCAACCAATGGGTCAAATGGGTGTAGGCAATGCAAAGTCCAGAATGCATAAAACAATGGGGGCATGTGGTCACTCATCCTTCAGCAGGATTCCTAGGCCTGCTCAATGACTGCTACAGGGTTTTAGGTGCAGAAGAAAGAAAAGTTTCATTGTGCAAGAGCTTTGTAAGTATCTGCATGTGTCATATTCATTGTTGACTTATTGGCCCAAGCAAGACACAGGGCCAAGTATTGAGTTGGTGTGCAGTGGCATGACCAAAGGGGTTAATACAAGAAGTTGAGTTATTATAGCTATATCTGCAAATGATGATCCCACCAGGACCATAAACTATGCTAAAAAACAACTCAACTTCTATTAAGTGGAAAACCCAGGTGAGTTTTCCTTATCCACTTTGCAACTGTAAGTCAGTTGGTGGGGAATTTGTTCCGAGTTTTGTTTTCAGCTCTCCTCAAGTTGGTTCATCAAGATCCTCATTTGAGATCTCCTAATTTATGCCTCCCTTGCTGGCCTGGGTTGACCAGAGTACCTTAGGAAATGGATCCATATGGTTGTGATTCTGTCTCTCTAGAATGCCAGACTCTGCCAGGGCCATATGCTGTCTGGGAAAAGGCATTATTCACTGTATCATTATTGAGGCCTGACAGAGGCATCTGCTGGGGCTGGAACCTGTCACAGTCAAGATAAGTACTAGGACCCAGTGTACCTCCAGGCTCCAGGAAGTTGAGCCAAATGATCCAATGATATATGCCCTGGTTCTCTGATTTCTAGATGTTATGCCCCTGGAAACTATTACCAAAAGATCCTCTGAGTCCACAAGATCTTAAAAAGAGATCCATCAGGTTTTAAACCTTGAGACTTTACCAGAATCTGGAAAATCTGGGACTTACTTGCTCCTTGTACTCTGTGGAAGGGCAATGTGGGCTATATCACCCTTTCTGGGTCTACCAGAGTGGCATCCATGCAGTGAGAATGACTTACTTGAGGCTGACAGTATGTGGAGTCTGAGTCAATACCAAGCCATATTCAAGAGAGAGTGTCAGGGTCATGGATGCAGAAACATGTCCCAATAAGACAATCCTAAATGCAACCAGTATCAACAGAGCATTTATTATTTGTAGCAGGCACCATACTCAGCACCATCTCCTGCAGAGTCCGTATTACTATTATTGCTGTTTTTAAAGGAAAATTGAAACATGGAGATCACTTGTACTGACTCAGACAAGGGTAAGTGGAAGGATAATGACCATGCCTGAGGTTAGCGGTCTAACTCCAGAGCCCATGCCCTTAATCGTGACACCAGGATAGCAAAGATGAAGAAGATGAGGTAACTGTGAGAGGTTGGGTTTCCTAGGTTCTGACTACAAATTTAACATCAGTGCTACTGATGTTAGTTGGTCAGTCTTCACTAAACCAACACCTCTGTCCAGATAGCTCCAAGCTCAATCTCTGTCTTCTGAACAAATGACCAGTTCAAATGATGATAATTATTATTTTTTGGATTCCTAGGAATTCACCACAAGTTTCAGGGTCCTATGGATTATCCCCAGAGCTTTCACATACCTAATGTCCTGCAGGCAGGACTGCCAGTGTCATGAGCTCTCCTCTCTTGGAACTGTTACTAAGTTCCCCAGAGGAAGGTAATTGAACACCTCTGTGAACTACATTCTTCCAAGGTGTCCTGTGTGGCCTGTACCATGCCCTTGGAAGGGTGACAGCAAGTGGTGACGAGGGTGAAGGGTTGCATACCCTCTACTGTGTTGGTAAACCAGTTGAGAACCTACCAGAGGGATTTGACATTGAGTACACATGGTCCCAGTGAGCTGGCCCCATTTTACATGAGATTTCTGTCCAAGGTGTGGCCAGAGAAAGAGAGGAACTCGGAGCTAATGAGCTGAGTTTGAGGCAGCATTAATGTGGCTGCACACCCAGCAGGCACTGCCATCCATCAGTCTGTCAGCATCTCTGGGGGCTGCCAGACTATAAATTAATCTGGAAGTAGCAATTCTACTGCCAAATTCTTCCTCCAAATATGTTTGTGTCTGAAATCTTTCCCTGGGCTCCCAGAGAGGATAAGGCAGTCAATTCCACCTTCTGCAATCAAAGTGTGGGGATTTTCCACAGCTCTGAACGCCAGACAAGGCTCAGGGGTCATTGGCCTAGGAAGAATACCAGGATTGCCAACCAGAAACTGGGTGAATTATGGTAAGAGTAAAACAAGAAAGACCCATGGGACCAGAAACCAGACTCTGGAACTACTAATCTAGGTGTTAGAGAATAATCAAATGACATGAGAATATGGTCATATTTACTAAATATCCTATCTACATTTGTCTTCTTTCCAACAAAGTTGGGGAGAAAAAAAGCTTTGATATCACAAAGTACAGGTGATATCTTTTAATTTTGCCCATACAGTATCAACTGTCCTCTCTGGATCTTACTAAATATTGATTTTCCACTGGGGAATCATTTGTGCTCTGTGGTCCTAGTTGAGGAGTGTGACTGAACTCTTTCCCATAATGAATAAATTCATTTTGGAGAGTTGTTGCATGTACATACAGTACCTTAATCCTTTTTCCTTCCCCTCTTCTCCTTTCCCGCTCTTCATCCCTAAATCTCTGCAAGTGCCAATGAACACCTGTGCCAAAAACATGGAAAAATTGGTCTGTAAACTAGAGAACAGGAGACCCAAGTGGTCAGGAGGCTATAAGACCACTATTGGATGCCCTAGATCCAAATGGGCCTGAGTATAGGTGAAATATTGGACTGTCAAAGCATGTGTGGCAGTAAATTCTCTTGTTGTTTGCTCTAGTTTGAGCTGAGTTTCTGTCACATGTCAGCAGACAGCAGAACTCAGTTCACATTCTAGCTCCACTGTCTATTCATTCTATGATTTAGAGAAAGAACTTAGTATGTCCTTAAAGACATTTTCCTCTGGTGAAAAAATGAAAATAGTATAGTACATGTCCTATAAGGCTAAGGGGAGGGTTAATAAGAATGCATGTAAATGCTCTTGACCATTCCTTTGCGTTAACTCCATGAAAACTGGTTGCTTTCCTTCTCTGATGTAGAGGGCAACTCTAGCCAACACTCTACCCCTACTGACTGGTACGGATATTGGCACCATTTGGAGAAGATAAGGTAGAATTCATGTAAACACAGCAAACTCTTGCACTGTCTGTTCTTTCTTCTGTTTCTCCGTCTCCCACAGCCACCAGCCCCTCCATTCTTTAAAGAAGCCACCAGAATGCACATCTCACCAGATTGGAATGATAAGAATCAGAAGAAGCCAGTGGAGAGAAAGCAGAGCTTGCACAAAACTGACAGGAGTAGGAACAGAGGGATTTATAGAGGGGCTGTTGATGAGTTCCATGACACAGAACCCTCTCTTCTCAACAAAAATGGGATGCAAAAATTTTTAGTGGCCTTGAAAAGCTGGAGAAAACACTTCATAACAGCTAGTAACCTTATGCCAGTGTTTCTTAGCTTAATGTAACTACATCTTCAAGGGCAAGAACTCTGGGTCCTTTGCTTCTCTTCTTGCTGCATCTCTGGTATTCAATAGGGCCTTTGTAAGCATCAATAAAAGGAAGTTGAAAATGCCAGTTGCCTAGGCACATAGGCTGCAAACTGGCAGCCAGTAGATTGTAGCAACAGGAGACAGATTTTATTTGGTCTTTATATATTTTTTTGTAGCTGTTGATGTTGTTTTAAAAACATTTGCCAACATTTTATAACTGAGAAATTTCACATGAAAATCTTTATTTCTGACTTCATATTTAAAAAGTAGCATATGTGAGATTTCCAAGGAGAGTCTTCAGGATCAGCAAGGGAGGTGAACTTAGCTGCACTGATATTCTCATACTGCAATAATGTTCCTGCTATCCATAGGCTCCATTCAGGGAAAATTCAGATCACTTTATAGAGCTTGCAGAATATTATGAACTTTAAACAGACACCAATTCCTGAGCACACTGACCATTTGGGTCTCTAAGAATCACAGGGGAAAGTTACATGATAGCAAAGAAGCTCAGCTAGGTCAAACACCTGCTGCCCAGAACAACTCAGGACCTTGACCTAAGGGTGTCACACACTTTTAAGAGAGTTAGGCAAAACTGGAAAGAGGCCAGAAAGGTAAGAAAACTACAAAACCTGGCACAATGAGCAAGAGTGAAGGGAATTGGAGCTACTTTGTCAGGACACAAAAGTTAGATTAAAATATTTGTAGTACCTATTTTGTGAAGATGCAGAAATTATCTAAGGTAGAAGGATTTGAAAAGCTAATGCCTGGAAAAGAAATTGTATCTGCCCATGTGGGATGAGTAGAAAGGCCAGGGAGTCACAATTAACACTGCAGATACAATAAAGAGAGCTGTCTTTAAAAGTCACTAGAGTGACTGGAATCAGCCGCTTAACTGGATTTTTGTTTTTTGAATTTCATTACCTTTGACTTGTGCATAATACTTCCCTTCTGTTGAAGTCAACAGTCACATCTCTTTTCCTGGACCTGAAGTTTAAAATTTGGAAAAATAGGTACAGGTAGAAACTGAAATGTAATTTCTTGTATTCTTGGCCAAGCCAGGTTGAAAAGTGTGCCTTGAACTCAAGGCCAAATGCCACATTCTAAGATATCCCTGGAAAGAGTCTTCGGGATCTGCCTTTGGGAAAAGTAAGGGCACCCATGAAACCAGCCACTTAGGGGCTCTGGACCTTCCTTTAGGTCTGGGAGAGGAACATCAGAGGGGTGGCTTCCAGGCCTGGTTCTAGAAACCAGAACAGGCAAGTCCTACGTTAGGCAAACAAGGGATCCACCACTGCTCTGTAATAGGCAAGTCACGCATGGAGGGAAAAGAAAAAATACAGGGTCAGGAAGAAAGGGCAGACATACTTGACTCAAAGTTCACCATATAAATGTTAATTGTTACATCGAATACTGACAGGGTACCTATTCTGTGTTAGAAACCATTGTAAGGGCTTTCTATCAACTCATTTATCTCATATTATCTCATTTAATCCTTGTAACAACTTTGTAAAGCATTGCTGTTATTGTAGACAAGAAACCCCAATAACAACAGTCTTGTTGCATTAACAACAATAAGCTACTTGCCTAAGAAAACACTAGTAAAAAGTTGGGCTACATTTCAAACCCAGGTTTGAACCAGAAGATTGATCTACATTTCATTTTTCTGAAAATATGCAAGATTTAGCCATGGACTCATAATGGATGAGGTTAGCACCTTTGTAATTCAATGGCCTTCTCAAAACCTCACCTCTGAACAAATGAGCCTTTGGGAAAAGGCTCCTTTGTAACAAGGAGAATGTTTGACCCTGGGGCTACTGTCCTCAAATTTCATTCCCTAGAATAGTCTCACAATATGTCCTTGTATACTCCATTTTGTCCTTCTGGGAAGAAAGAGAAGACCCTTTCCCATAGAAACACCTTCATAGTGGGCCTTGGGAAAGACTCACTGCCACTTGAGTTGCAGGCCTGGCACACAGCAGGATGATCAGCCTCCTACAGTCATTGGTTGCCAGAAATCTGAGAATCAGAGCTTTCAATAAACAGTCTGATCCAGCTCTGCTCTCAGCCTCTATCTGATGGCCTGGCCATCAGAAATCAGCTTTTATTTCCAGCTTGTATATGGTACCAGGCTCCTTCACATCCCAAGACTGAGAGCTAACTGCACATCACTCTCAGGGAGTGTCATTAGCACGTGGATTGTCTTCTAAGCAAAGTAGCCCTGCAGGCTCATTTGTTTCTCCCTCAAAATCCTCTCCAGACAGCCACAGTTTCTGCTTTATAGCTCAAGTTAGCTGCACAATTAAACCCAAAGCAACTCATTTATGAATATGAGATGCCAAGTTTCCCTGAAAAACATAGCAAAGTAACAGATGCTTTAGAGCAATGAAAAAATTGATGTATAGCTTTTTGTTTCTTTCTTTGATACTAATGGACAGAAAACTTTTCCAGGAAAGTACAGCTTGAGCATGGAATCACTCCATTCAGCATAGGCCCTGGTTGATCCACTTTTGAAGATCACATTGTCCCAGACTCCAGTGAGAGTTTCCTTGTATGAATCCCAGGGCCGCTGCCAGGTGCATGCAAGGTAAACAAAAATGCCACCTTCAAGTAGTCCAGCTACAGGGGAGACAGTCTGCTAAACGAAATGGAGACTTGATTTACCTTCTATTTTTCCCTGCACTGGCCACGCTGCAGGGAACAATTTGCAAAATTTTAAATAGAGGGTCGTATGCAGACTCTTTCACATCGCACAGAAAGTTACCCCTGTTTCATAAAGTTGAAAAACAAACTTTAATAATGAAAGAAGGGAGACATTTGATCTGCTCTCCTTTCCTGATTTGTACTTTGCAATTTAAAAACAATACTATAAATTGATTCAAGTTTAAAATTATGAGTCATCCCTTATCCAAATTCCTATCATTTCAGTGTGATTGTGCGATTGTGTGTGTGTGTGTGTGTGTGTGTGTGTGTACCTGGCAACCTTCCACCTCCATCCCCACCATGAGCTATTTCAAACCCTTCATTTCACCTTAAGTCTTTGGCACCACCTTTGCCAGCCCCTCAGCAGTGATCTTGTTCTTGTAAATCCTTCCATTTCCCACTTAGACCATCATCATTACTGTAACAAAATGTCATAAACTGGATGGTTTATGAACAACATGCATTTATTGCTCACAGTTCTAGAGGCTAAATCCAAGACTTAGGTTCCAGCAGATTCAATGTCTGCTTTCTGGTTAATAGATGACCATCATTTCACTGGATCTTCACATGGTGGAAGAGATGAAGAATCTCTTTGAGGTCTCATATGTAAATCTAATCTCATTCATGAGGCCCCTTCACTTATGAACTATTTATCTACTGAAGTCTCCATCTTGAAATACCATCTCCTTTGAGATTATGTTTCAATATATGGATGTGGAGACTGCACAAATATTCAGTATTCACAAATATTCAGCACCACCTCCACCTATTTAAACACTTGCATGCTCTTGTAGCAGACTCTATATATGCTCTAATCAGATCTGCCTTGGACTTCATGCTTTCTCAATGAAACCCAAGCCCATCAGTGGATTCTTCACCTGTGAAGGCCAAGCCAAAATTCCTAAGATTTCATTTCCCTGGAAACTACCGTCTACTGATAGCAGACAAAGACTTGGTGAATAAATGCCCCAGTATTCTTTTTTTGGGACAACTCTAGATCATATAATACACTATCTTCTAGAGCAATCACTGACAATAGCACTGATTGCTCCACTTTTGAAGGTCACATTGTCCCAGACTCCAGTGAAAGAGTTCACTTTTGTTCACTTCCTTCCTGTTTTCACATTGGTGTTTCCTGAGATCACCTTCCAAATAAATTTCTTGCATTAAAGTCCTGTCTCACATAGGAGTAGGCAAAGAGTTCATGAACAAAAACGAAACTGCATGGCAGGTACTTCAAAGAATCAACAACTGGGATCTCATCTTATTAAAAAGTTTTCACACATCAAAAGAAATCACCAACAGAGTGCAAAGAAAACCCAAAGACTGGGAAAAGATTTTTGCCAACTTCCCTCAGACAAAGGACTTCTATCTAGAATGCATAAAGAATTGAAAAATATCAGGCCCCCCAAATTCAAAGACTCAATCCAAGCATAGGTATCTGTGATAAATACATACTTCTCATGTGAAGAAATACAAATGGAAAATAAATATATGAAAAAAATGTTAAACATCATTGGTCATTTGAGAGATGTAAATTAAAACAACACTGAGATATCATCTCACTCCAGAAAGAATGACTAACGTCAAGAAATCAATAACAAATGCTGATGGGGTTGTGGAGAAAAAGGAACACTTCTCCACTCTTGGTGGGGGTGTAGACTGGTATAACTACTGTGGAAATTGGTATGGAGATTCCTCAAAAAACTAGAATTGGAGATCCCATTTGATACAGGTATTCCCCTTCTGGATATTTTCCAGAAGATCTGAAAACATCATACCACAGCAATATATGTTTATAGTTACACAAGTTGTAACAGCCAGATCTTGAAACATAGCTGCACCCATGTTTATACCTGCACAATTTGTAATAGCCAGATCTTGGAAACAACCCAAATTTCCATCACCTGAGGAATGGACAAAAAAGATGTGGTATTTCTATACAATGGAGCACTATTAAGCTATGGAGAAGGATAAGCTCAAGGCTTTTATAGCAAGTGAATGCAATTAGAAACCATGTTCATAATTCAAATAAATTGGACTCACATGTGTAAACACCATATTATCTTGCTAGTGTAAGAAACTGAAAGAGTAAATATGATTCAAAAGTTAAAATAAATACAGTGAAATGGAAAGAAAGTGCTCAAAAGGAAATCATATTGTGTGATCAATTTTACATGCCTATATCTGGTAAACTGAGCATCCATTTTGAAAATAATAATATGCAATATATCAACTATTGTTAAATTCCTATCATTTAGTTTTGCAGTTCTATATCACTATTGTTTTGTTGTCATTTTGCTTTTGTTGTTTTTTTGTTTGCTTTCTGATTTTTCTGTTTTTTTCTCTTTAAAATAAAATAAAATCTTGTCTCAATCTAGTTCAGTGGCAGCAAATATAGACACTATCTAAGTTTGTCACCAGAGTTTTATCTCTCACTCAAGGGTGATTAACTGATCTGTGCTCTCATGCTCACTTTTGTTAATGCTGTCCATGGTCTCTTAAATACAAGGACTAGGTTTTAAGAATTTATTTCATTATAGCATTAGACATCATTGAGTATTTAATCCTTATGGAAACTATATTATCCTTTGATGTCCTCCTCATTGTGGTTGTTAGTTGGAATGTAGACTTAACCATATTGATGCTGGCTTTTTCAAGATGCTCTTGACTCTCTGGAACGAAGTTATATTCTATCTCATCACTTGCTTTCATTGAACTTTGATACATGTTTACCTTTAGCACTTTTCATTATTTTACAGTCATTTATCTTCTATGCTAGATTATGAATTCCTTAATTAACACCTTTAAAAATTGGTTCAGCACAAAGGACAGTGTACAGCACAAGTAAGTTGGCTTCTCAGTGTTGAATGAACTAGTTGGTAAAACTGCAATACTCAATGCATCATGAACATCGATATCAACTCATCTTCCTTTTATGTTCTGGCCACACGTGAATATATCTACCTTAAGAGTCACATGTAAAAACTTGTACATACACAAACACAGACACTTGTATACACAATCTAAAAATAAGAGCAAACATCAATAACAATGAAAAACTTCAGTGATAAATTTATGATAAAAGACAAAGGTGATTTATGATGACATTCCATCATTTATGTGCAGGTAACTTTGCTAACACTTCATGCATCTTATTTAATCTATAAGAAACATTACTTTGTCCATTTTGTATGTGTAGAAACTAAGACTCAAAGAGTTTAAGTGACTTGTTAAGTATTCCCCAATTTTGAAGTGATGAAGACTAGATTAAAATTTACATCTGGGCTTTTCACTGTATTGAATCAGTCTCTGGTGGAAGCTGTGCTTCACATGTTGAATAGGTTTTTACAACTAGAAGGTGAGATGAGATCTGAAATTTTGGAAACTGCCTTCCAATTTCTGGAAAATAATGAGCTTTTGCCAAAATATTTAGTTAAATATTCAGTAAAAAAAATGAAGTAGTGTAAACATCTCCCTTTGGAGCCATGAGTATTTTTAGGATTGAGCTGAAGGTATAACAGTTAAATAGTGAATGTCTGGATCCATTTCTTGATATCCTCCATGACAATCTTGTATAGTCAGAAAAACAAAAGCTGATATTTCTATTTTGGACCTTCTTGCCAATCAAAAAATTACTTTTCACACAATAACTTAGAAATAAATAATGATCAGTTATTTATATAATAGAATGTCACTTGAAAATGTAGATCTCTGAGAGATTTCACTTGATAATCATGATAAAAAACTTGACTTTGGGATTTTCTAAAGAAATTTTCTTCTTAACATGTTTTCCTTAATAGCTATTAAAATGTTTTTGACCTTCATGGAATAATACTTTTAAACAATTTTTTCACATTTTCCTTTTGGGGTTGTCTAATAAACAAATTATTTATATGCTTAACATAGAGAACAATGTGAATTTTCCTTGAGACTTTTTTTTATTGTTAAAAGGCTTCCTGAAGAACTCTCAGTTACATGTACTTTTCTGCAACAGCTTTCCTTGTTTGATTGTCTTCATGAAGATCTTCCCTCCAGATCTTCTAATTCAGAAACACATATGTCTTCCTTTTGTTAACATTTTTGAGGACTTAACCAGCACCAGGCACTGAACAAAGTTTATTTCCTCATTTAATTCAAACAGATAGACATAACTGGCCCTGTTAACAGATGAAAACACTGAGACCTTAAGAAGGTTAAATAAATTACCTGTGATTGCTCAAGTGGTAAGCAAGCTGAATTAGAAGCCATATCAGGCAGACCCCAGAGTCTATAGTCTTAATTGCCAACACATTGTGCCTTCCTGAATTGAAAGAGCTATCAAATGGACCTATGGCATGAGAAATGCCTTTCCGTGGGTTGAGAAAAAGTTCAATTTAACTGTCCAGTTATTCTGGCATTTAGTGTCTTGCTGGAGGCACTGGTAGCAAGAAGAAATTGTTCATGTTTAACAGAAAGGGGCCAGGTTTGCTGACATGTTTAGTTAATCCACATAGAGATTGCTGATGAGGATTCTGGTTAATTAGTTGTGGAATTTTTAAAAATGAGCAGATGTGTCATGGTGAAATGCATTTTACTTCTCATGCCCTGGGGGAAAGCACGGGGTATGTTCTATGGCTGTGTGTTCTTACATATCTTGATTGAACATTCAGCCACATGTTTTGCAAGACTTGGGTATTCTGGCTTTATTTCAGTGTGGCTAATTGCATTCTGATTTGGTTCTTTTTACAGTCCCAGGCAGGTACAAGGTTAATAATAGTAACCATAGCTAACACGCACCTACTGTGCATTGAAACATACTGGGAAATTTCCATGCATCATCCCTAAGACTTTCCACAGTCTTGAAAAATGTTTTATCCTCTTTAACAGGGAAACTGAGACTCAGGATGAGATTAAGTGACTCTCCTGAGGCTACAAAAATAGCACAAGAGTTCAAAGTTTCTTCTTATACCCTCTTCATTTGAAAAAAAAATGTACTTGACAAAACATTAAGGGTACAAAAAAGATAAAATTTATATTCCAAAAGACTAAAATTATAAAAGATTTCATTTAAATTAAATCAAACTCAAATTTAATTAGTTTAAATTTAACTATAAAATTAAAATTGCCAAGAATTTAATTTGTATTTCTTTGTGTTTAATGAATTTAAATATTTTGCAAATTTGATATCTTCCCATAGGAATTACATCTCATAATGAAAAATGAGTTTCCTTCCAGTGCCTATCCACCTGACTCCTTTCCCAGAGGTGTTCTTATGCCTCATCTAATATATTCTATGCAGCTACACCTTATTTTCTCTTTAAGTTGCAGTTACACGTTGTTTAGCGGAAATGGACTATAACTCTGTTCCTTTTTCGAATTTACAAGTACATTGGGAGTGAAGTAGTGAAGAGTTTAATATGAATATGAAACAGAACAGACTACTACAATGGTCTTTCAGGAAAAGCCATCAGGAACAACAAGTAATATGTTTTTTTATATATTGTAATATGCAGTGGATACCAGACTGTCATGGAGTAGATTATGTCCTTCTTTTTTGTATCCAAGTATATGCGGAAAGAGACCTGTTCTCATGTGTACAGAGTATTTCTAACTTTTTTTTAACTCACCGGTTTAACACTAGCCTTTTCTCTTGTGTCTCAAATATCTTCTAAAATGCTATTACTTCAGCATAATGTACTATCACTTAATCAGTGTGAGTGCTGTATACATTTAAGATGTTTTTATTGTTTTACCACTTTAAATAAATAGTACTATGTTGAGCATCCTTTTGGAACTATTAAAATTCTGGCATAATACATTCTACAAGGTGCTGTCAATGAAATTTAAATTTATTTGAAATCTTAGCATTTCTTATGGTGTAGTCTAGCTGTTCCCCAAAAGGCTCCTGTGTTCAGAGGTTTGGCTTTTGGAAGGTTACTGGGTGATGGGGGTACCATACTCATCAGTGTGTTAATCCACTGAAGAATCCACAGCAAAATGTGTAGTTAGGAGGTGGGGTCTGGTCAGAAGAGGTGGGCCACTGGGGCATGACCTGGAAGGGGATCTCTCCCTCTCTGGCTCCTCCCTTCTCTCTCTGCTTGCTGGTCACCAGGATGTGAGCAGCTTTGCTCTGCTAGGCTGTTCCACCACGCTGCCCCTATCTTGGAACCAGTTGACTGTGGACTGAAACTGTAAAGCAAAACAGATCTCTCCTCCTTTAAATTGTGGATTTGGGGTATTATGTACCCACAATGAGGAAATAACAAAGACAGCATGTGTATGAGAATACATATGCACGTATGCACATATGCACGAGAGTACATACTTCAATGTACCATGGATAACACTAAGTATCTTTTAACAGGGTGATACATCAAAATGTTGTCTTATTTGGATTTAATTTATATTCCTTTGACATATAGAAAGTTTGAATATGTTGCCAATTTTGTATATTCTTCCAGGAATTATGTCTTTTCTTTAATTTTCCATTAGGGTTTTATCTTAATAATTTATAAAAGGATATAGTAAAGAAATTAAAATTTTGTCTATTATATTTGCATTTTCTTTCACTTTAGAGTGCTATTTTGTCTTCCATAATTTTAAAATTCTTATACTGGCACATCCATTCTTATACTATCTTTTTATTTTCTTCCTATGATAACCTAATTATAAAGCCTCTCATTTCTCAAGAATAGGCACATATTTACCAATATTTTAATTCTTTATGTCATTGATTTCTTGTTTACAGTGAATTATTTCACTCATCTTCACCTAATATTGGGGTAGGCTGTGAACTAGAAAACTTCATTTTCTCCCCAAATAATAAGTTAATTGTCCCAACAAAGAACTGGTTATCCATAATTTCCCAAAAGACTTAAAATGCCACCTTTATTTTGTGTTTTTTGACAAAGCTGTGCTTAGTTCTGATTTTGTATTATATTCTATTAATTCATTCATAACACTGTTTTAATTACTACAGATTTATAATATATTAATATATACATATGCTAATACAAGATACAGCAATTTTCTCATTACTCTTTCTTATAACAAAATCCATTGGCTTTTTTATTAATTTATTAATCCAATATAAATTTTATAATTATTTTGCCAAATTCAATTTTTTAAAAATCCTTTTGAGTTTTGTATTGAAATTATACTTGATTTATAGATTAATTTGAGAATAATTGATGTCTTTCTAATATTATAATTTCTTAGCTCTCCATTTATTAAAGTTTTAATTGAGTTGTCTATA
Organism: Hydrochoerus hydrochaeris; assembly: GCA_004027455.1. Classification (NCBI taxonomy): domain Eukaryota; kingdom Metazoa; phylum Chordata; class Mammalia; order Rodentia; family Hydrochaeridae; genus Hydrochoerus; species Hydrochoerus hydrochaeris. The sequence continues at coordinate 657,153 of PVLA01000066.1, forward strand.
AATCATAGAGCAATATCAATTATTAATTGTGTTAGCAGGCATCTTGATCTTGCCTAACTTTAATGAAACTCATAGCCTGGAAGTTGCAAGAGCAGGCACTGGAATCAAAATTGTGGAATTCACATCCTGGCTTCACTACTGAGAACCTTGAGGTCCTTGGGCGGGTTGCTTTCTTTCTCTTTATTTATTTTTATTTTTTGTAGTACTGAGTCCCCAGAACCTTTGCATTGAGCTACGTCCTCACCCCTTAATATTTTTTATTTAGAGACAAGGCCCCTCTAAGTCATTAAATTACTGATGCTGAGTTTGCTGCTGCCTCAGCTTCCCGGAGTGCTGAGATTAAAGATGTGTTGTCGCCATACCCAGATGAGCAGGTTACTTTTCTATGCCAAATTTCCATAAGTGAAAAACAGTTATAAAAATAATAGTCTACTGGAGGTACTGGAGGTTTAAATAATATAACACATGCAAAGAAAATACATACAGCTATGCCTACCCAAGGCCCACAAGAAGTATTACTTGGTAGGATCAGAAGATACTATGAACACTTAAATTTAAAAAATAATTACAGTGAAAGACATGTTGCCATTAATTCCCTTCAAGATACTCTTCTTCTTTTCAAGCACACTTATCCCAGTGTTCTTGCCACTTTCTGAAGCAGTTCTGGAAGTTCCCTTTCATATCTTTAGTTGAGCCATTGTAGCTGCCTTGATGTCCTGAATCAGTTCAAAATGTTAATCGTCTGTGGACTTTTTAACTTTGGAGAAGAGCCAGAAGTCACACGGTGCCAGATCTGGTGACCGAGGACACAGTGTAAAGTTCTATGAGGCACAGCAGCAGTGTTCACTTACTTTGGGTCACACCTTGAGGAGCCACTCACAAAAGAGGACTTCAGAACAGCTTCAGAAAGTGGCAAGAATGATGGAATAAGCATACTTTGAAGTGAGGGGAGAGGAATCCAGGGATTGTTAATGGTAATGTGGCTTTTGCTTTAATACATTTTCTGTTTAAGCATTCATTGTATGTTGTATTACACCTCATCTGTGTGCTATTTCATCATCCCTCATGTACTGGTTGAGTCCATCTCAGGGGTTGAGATGAATTTTCCACTTCATGTTGAAGATGCAGCCTTCCTACCTTCTTAAGGTGATGTTTTTCTGCATTAGTAATGGATGTTGCCTTTACTAAGTGCCTTTTCAGAATCTGCTGATATTTTTCTTTGACCTGTTTCTACACTGAATTATAACTCTGCGTTTGATGACATGATATTGACCTCAATGAAACTTTTTTTAAAAAGCAAACTGGGCTGTGGTAGATAGAACCTGCCACCTTGAATATTCAGTTTGTCTTGAGGGGCACCTTTCACTTGCTCTCTGGGAATAGACACAGCTACCTGCCACCTAGCACTCTGGCTCAGGTGCCACCTCATTCTTCACCCTGCCCAGTGTCACCGAGTCTGGGTGTTCCTGGATTCAACATATCTAATGGATAATCTCCCTTAGTCTGCTCCGAGGGGAGCAAAGTGACAGCCTGGCTGTGGGGTAGCAGGAAGGCTTTGTGGGTCTGGCTGCTCCCTGTAGAGACCTCAGACACTGATTGTGTTTTTACTCTCATATCTTATTCCTTCCATGGCCCCTGGTGCCTCCCATTCCCAAGTTTGGGAAAGTTGTGGCAAGAATCCACTACTCCTCATTATTATCTCCTCCTCCCAAAGCTGTGTAACATTTGGACCTCTCTTTTCTTCTAAGAACAATACCCTTCATACATCAGCCTCCTTCTTCCAATGTCTGTCTGTATTCATTGTGTCAGCAGCTCTCCATCGTTTCTCTTTGACATTTTGAATTTCTATCCTTTATCAATTTAGTGGTAATCTGAGAGGGAGTGGACTTGATTCACCATGTGATCTAGAGCTTTTAGCTGTGCACTGGGCCCTTCATCAATACTCAGTGAGTTACTCTGTTCCATTTAAAGTCTTTTGCCTGGATTCTGCTTTTCCTGGGAATTATCATTCCGACTCAAGCTTTCTTCAGGATGACATTTTCCGAATGTATCTTAACCTCTCTATTTTCATATAAAGTGTTTCAATCCCTGTGTCCTGGGGAGTGACCTTGTTCACACAATCTTGACTAAACTTGTTAGAATAAGAAATCCTTGTCACTTTTAAAAAGTATGTTCTTTGGCTTATTTCGAATTATTGTAAATGTTAATAGTATCTATCTATTTTAGAAATATTTAGAAATAGAAATATTTCTGTTATCTTGCTGTAACAGTTTTTTTTTTAATCCTATCTCTTTCATTGCATGGCCAACATTTTCTCTGTTTTTATACCTTCCATTGTGCTAGAAGTTATATGCTCTGGTTTTATTTGTCCATTTTACATCTTTCTAAGACACTACATGAATAGACTGTACCTTTTAGTAAAGAATCTTCTATAATTTTGTTCTGTTTCTTCTCTACTTTTCTTCCTCTGCTGCCAATTTTTGAGTCTTTATTAATTTAATTTCAGATTTAGAATTTACCATGATATTAATTTTATGAAGAATAAACTTTGCTTGATTTTATTTTTAACTGACACATAATAATTATATGAGGTAGAGAATGATATTTCAATGCATGTATGTATGTGATGAGTAATGGGTAATGATCACATGAGGATAATTGGCATCTCCATCTAACATCTATCATTTTTTTGTGTTGGGAACATTCAAAGTCTTCTCTAGTAGCTTTTTGGTACATACAGCTAATTGTCATTACCTACAGTTATTCTACTATGCAATAGAATATTAGAAGTTGTTTTTCTTATTCAAGTTCTCCTCCTTGTACCCCCTAAACTATCTTCTCATCCTTTCCAACTCTTCCCAGACTCTGGTTACCCCTATGTGGTCTACTATCAAATTTTTAAATTTTGTACATAAGTGAGAACACACAGTATTTGTTAGAAGAATAATCTTGATATTGGAAGCTGCATGCATTACCCATTGGGTCTCAATACCTTGTCAAATCTCAGTTACTTTCCTTTTGTGCACTATTTTCTCAGACCTAAACTCTTTCACACTGTCATACATGGGAAATTGTTTTTATTGTCAAGGGACTTTTTGGAGAATGAAATGTAATATTTTTCAAGCTGTTGCATGTCTTACAATGCCTTTCTTTTGCCTTTGCAATTAACTGGCTAATTAATAAGGATTAGAAGTCACAATACTTTTCTGCAAAACTCTGTAGATGTTAATGTTTGTTTTTCTAACATCTAATGCTTCTGCAAAGTTTTTACCTGGTTCGAATTTGTAGAAAAATTATTTTGTTTGCTTTACCTGTTTCAGATATTTAATGCTTTTAAAACATTTGCCTTTTACCTATAATTTAAAATGTTTGCCCTGATCCATTTCTATATGGATAAATGATGGATGGATAAATAGACAGATTCATAGTTATAGTTCTATTTCATTAGGACGAATCTGACCTTTCAGTCTATCCACATATCCATTGCTGTAAATATTTAATGAAAACTTTGCTTATAGGTCTATCTAATTTGTTTTGTATATCTTTTTAATCACATAAACAAACTATATATTACCTATAACTACTCTGTCTTCCACATCTTCTCTCTCTCTCCCCTTCTCTTCCTCCCCCACTCCCGGCCTGTCTGTCTCTCTGCTCTTTTACATATAAACTTCCAAGGCCTAAGATTAGGCTCAAATTTTTTCTGATTCTCATTTTCTATCACTAATTCTATTCTTCCCTGCTGTCAGTGTAGTGCTCATGAATTTTTAGGCTCTTTGTAGCACCATCTTACCTCATTCCTACCCCATTTTCTAATCCTGTTGTCTTTTCACGCCATGCTGTTAACTTTTCATCCAAACTTGGGCTTGCCCCTTGGCTCCCTGCTCACCTGAACCGGGAGGATTTCTCTGACTACTTAATGTACTCATTACTCTTGGTCTCCTTCTTTCTTTTTATTAAGCGTTGCAATGAAATATTTTTCATTTGCTCATTATCTCCTCCACCAAACCAGTAACTTCAGAAGGGCAGGTACTACATCTATTTTATTTACAGCTGTGACCTCAGGGCTTAGCAAAATGTCCAGCAAACATTAGATGCTCAGTAAGTATTCATGGAATGAAGAGTACAGCCACTGTTTTGATTTTGATTCCTTTTTGCTGTTCCAGTGCTGCTCTGAGCCAGCGGTTCCCAAACTTTAGTCCTCAAAGCGCTACTTTTTTTTAAGCATTCATATATCATGTATACTATTTACTGTATTTTTAGATCACTTTGTATTTTCCATGTTCACTGTATATTTAAGCCCCATTCTAAGTGACAAAATCTGGTAAACAAAGGTGGTTTCCTAGCTCCAATTCCCTAAAATATGTTGAAATAAACACATAACTGTAAACATGTACATTTCATCCATGGATCAGTTGTATACTAGAGATGATAAGTAAACACGCTTTGGGAAATCCTTCCTAAAGATCTTAGGCAACTGCATTTCCTTGGGCGAGGAGCCCAGGTCTCCTTGATTTAGGCTTTGATCCCTTCCCATCTTCATCACTTGACAAGCAAAATGTTCGAAGGTTATGATTCATTCTCTTTGCTGCCTGTGATAGAATGGTACAGTGACAAGGATTAAAGACACTACAGCCAGCAAGGCAGAAACCATCCCTTCCTGCTGGAGTTGACAGACTCACTGGAGGAAAAGACAACAAATAAACAGACATCTATGGGAGATAATTACAGGTTGTGCTTACAGCAATAAAGAAAATAAACTATGGGGTTTAGAGCGTGATGTTGGAAAGTGGCGACATTCAAATTGAGACCTAAGGATAACAGTTGACCTGTGGGGCAAGCCAGGGTAATGTGTCCCAGGAAAGAGGAGCAACAAAGTCCTGGAAAAGGGAAACGATGGGACTGGATGGCTTGGGAGCAGCTACTACCACGTATCTCTTGAGTTCCTTAAGTGCCTTTCAGAACGCGAATGCAAAGCCAAACCACTTCACATTAAAACCCAGACAAGAATCCAGATTTGTATGGTTTAGGCAGACGTAAGAGATGGAAAAAGTACTGATGACCCAACAACCACTTGTGTGAGGCCTGGACTATATGGGACCAGCTAACTTCCTAGTGCACTGCCCAGCTGCACTAACCATTTCTCCTTCCTCCCTATATAATCAGAAAGCCAACCTCTGATGGTAATTTTCAGCTGTGGCGTTTAATGTATTCTGCTGCACCTACAACTTTCAAGAAACAAAATGGAAAGGCCCTCATGCGTGCTTCGTTTCTCCTAGGGAAGCAACAAATAATCGCCAACAAACAGATAGGCATTTACTTCATCCCCGTAGTTGAATCACCTCACACTAGGGGGCGCTGCTATCCTGCAGGAAGTGGAGCAGGATTGCAGTACTCATCCCTGCAAAACCTTTCACATCTCTGGGAGCTCAGGTGGGTAAAGTTTTAAAGATAAATAAACTCGTAGACTCATGGATGGAGAGTTTGCAAGTGCTTAGGAAACATCCAGAATTTATGGGGACTGACCGGTCCTTAGAGTGGATCTCAGTACAGATGATAGGGGAAGAGTGGTGCAGTGTGGACTGTGTGGGCTGGGGACACTAGTCATTGAAGGTAAAGTTGCTCAGATCAAGAGTCTGGCATCAGAAGGTTGCTGGGTTGACCAGGTTCTGCCTCCTGCTCCTCAGAGTCGGCGATTTTATGTGCCCGGTAGCAGGAGTGTGAGTGTAAACCATTTTAATGGCTTTGTGTTCTCCAGGGAATGTGATGAAAGCTTTTCTGCAAAGTGTGACAGAAAGTGGGGAGGGTTGGGTCATTTGCAGACAATGGGAAAGGTCTGAAATTCTGGTCATGGAGAGTGGCAGAGCCAGCTGGCCAGAGCGATATGGTGGACTTGCCAGTTGAGTGCTAAAGGCCCCCAGTGTGTTGGCAGGCAAGCAGGTATCTGTAGTGGAAGCAAGCTGCCAATTTAAGGTATCCCCTTCAACGCCTCCTCTGCTTGAGTCCTTTGAACGCAGATTTAGAGAAAGAGCAGCCAGGTTCTCCTGGTCCCCCGTGCCACTCAAGAGGCTCTTTATACAAGTCCTGGGCCTTTTTGAGAGTATCCTACAATCCTGAAGCATGATCAGTCATTCTGCCCAGCAATGGTGGCTGCAAAATTTCTGTGTGGGGAGAAGGGAAGAAGTGGCAAACCATTGGAGGAAGGACAGAAAGCTTGTTGTAGAGTTGCTAATGCACTGGTTTATTTAAATGGACTAACAGGAACTATGAGGGGAAAGTACCCTCACTCCCCCTCCCCAAGTACCATCTTGCTTCCTGGATGGCAGTGTCACGTGAGGAAGTGTCACACATGAGTAAGCTGGCTTCAAATGGATGCTAGGTAGCGTAGCTCTCTGCAGCTTTAGCAATGGTAAGAAAAACTGAGATGGGACTGTGCTGGGTAGGATGGACATCAGAAGACAGTGCTATCAGTTGGATCTGGTTATAAATTAGATATGGGTATTGCTAAGGCAACTGATGGATGTTGGGCTGTGAACATTAATTGAGACATGCACAGACCAATAGTAAATCAAGGAAAAATATGTGTGTAAAATGTGCATGAAGACCACCAACATGTACTCCAAAAGCCAAGAATAAGCAAATTTCAAGAAGTAGGGGGTGAGCAAATGTCCCACACACCACAGGAAGGTGAAATAAGACCAAGGGCAAAAGTGGAATTGGCCTTTGAGGGTTGTGGTCAGAGAGAGCTGTCTTAGAGGAGGGCAGGATAGGAGTCAGATACTGTAACAAGTCAGGGGTGTATGTGAGGTGAGGAAGTGGAGACATTGAACCTTATTTACAGAACTTTGGCTGGAAAGAATAGGAATCACTGGACTATAGCAGAAAAAGGTGGAGGGATGGATGATGAATTTGTTGAAATGAAAAAGACTAGAATTAAAGGGGGAAATAAGTAAAGAAAAAGGAAAACATTCATGGTGGGCACAGAGCTTTATAGTCTACACAACATTCTCCCCTTACCCAGCCGAGACTTCATAACAGTCAGGGGAAGTTGGGATAATGATTAATTCAAAGTCACAAGTCCTGGAAATGGAAAGTGCAACTCACGTCCAGGTGTTCTGAATTCAGATCATCTACAACTCTTCACCTAACATTAATTAGCCATTCCATTGAGTGCACTAAGCACCAAATGTGTAATTTGTGCCAGTTTATATTATCTTGGTGCTCAAATGGCAAGGACCAAGAGGTCAACTTCCCTATGGAGCTGGTTAGAAATTCATGATCTCAGTATGGCCTGGAGGCTCAGGACTGTAACCCCAGCACTCTAGGAGGCAAAGGTAGGACTGTTAGTTCAAGCCCAGGATGGATAATTTAATTACTTAGTGAGATCCTGTCTCAAAAATAAAAAGATTTTAAAATATGGGCAGGGTATGTAGCTCAGTGCAAAAGCCTTAGGTTCAATCTCCAGTACTACAAAACAAAACCAAACCCAAACAAAGCAACCAGAACCTCAGACCTACTGAATCAGAAACTGCATTTCTGCATTTCAAGCCTCCACCCCACTCCCAGCTACCCAAATGTACTTTACAGTGTGAGAAGCACCGTTTCAAGTAACACAGTCCCAGGAAGAAGGGAAGGGAAGGGGAGGGGGGAGAAGCGAAGCCCAATCTGAGAAAGGGTAAATGTACAGTCACCTCCAGGGTCTCCACGTTAGCCACAGATGGAGCCTAAGAAAGTGAGGTCCAGTTGCCTGGGAACTTATTAGAGCTTTACACACAGCAGTAAAACATTCACCCAACACCCACGATCACCCTGAGTCTTCCGAGCCCGCCTCTAGAGAAAAGAGCGGTGGATCCTCAGCCTCCCATGTCCTTGCCACCCACCCACACAGCTCAGTCACACCGAACAGCTTTCCTCCCCTTCCTCCACATGGAGGTTCTTTTTCCTAGATAATATCAATGCAGACATTTTAAAATAACTTTTTATTAGCTAGTTTTTTAAATGACAAAGAATATATGCTCATTGTGAGGAGAAGAAAGATCCAATGAGTGGTACAGATAGCTAAAGGTGAAAGTAAAGTCCTATTCTACATTATAATCCATCTCTACTTCTCCAAGGTCATTCTCTGAAGAAAATCACTGCTAACATTTAATTGTGCATCCTTTTAGAAAAAGTTTATGCATGCACACTCTAGCATCTACATGGATATTTTGTATGCAAATAGACTCATTAATCTCACTACAGTTAGCTTTTTTTCACTTAATGATACATCCTAGACTCCTTTTTGTGTCAATATTTATACTAATTTGTTCCATTTTAATGGCCCCATTATAATCTATTGTATGTCCTTCTCATAGTTTCTTTGACCAGCCATCTACTAATGAACATATGGTTTGTTTCTGGCTGATTTCTATTATGAGGTTCTAGTAGTTAGATTGGCACTAGCTGCTATAACAAATAAGCCCCCAAGGAAAAGCTTATGTCCTGCTCCCAGTAGTCTGGAAAATGTTTCCTATTTGTACGAAATCTTTTATTCTCCCACTTTTTAGACTTGCTCCCTTCTAGGGTCACAGAGTGCTCGCACCCAACTAGTGGGACAGACGAGAAACAGCCTAGAGGTAATCAACCTGCACTTGCACTCACCATTCCTGTCGAGAGTTAAGCATAGCTCCCAATGTAGACGTAAAGGGTGCTGGGAAAGGTGGCCATTGACTGGCAGCCACCCTCTGGGAGCAGCACTACACGGAAAGGAGGAGCAGGTCTGTCTGTAGATGCCTCCCAGTCTCTGCCATAAATGTTGCAGTGAATATCGTGGCACATCATTCTTTATACACATTTGTGCCAAATAAATTCCAGAAGCAGAATTTCTGGATCTAGAGGTATGTTTGCTTTAATCCAATAGATAATATCTAATTGCCCTCCTAAGACATCATTGATGTACATACTGATCAATATTAGGGGGGTTTTGTTCTTCATGTTGCTGCCAAAAGTGCAACTATTAAAAATTTTAACATACATTTCCTAGCCTTTTGGGTGAATAGTATGATATTGTGGTATTAATCTGCATTTCTCTAATTTTCAGAGATCAAGTGTGTTGAGAAATTTTTGAGTGTGATACTGAGATTTCATAGTCTGTTTTCCTTTCTTTTATTAGATGGCTCCTCTCTATGTACTGATCTGCAGGAAGCCTGAAAAAATATATAAGCTCTATAAATATATGGATAAACATATAAAACCACCCCACTGTTTCTAGCATATATGCTACAAATATTTTCCCAATTATTTTCCTCTTATTTTATTTATGATATTTCTCCATTCCAATGACTTACATTTTTAAAAATACAGTCTAACTTTTCAATCTTCTGCTTGTTTATACCTAGAAAGGCTGTCTTCATGCCAAGATTAATTTTTTATATTCTCACGTTTTCTCCTAGCGCCAAAGTCACATTTGAAGCCAGATTCTGTAACTGTGTTGCTTCAGTTTAGTTTGCTTTAGTTCTCTGTGTCCTAGTTTCCTTGTGCCTAAAACAGGAACAGCCAAAGGGCCTGATTTGTAGAATTATTGGGAAGTCAGAGTGAGATGATTCACACACAGAGCTCAGCCCAGTGCCTGGCCAGTCACTACATGACTGTTGGCTATTAGTTGGTTTATGTCCAGGGTTGATGACCATGTATATGTCTGATGTCTGTTGCATGCCCATTTCTTATGCTTAACAGGTGATAGGACTTCTGCAAAAAGGACTCTTTGATTCCCAATTCTAGATGCACAACCAGTCATAAAATAGCCCATGGTCCTTGGTATAAATCCACCATGAAGTGTCCTCCTGCCATGCAACAGGACTCCAGACAAATTCCACAGCACAGGGTATGGGTGAAAGAATGGGCTTTACTGGGGGTTTCTGCAAGCCAAGAGTCACAATAAAAGAGAAAGGAAGGTAGGGTTACCCTTTCTGAACCTGGCCAGCTGTGGGCTTATGGCCCAGGGAAGGAACTGTGCCCCTCCACACATCCTCACAACTTTTTTTCTTGGCTGGCGTGTAGTTCAGTAGTAGAAAACTTGCTTAGCATAAGCTGGGCTGGGTCCCCAGCACTGGAAAACAGACAAAAACAACGACAGTGACAATACTTCCTATTTTACTGGCAGGGATAAGAGCAGCCTTGCCCATAGGAAGACAGTCAAATGACTAATGGAGCTGTTTATAACAGTTATCTAGCTGCTTACCACCTGCACACCTTGAGGACCCATGGGAAACTGGGTTCCTCCCTAAATCCTCTTGCCAGATGGAGGAAGCTAGCTGACACTTCTTGTGGAGAGCTGAGGTGAGGTGCAACCCCTTACACAGGAAAATGGGGATCACATCCCTTTCAATCCCAGTAGGTCCACAAAGTTGTTAACTCCTTGAGAAAAAAGACTACACTTCATGTATCTTTTTATCCCTAGCATACAGAAGATGCTAAATAAATGCTTGCCTACTGAATGAATACATGAATACATACCAGAAACAATACTAGGCATTGTTGATGTAAGAGATGTGACAGTTATAATCTCTATCTTCAGAGATCTTATACTCTAGGGGGACTCAGATAAAGAGTTTCTAAAAATAGGTTGTGTCTATACTGGCTACCATGGAAGCACAGGAGTGAAAAGTGCCTTACACTTTTGAGCAGGTACTAGTAATAAGGGCACAGTCGGTAATGTGCTACAGTGGAGCTTCGCAATAAGCTTGGAGAATGAAGTTTTGCCAGACAGGTTAAGGGGAACTGTATAGAAAGTGCACAACATGTCATTTCCTTAGCATGAAAAATAAAATAGGGCTGGGGATTTAGCTCAGTGGCACAGCGCCTGTCTGGCAAGCATGAGGTCCTGAGTTTGATTTCCAGTACCAGGGGGAAAAGAAGTATTTGTGGAAGAAGAGATTGGACCTTGAATAGTCCTCTCTAGCCACAGAAATCCTAGTATCAAGCAAGGAATGAAGGGTGAGTGATGGAGTTTAAGCGAGGACTTTATGTTTTGCTCTGGAGTCATATAAGAGTAAGGATATGGGGTTGCAGACTTGTAAGGAAATAGTCTCATGATACTCAACTCCAGTCTACACTCAACTAGATGAAGATAAATGGTCACAGGTGCTGTGCCTGGCACTCAGCTCAGCGCGTGTGGGATTAGCAGGTTTAGTTTTAAGAATCAGTTCCTTTCAATAAGGCCTTTTCCCTCCTCTTCTGCTCCTAATTATCCCTCCAGAGACTGCAACGATTGTCAAGGAGTCTGGTTGCCCAGTTAGGAGCTCATAAATCACCAAAGTCCCCCAGGCAACCGGGCCTTCTAGAACAGATACAGAGAGTATACAAATATAGCAGGAAATGAACTTTTCCGGAGCATTTTATCAAGTAATAATCAGAGGTGTGCTGGTTCCATAAGCTGCCCCCAGTGGCTGCTCAGACAGACTCTCATGTGCAGACACACACAGGATGTTGCTTTTGTGGACAGCAGAGGCCAAAGGACCTGTGTCTACCCCAGCAGGTGGACAATATGGGTCAAAAATATAATTTAAAAAATTTTTTTCAGAAAACCTCAGGATGATGAGAAAGTATGTGAACTTTTTTCTATCAAATACAATAGAAAGTGTGTGATGTTTTCCTTTGGGTGATAAAGTATGGAATTCTGAACCTTGGAAAAGAGCAACACATGTCTGTTAGTTCACACTCCATGATTCTGCCTCACTATTCACAGATTAAAGCTTTAGTTTTTTCCCTTCAATAAATATTTTCAGAACACCTACTATGTGCCAACTCCCTTCTAGGTGCTGAGACTACACCAGTGAAAAAAACAGAAAAGAAACCTTATTCTTAGAACTTGCAATCTATACTGGCAGTGGAAAACAGGGACCCTAAACATACAAATAAGTGTATAATGATTAGATGGGAATGAGTGTGACCATATTAGTCATTAGTAATGTCATTATTAATCAATGCTCCCCAAACTTCTCTGACTATAAGAATCATGAAGGGAGCTTGTGGAAAATACAGATTTGTGTACGCCAACTGTGACTCACTGGACAGGACTGTACAGGGGAGGAGTATGGGAATTTTTCCGCTAAGCCACACCCTGGTTGATATCCATGAACAACCACAGTAAAAGACCTGAGGCTTAAGGAATGCACTGTCTACATCAGTGCTTCTTATCCCACTAGAATCGTCTTGGAAGCTCTAAAATTGCGGGTTCATGGGCCCTGTGCCCAGAGATTCTGATTTAATTAGTCTGGCTTGGGACCAGGCATTTGCATTCTTCCAAAAGCTCTTCAAACAGTCACAGCCACACTGCAGAACCTTGGGCCAGGAGCCATGAGCAGATGGCAAAATAGAGATGGCGCCTTTAAATCTCACTTTAGTGTCCGAGGTTTTGGTCAAAGTTGAGCTGGGATGCACCCCGCGCCAGCACACACACACTCCCTGATCTATTTACCAGAGCACCCAGATCTACAATGAATTCTTAATGATGACAAAAATATCTCTTCCGAGACTATCTACCAAAACCTTCCTCAGCTCAAGGCCTGAACACTAAAGAAAAGCTTCAGCACTGAGAGCTTCTGAGGTCATGCTATGGTTTGGAAAGGTAGTAGAAACATTAAGAGGCGCAGCCTACTGGGAGGTCTTCTGGTCATTGAGAGGATGCCTTGGAAGAGGGTATTACAGCCTCAGCTCTTTCCTCTTCCTCCCTTTTATGTCTTGTCTATCACAGGTCCAAAGACCATAGGGCCAATCAGTCATGGACTGGCACCTCCAAAACCAGCGAGCCAAAATAAGTCTTTCCTCTTTATGGATTAATTACAGCACCATTTGTTTCACTAGTGGAAAGCTGAGTAACACAGACCTCTTCTCAGTCAGAACTTGCCTCTGATCTTGAACCCATTAACTGAGCACCTATGGTGTGCCAGGTAATGTGCTTAGAAGGAAAAAGTGAACAAGAAATATTCTTGTTGCTAACGTTGTGTTGATATAAAAGGAGGCATAACTAATAGTTACCACAAGATGGGACAAAGGTGCTTGCAGGTATACAAAGTACCATGAGATCATAAGGCAGGGTTCACAGAGAGTATAATTTTTATTTGAACTTGGAAAGATGAATAGGCATCCACCATGGCAAGAGAGACAAAAAAGATGATCCAGAGTCTTAAAATCAAACAAGAACTCACAAAGTACAAAATAAACATGAAAGAACAAGATGTGTTTGGATAGTGGATTTTGTGTTCAGAAAGATGAGAGCTTAGGTTACAAGGAAGTGGGAAAACATTAATTCTAGAAACAAAAGCAAGATACTCATATTCAAGGAACATGGGTCTTATTCAAAAGAGTTGTTGATGGTTGGCATGGTTGGTTTTGCTTTAAAAAGTTTTTCCAGGTGACCATAGAATGCAGGATGGATTGAAAAGGAAAACTCAGTAGAATCCTGGTAATCAGAGGAAAATCTATTGTCTGCAACAACAAGGAAATAGGCTAAAAGAAAGGTCTGTGCTTATATTGTTTGAACAATAAAATGCTTATATCTTGTACTCTGAGTAACTAAAGATAGCAATACACATTGTATTAACCATTGTTACCCTCCTATTATCTGGTTTCGAAATTTTGGTTTTTGTTTTAAAAAATAAAAGGCAATGGGCTATGTGAGCAGGAGAGGAGGATGGAGAGTTGAGAACCTGGGCAAAGAGAACTTACAAGAATGAAAGAGATGTGCAGAAGAGTCAAGACTGCCTCCAGGGGTTTTCATAGTAATACTATTTGCAAACAGTAGGCAAAAGAGCAAAGTAAATTTGGAGGGACAAACAGTGAGTTCACTATCACTAAGGTGAGGAATCCATAGCTATAGTTTGACATTCCAGTTGAGAACACAGAAAAGCTGTACATTGCATTCAGTTATGGAATTGTGAGTCAGCATCTCACAGGTGAAGTTAAAGGCTGTAGAGGGAAGAGGTCAGCCAGGAGGATCTATAAAATGAGAAAAGTAGGACATTGATCATTGCAAAGATTCAAAATCATTTGGAAAGGGTTAGGAACTTGAAAGGGTGGTGGGGGCTTCAAAACATGACTGGGTTAGACAGATTTTTCCGGTTTCATTTAAACCTCAGAAATACTGATGGAGACCCTATTTTTGCTATGCCTTGTGATCAACTCTGGAGATAGAGCCACAAATAAAATATATCCTACCCAACCTTCATGGAGTTTATAATTAAGATAAGTAGATGCAGCTTTCATATAAAAGGAGAAGCCAAATTGTGAAAGATAGGAGTGCAAGCAACAGAAACCAACTCTAGCCTAAATTCACAATAATTTATAGGAAGGATTGTAGTAACACAAAATCCTGAAGAAAGTAAAAGAATAACAGCTCAGAAGTATAAGAACAAAGAGAGCCAGATGTGGTAGAATATAACTATAATCCTAGCACTCTGTAAGACCCTCTCTTGAATAAAAGGGAAGTGAAGGCCTGGTAAATTAGTTCAGTGTGAAAGTCCTGGGTTCAATCCACAAAAAAGTACCAAGAGAAATTTGATAATTATGATGGGGAATCTCTTCCTGGGCAATATGTTTGGTTGGAAGAGCTCCATTTTCAGTCTCTATGAAACATTTTTAGTCTTTGTAACATAACTGGCATTTATTGGTCCTGACTTCCATCATCTACCCACTCTTCAGCCCACCAAAATTTTGTCCAAAGTAGGAGTGGTAGTTCCTCAAAGAAAAATCTGGGGGCTGTGACCAGATGTAAATTGTTGCTGAGCAAGTTAAAACAACAGATGGGAGGTAAGTCCAAACAGTGAGTGTTAAGCTATTCTTCCTGTAATTTTTGCAGAGCTACACAGAAAAGAAAGGAGGCAGAAGCTTAAGAGGGTTACAGGGTGAGAGAAAAGTTCAGCTGTTTTCTAACAGCTGGAAGCAAGTAAGCAGGATTTAATCTGTAACATAATGAGAAAAGATGTATCTCAAGGCACAGTCTAACACTCCACTCCCATGCACACAGAGCAAGGAGTGTATGTATGTTCCCCTTGTATATTATCATTGACAATCCCCAGTATACCATTCCAAAGGACGAAGGAGAAATAAATATTCAAGTGTGTTCTCTGGTGGAATAGAGAAAATTCGGCATGCACAGGAGCTCTTTGATTTGTGACATGACTACTATGAATTTATTTAGTGTTGTAGTCAGGGGTTGCAAAGAAAACAATTACATACAGGACACATAATTTATAGTATTCTTTATAATGGTCATCCAAGGAATCAAATACAAAGAAAGTGCAGGAAATCTGTCCACAACACTAAAAACCTAGAAAGTGCAGCCAAGGGCCTGGATCCCACGGCAATAAGCTGGGTGAGTTCAGCTGAAAACTGAGAGCCCACAGCAATGACCCATGCAAGTCTATCCCATGGATCTGCCCTGGGAAGGCCCAAAGGTCAGCAGTGGAAGCTAAAGTCTAGGCCTGTGGGGTGAAGGATCTGTGCCAGTAGGTTGAGGGTTCTGCAGTGGAGCCAAGAAGCAACACTCAAAATAAGGACAAAGGCTCCCCTGAAAAACCACAGCCATCCTCAGCGACAATAAGGTCCTGAGCTCCTCCAATGATGAGAACAGCCGAGTACGTATCTGGAAGCCAGCATGACAAGCTTCCCCTGGAGATTAAACAGCACACATCTTTCCCTCTGGAACCAAGAAGTGAGCTCTCACAAAGTGAACTGCAGCCATTCTCAGCAACAAGGTCCCGAGCTCCTCCAGTGATAACAGCCGAGTTCATATCAGGGGAACTGGCATGACAAGCTCCTCCATGAGAACCAACGGCTCCAAATAACAACACCACTTAGAAGAACCCACAACACTACTCTTCCTCTCCATGTCTCCTTTTTATGCTGGCACCAGTCCTCAGATGGGCCATCTACACTCAGCACTACACTCATTCAGTTAATCTGGTGTTTAAGTTGACCACCAGTTATCAATCATTTAGTTTGTTACCAGTTAAATTTAGTCTGGTTTTTATATTTTAGGATTTGTCTTTGGTTTTTCCAATTAGGAATTAGAATGGTGAAGCTTTACATCAGTGCCCAGCTTGGGAATGATGTACCACTCTGGGTATCATTGGAATTTATCAGAATTTTCCAAACTGGTAACAAAGAGAGGCATTAATTGATGCTCACAGTAAAAGTTCTTGACTCCATAGTCAAATACACTTGAGAAATGCTGCACACACAGTTCCTGTCTTGGATATTCTTTAGTGCACTGAAGGTTATTGCAAAGAAACCTGTTTGCTGGCCTATCAAGTAGGTTACATCGGTGTGTTGTGAGGCTGATGTCAATAAGACTCCCAGAATTTGAAAAGTCCTTAAATAGAGTTTAAATGTACTGTCACTGTGTATAACTTGTCTATGTCATTGTAAATGCCTGATAACACTGTGTGCCAAGATCATCACATAATATAACCAAATTTCTAAGAAAATCAGCCAAAGAATTCTATTCAAGTGTGATTTTTCATAATAATATCCTATATTAAAAATCAGCCTAAGGGACTGGGGATTTAGCTCAGTGGCATAAGCGCTTGCCTAGCAAGCAAGAAGTCGTGAGTCTGATCCCCAGTACAATAAAAACAAAATAAAAATCAGTCTACTAAACACTATTAAAACTTTCTGCTCACAAGCATCCCTATATACCATAGGCAGGGACAAAATATCACTTGTATCAGCCTAGTTGCATGGTGCCTCTGTGGACTCACAGAGCTAATTGGTGGGTTTTCAGGGAAGCCTGTAGAGGAGGAATCTCAGCACAGGTGCACAAGTGAGCCCGTGTGATCTTTGGTCTCTGAAGCTAGCAGGAGGGGCTCAGAATGGGTACAGATAAAGGTTGAGCTCCCAGTGCAGAAGAGGAAAGTTGAAGAAATTCAGATGTGACCGCTTATACCTTTCCACTGTGCTGGAAATTAGATGCATGATAGAGGTGGATGACAGGAGCAGGGTGGGAGCTTCTAGTGAGAAATTGGAACAATTACTATGACGAATGATGCGAGACAACATAAAGACAAAACAAAAAAAGATTATTTGGCAGTGTTGAGGATTCGACTAAAGCACAGAACTGCTAAATACATAAAGGGGCAGCAGTTTTGTTGACTGCTGGTTGGTGCCCGGGGGACAGAATTGGAAAGAATGAAAGGTTGGAATAATGTATTATTAGAGAGCAAGGAATACAAGGAAATTAATGATAATTATGATGCTATTGAAATAATTGTTAATTGGGCTCAGGAAGGTATGAAAAAAGTGAAATTACAGGGATTATAGGTGCATTTGACAATAGTATAATGAGTTTTAGACTTGGTAAAGGTGGAAAGTTGTGATCTGTAGTTTTTCATGGTTGTCATAACAAATCACCATAAACTGGGTAACAGAAAACAATGTATGTCTATTCTTTCCCAGTTCTGAAGTTCAGACTTCTGAAACAAACTTCTCAGCAGGGTCCAATTTTCCTGATGCTCTGTGGAAGAGCTGCTCTATCCCTGTCCCCTAGATTTTGGGGACAATCTTCAGTGTTCTTGACCTGCAGATTATTACTCTACACTTTGCTTTTGTTTTCAGGTTAATTTTTCCTGTGTGTCTCTTCTCTTAAAAGGACACTCACTCATCATAGGATTTGAATCCCATCCTAGTCCACAGTGATTTTATCTACAGATCTTAATTATGTTTACAGAGACTTTTTAAATATGGTCACAGTATGTCACACTCAGGTTCTAGGTGGACACATTTAGAGGTTCATCATTCAACTCACCACATAGTCTTTGAGTGCGTGATTGCACTTAACCATTTCAAAGTCATGAAATTTCAATGACAATAGCCAAGAAATAGCCATATGTCAGAAATGCTAAAGGGAAGAGAAATGGAGGCATTTGTGTTAAGAGCATGCCATATACCTAAGAGGTCAGCTCATTAGAGAGATGATGTCTATCACAAGAGCTGGGAAGCAGAAGACTAGCAGAGTCTGTGTTCCTTAAAGAGTGAAAGGATAGATGTTTTGCCAAGTGTTGGTAAATCACAGCATTAGGAACTGGAAAAAGAGGACTGAGGAAAGCATTTCTTAGCTCTGCCTTATTAACAGAAGAGTTTTTAAAAAGTGTCCCACTTCAATAGTTTGAATCAGTTGCTTTAGGAAAGAGCCTAGACACTTTATTAAAAAAAAAAACTTCAAAACTATTTGCATAGTTCTAATGTGTAGCCAAAATCAAGAAATACTAGTTTAAGAGAAAAACATGACCTTGTTGGGCAAAAAGCAGTGATTGGGAAGCAGGGTATTCACCTCCATCAGGGCCTGAAAGAGGTTCACCTGGGAAGAAGATTGCGCTGCTTCCTACTTTACCCCTACGGTCTCAAGCAGAGTCAGGAGATCAAATAAATAAGGGGGAGAAGAGTGCACAACCTACTCTGACTGAGGCCCTGCGACCCTGGAGTTCTATGCTTCTTACAACTTATACCAAAGATTTCTGATGTTTTTTGCGACAGGAGAAGATGCCAGAAATCATTTCTGTAACAGTTGCTATTCATGCAAAACAAACCTTCCCCCCTAAAAAAAGATTTTCTTAATATATTTGGAGCAATATCTTTTGCCAAAACAATTCAATGGCTTACTTTGTATTTTTTGAATATGCAATAAATGCATTAAAAATTTCAAGCCGTGTCAAAGATTATACAATAAAAAGTATTTCTCATTTATCCTTGATCTCCTGCTGCTACACCCACCTCCACCTGCCTACCCTGAGGCAACTAGTTCTACCAGTTTCTTGTGTATTCTTCCTGAGATAAACATGCTATAACTTGCCTTTCTTTATTAAAAACTACACAGTTGTTCCTTAGTAGCCATCAGGGAGTGGTCCTAGACCACTCTTCCTGCCAGATACTGAAATCCATTGATGCTCAAGTCCTCACATAAAATGTACCGATGGCACATCAGTTCGAGAACTCAACCATGAGTCTGGTCACAAACCCAGTTGGACAAGAACCGAATCAAATTCAGTGGTTAGGTTCAATGTTGACCTTATGGAGAAATTTGATTCGGTTCTTGTCCAATTTAGTTTGCCACCGGAATCATGGAAAGAATTGAGTTTGTGAACCGAGATACCACTGAATAGTATTTGCCTATAACCTATACACAACCTCCTGTATACTTTAAGTCATCTCAATATTACTGGTAATTTCTAATACAGTGTAAATGCTATGTAAGTAGCCATTTCATTGCATTGTTTATAAATAGCAACAAGAAAAAAGTTCTGTATTAATGCATGGAGACCTTCCTGACTCCTTTAATGGGCTAAGCCACAATTTGTTTAAACCACACTAATGGACTTTTGGATTGTTTTCCATCTCAGAGCAAATCTGTAAAAGATATTTCTAAAAACCAACAAGAGTGAAAGTGGGTTCCTCACCAGATGACAGAGGCCAGGACGCTGTGGATAGGGGAGGGAGGGAGCTGATGGTGCAGAGAGCCTGGGCCTCCAGTCACCTGCACTGGGAGCCCCATCTAATGATGTGTTGCTTCCGCCCCCAGGAGCCTGATGCCCAGGACCCTGGAGACCCAGATCACGCTGGAGAAGACGCCCAGTTATTTTGTCACTCAAGAAGCCCCACGACGGATCTTCAACATGTCCCGGGACACCAAGCTCATCGTGGTGGTGCGGAACCCGGTGACTCGCGCCATCTCCGATTACACGCAGACGCTCTCCAAGAAGCCCGACATCCCAACTTTCGAGGGCCTCTCCTTCCGCAACCGCAGTCTGGGCCTGGTGGATGTGTCGTGGAATGCCATCCGCATCGGCATGTACGCGCTGCATCTGGAGAGCTGGCTGCGCTACTTCCCGCTGGCCCAGATCCACTTCGTCAGTGGAGAAAGGCTCATCACCGACCCCGCCGGCGAAATGGGGCGCGTCCAGGACTTCCTGGGCATCAAGAGGTTCATCACGGACAAGCACTTCTACTTCAACAAGACCAAAGGATTCCCTTGCTTGAAAAAGACACAATCGAGCCTCCTGCCTCGATGCCTGGGCAAATCCAAGGGGAGAACTCATGTACAGATCGATCCCGAAGTGATAGATCAGCTCCGGGAATTTTATAGACCTTATAATATTAAATTTTATGAAACCGTTGGGCAGGACTTCAGGTGGGAATAAACCACCAAAGGGCTCTTCCCTCATCTCGTTCATGAGGTTTGCTGCCTGGGCCTCTGATCCTCCTCACTCAACAAACTTCACCTCCAGTCTCTCTTCCCATCCTAGGTTCCACTCTTTTGAAACCAGGAAGTTCCCAAGGCCAAGGCCAGGAGACCAGGAGGTTCCCTGCCACTAGCTCTCACCAATCTGTCCAGGCAGATTTGATCTGCCTCTGGCACATCCATTCAATTCCCAAATTGTCTCCCTTCCATCTATAAGAGGCCTGGAGTGGATCTTCCAATGATTATGGAAATTATTATAAGTGGTGATGGTTTTGTTGCTATGAACCCAACTGTCTGTTCCTGTCACCACCCACCCAGGAATGAGTTTGTTAATTCCAAGTGGCATGTACTTTCCCTCTGAGCTTCATTCCCCAGAGCAGCCCTGGGTGGTGGGATGGGAGAGCATCCTCAGTTTTTCTCAGATCTTGCAGAGATTGCAAAGCTAGAGGCACCCCTTTGATGATGATATAAGGCAGGGATTTCAAAACCTGTGGTGTCAATGTGCTTGGAGGATACTGTCTTTGAAAATCACTTTGTGATTCACCCTGCTCCCTGTAAACAAAAGCACATAACTGCTGTTACGGGTACTTTCCTCATGCGAGCTTTCGTGTGTAGCATGCAATGGAATCATGCTTGTCCATGTGAAATAAATATGGCTCCCTTGTGTCCTTAACACTGAACTTTGTAAGCCAGGCCTATTGCATGCTCTGTTCATTCAACTCCTCCTACAAGAAGGTGCAGCTAGTGCCAAGAGAGTCTGAGAGGGTAGTGAGTAGTGCAAAGATCAAATTACAGGAGGGAGAGGCCTGAGTACAGGGGTAGAGGAGCCCAGAGAAGCCTGGCTCTGAAATATCACACAGAGATCTGCACAGATTTTCTCTTTCTGAAATATACATCTGACTGGTAAGATCTTTGCTTAGACACTTTAGATTGCAAATGCCAAATAGAAGGTCTGAAGGTCGAGGAGACAGTTTTGTCTTTTGCTTAACTAGCATGATACTTTGAAATAACTACAAACAGTTAAAACTCAAAAAACTAGAGGCATTTATATAAAAATATGGACACCTCTCCCCACCCCATTTTGGTACCAGTTATTGAGCCCAAGGCTTTGAGTATGCTAGGCAAGTGCTTTACCGCTGAACTACATTCCCAGACCCTTTAAAAATGTTATTTTGAGGCCGGATGTTACTAACTTGCCCAGCCTAAATTCCCGGTTCAGTATCCTTAATAGGTAGGTTATGGTCATGTGCCCCATGCCTAGCCTCAGCTGCTGCTGCTGCTTTTTCTTTCTTTCTTTTTTTTTTTTTTTTTGCTTTTTTCTTTCCATATTGGAGATTAATCTTGGGCCTGTTTCACTGAGCTTCAAACCTTTTTCTATTTTGAGATCTTGCTAAACTGTTAAATTGCCCAGGTTGGGTTTAAACCTCTGATCCTCCTGCCTCAGCCTTCCAAGTAGCTGGGATTACAGCCATGCACCACTATGTTTCACCTCAGTTTATGTTTTTTAAATGGGATTTTGGCAACACCGAGCCTGTACTCTAGCATGACAACTTGTCACCACCTTTAAGTGGGGCTTTCACTCCCCAGCTTCCCTCTCCCAGTTTTCACCATCTGCCTGGCTCCTGTAGGCATCTGAGTTCCCAACCCTGAATGTGTTGGAGAACCTCAGAATAGTGTCCAAACTCTCCAACATGGTGTCCAGTGTGACCCTAACTTATGATTCCTGGCTTATCTCCTGCTTCTTCCTCATCCTCTGCTCTACCCTCACAGAATTATGTGCCTTTTCTTAGCCCCAGTCTTGGCCAAGGCCCTTTCCTAGAAAGGTTTCTCTCCAGTGTCACTTGCTTGGTATTTTGAAGCTTTCCCTAGCAGAGCTGACTTATCTACTCACTCTTCTGTGTTCACCTGGTAGCTGTACATAACTCGATGCCAGCATGTATTACACTAGATTATACTCATGTGCAAATACCCTACCATAGACTGAACTTGTAGAAGACCAAGCCTCTCTTGCTCACCTAGAGTAGGCACAGAGGAACTGTCTGGTGGGTGAATGGAGGGGTGAATAGATGTTGGAGACCTGACGGCAAAGTATGGACATCCTAGTAACTGCATTTCTGGGATTTGCTTCCCAGATAATTCCAGAGCACAAGTGGCCAGGGAAGGATTACAGAACCCCAGGAGCCTCTTAGCTTTTGTCTGCTTTGTCAGGCATGGTAGAGGTTCCCTGAAAAAGCAAGATCTGACTTATAAGGCAGATTATACAAAAGCTTAAAGCATTAATTCTGTGTCTTGCCCCATCTTTCTGACTTGTAGCCACACTTGAAGCATCTTCCGGCCAGGGCATCAAATGACTGGGCCTGTGGTACTGAGCATTCAGCTCTGTGAGTTTGCTGCTTTGTGCCTCCCATGTTGGTATAGAGAAGGGATAGAGGGGGAAGTGAAACCATTCTGCTTAGAATCTGGGCCCATGAACCCCTGGTGACCAAAAGAAGGATGGGTTGTAGAGAGACTTTAATAAATTGCCCTTCTATATTCCCATCCAAAAGCATTTGGCATCTTGGGATCCTGAGCCATGTAATCACCAAAGCTATAGCTATCCAAAGGGAAGCAGAATCACCTTGGAACGTAAGGAAGCACCCTGTAGAAAATCAGTGATATATGTGCATGTTTATTCTGATTGGGAAGACTTCATTCAGACTTGATGAAAATTCTGGATTTCGTGTGCATAAATGCAGCTTTATTCCTTGGCATTACAGCATTCTCAGACTGCCCAGACTGAGTAGCCTCCCAGTTTTAATGAATAGGTTTGAGTTTCTTATAATTAGCATATCAATCATCGTATGCAAATAGAAGATGCTAAAATATCTCAAAAATCCTAGTTTAAATGAGTGAAATCTGTAGTCCATGAATCTGCTCAGCAAACTGATTTTTAATCCTGTGCAAATGTACCCTATCACCCCAGGGCAAACTCGCATAATTTCCAAATTAGTAAGGTTTAAATAGATGAAGTTTGACTGAGACTTCAATCTGAGACTAAAAAGGCCCCTCAGGGTGTATTTGTGTCTGTGTGTGCATATTTGGCTAAGTTGCTGAAACAGAGATCCAAAATAGCAGTGCCTTAAAAGATTGAAGTGTGGTCCTCTGTCACTAGTAGCTTAGGCAGTGGTGGTAAACCTATGGCTTGTGTGTGTCAGTGGGTCATGTGTATCACTGAACTCTGCGAAAGGTTCACTATCACTGACTCTAAGTGTGTGTCGGTCCACAAAACTAGAGACTTAGAATCCTTGCCTCCAAGTGCCAGTGATTCAGGATGGCTCTCCCTATGACTGTAGCAGAAAGAGAGTGAAAAGTAAAGAGACCACCCGAGAGGGAGCAAACAAGACAAGAGCTATTGATTCCAAACTTGCTACAACAAGGAATCTTGCATTTGACAGAACCTTAAAGACTGGCAGAGGAGCGGGGAGCTTTACAGGATAAAGGCTTCAGGTGTGTCAGTGTGAGGCTTTTTGCTGTGGAAGCTGGAGGCAGGCTCATTGGGAGTGGGGCCTCTTCTATGATTGGCTTAGGCCTATATTTGACTTTCTCTAGTTGATTCTGAGTTGCAAGCACAAACAAATATAGGGAACATGGCAGTCCATAACCAAGTCCTGACCATTCTTGGCCAGTTACTGTAGACGATTGTCATATCATCTAGCCATTTTTCCATTAGCACATTCAGTCTCTCGGGAGTAAAGAGGGCCACAAGAAGAACACACCTCTTCCTTTTGAAGTTGCAGCATCATTTCTAGTCACATATTTCCTGTCTTGTGAACGATTCCTCTAGAGCGGTGCAAAGGAGTGCTACTATATCCCTTGGGTAGACTCAGTTCTTTGGCCATGCACTTAGATGTGGGAGAAGCTGGGAAATGTAGTCTTTCATTTGGGTGGCACCATGCTCAGCCAAAGCCAGCTATCTTCTTATACCAAGTGCAGAAAAGATATTGAAGTACACCTAACTGTCTTGGTCACAGACCATTCTCCATGTAGCAAAGCCATCAGGTATATCTGGCCCTTTCTGTGACTCTGGGAGTGCCACATAGGAAAATTCTCCATCCATGTGGAATTCTACCCCTGTGTCAGTCCTGCCTTTCTCTATCTTTCTCTATCTCTAAGTACAACATGCTGTAGAAGTGAGCACAACTTTGGGAGTCCAAGAGGGATTTTAAGTCCCACCTCTGCTTTTTCCTAGCTGCATGAGTTTGGGCATATTATTCAACCTCTCTAAGCCAATTTTATTATCAGTATGTTGGCATACAAATTGTACTTACGGTGAGGGGCTTGTTGTGACAATTAGGTGAGAAAGTACTTGCCCGGCACAAAGTAGGTTCTTAAAAGAAAACTCTTGCTTTTTGGTTCCTGCAGTAGAATCTACCATGGCTCCTATCCTCCTGTCAATTTAGGTCAGCTGCAGCTCCAACAAACCAGCTTGTGGCAATTACCTCCATCCTGTCTCCTCCAGTGTACCTTGAATTAAGCCACTTATAGCCCAGGCTTAAGTGGCTTAGTCTCAACTGGCTCATCTGACCTCTAGGCTCCAGTCTTTGGCCAAATTAAACCAACGTCCATTGTCTCTAGTGTGTGGAAAAATTTCAGTTAGCTTGTTAGACATAGAATTGGAATGGTATTATATCCTGCAAGAAGCTGAAAAACATGATGTGGTTTGTTCCTTTACAAAGAATCTACTAGATGAAATATATATATATATATATATATATATATATATATATATATATATATATATATATATGGAGAGAGAGAGAGAGAGAGAGAGAGAGAGAGAGAGTCATCAGTGGGGTTTTATCCATTCAGCCTACATTTACTGTACACTTTGGTGTTCTGGCCAGGCACCAGAGATGCATAATTGTCAGCCTTAATTTTGGTCCCTGCCTATGAAGCTTGAAGATTAATGAGGGTGAGAGTCACATAAATAAATAATTATTATATAATGTAGTAAACTGAAACTATGTGATAAGAAGACAGGGAAGAAAGAATGGCTTAAAAGATGAAATGAGGAGGAATTGCTGTCTTCTGGAGTAGAATGTTTCATGTCAGTCTAAAAATCCCAGCGGGTATGGCTTTTAAAAGTGGATGTGATCAGGGCCAAGGATGCAACTGGTGTTGTGGAACTTGACCTTGAACCCATCTCTATGACATTCCCATCCTACTCTCAGTTTTTCCACATATCCAAGGTGGCTCTCAGTCCTGCCTACCTGTACAGAAATACACACCACTCTTTTCCCAAGATAAAATGAGTAACTGGTTGACTTAGTCTCCTTGCTCAGTGGACATTTGCAATCTCCGCTCCTCTCAGAACCCAGCACTAGAGACCTGAAGAATCAATTTAGGCCAATGAATAGATATCCCAGTGGACTCCTTATATTTTGACAATGACCTTGACACAGAGTTTCCCACTAAATATGGCAAATATGATGCTTCTATCATCAGGGAGGGGGGAGAAAGCATACACATACTAAAACAAACTTATAACAAATCCTACCCCATTTTTTTTTCTAAAGTGAAATGAAAATACAAATGTGCTATTTAGAAACTCTATTCACGATTTCTTAAACTGACAGTAGTGGCTTAAAGAAATTAAATAATTAGTCTTAGATTTTTAAAGGACTGGATTTGGATAGCCCAGGGTTGATATAGCAACTCTATTATTTGATTAGAGACTTAGGCTCCCTGCATCTTTCTGCTACACAGCCCTTAGTCCATGCCGGAATGGCTGTTAGGGCTTTGTCTTGGTTACTTTTCTTCATTGCTGAGACAAAATACTTGGTGTCCAAAATGAAGGAAAGAAAGGTTTATTTAGCTTACAGTTTTTGGAAGTTTCAGTCCATACTTAGTTTCTCCAAGGCAGGGTGGTGTGGCTAAGGGGTAGCTGTTCATGGCAGCTACAAACAACAAGAGTGAAAAGGGAAAAAGGGGAAAGCATGCCTCTTTCCCTTTCTTATATGCCAGCTACCCGCCCCTGGGCTGGTGCACTCATACCACCAATCCCAGTGCTAGACAATGAACCAATCACCAACTCTAGATTCAGTTGGCTTTGAAAGGCTTACTCCACCCCCCCAACCACATGAGGCTTTGAGGGGACATTTAAACACAAACCATAACAGGTTTTAATAACCACATCTATGTTCAGTCTGAAAGAAAAGGGGGAGAAAGAAGCCAAGGAAATACTGCTGCTAACCAAGTCAACCAACTTTGAGGAGATTGTGCTTAAATTTGAACCAGTAACATATATGTACGTGTTTTGACCGACTCTAGTCGCAAAGAAGGCCAGAAAATGTAGTTTCTTGGCTGAGCACATAGCCTTCCTGACAATCGAGGATTCTGATGCTGAGAAAAAGGAGAGAAGGGCTATTAGAATGGCAGTTAGTAGTCCCTGTTACAATGAAATTCTAACTGTTTAGAAAAGCTATCTCTTAGCTTAAGAACATTTTCCAGCCCACCTTCAAAGTGCCTCTACCATCTCCCTCATGTGAGACATCCAGGTGGTCACCCTATCCTTTTTATTTGACTTCTCAAAGTAAGTACTCCAATTCTAATTTCTCTTAGCCTTAATCTCCACCTAGTAAGGTGGCTCCCTGAGGAACTGGCTAGAGAAGGGGGACATCTGATTTGTAGTACCTCCCAATTTCCCTGTTGTAAATATGCCCATCATGGCTAATTTCAGGCTGCCAAAGTAGCACTGCCGAATGCAAAGTTATGAAGATATATACACAATCAATTCTAGGAGACAAAACCACCAGGTCTAGCACACCACTACAGAATCTCTCCTCTCCCTGCTTGACTGCCAGGAAACACCTGACAGAATAAATCAGAGGCTGCAGAGTTTTGTTATGCACTTGTACCTGGTGCCTATGCTGAGCCTGGGACACTGGACCAAAAACGTTTCAACACTAAGTCACACTGTATTTCATCGGATGATGCAATCAGATCACCTTGGGAAGTCCTTCACTCACCTAAAGTCAATTCCATTCTGTCAGAGAGAGAAAAAGAAATGATTAAAATAGTATAAACCATTTAATCTATCACTTTGCAGATAAAATGTGTATATATTATAGAATGATTATGAGAAAGGAGGTTTGTATCTTTTCTCCTACCCCATGTATGTCCTTCACAGTACAGGCATTTTGCCTCACTAATTAGGATTCTAACATTGATCATTACTTACTTTTTATATGCGTGGTCCCTAAAAGCAAGTCACCTCACTCCTCAGAGACACACTGGATAAACAGAAATCTGTTGCAATGATGAACCATCCTAATTGTGGTTTTAATGATTGTCCTCTCCAAAATTGATGTTGAAGCTTAATTTCCAATGAAACAGTATTAAGAGATGAAGCCTTTGAGAAATGAGTAAGTCATGAGAGCTCCTCACTCATGGATTGAATCAGCAATCTTATAAAAGGGCTCAAAGGAGTGAGCTCAGTCATGATTTATCATCTGTCCCTTCTACCATCTGAGGACACAGCATTCAAAGCACTATCTGGAAGCAGAGTCTAGGTCTTCACAAGACACCAAAACTGCTGACAACTTTAACTTGGACTTCTGGTCTCCAGAAGAGTGAGAAGTAAATTTCTATTGTTTATTACTTATACCTTGTCCTTGGAATTTTATTTTAGCTACACAAATGGAGTAAGATGGACACTGAAACTGGAAGTGTTGGATTAAGGAGATTTTTCAGGGTAACTTTATGTCCCTTTGTCATCTGACCTGTTGACTTCAGAACCTCATCTCTGAGTAAGATGCAACTCCATTTTATGTGATTCCTGCTATTTGGTATTTTACCCCCAAGTCACACATAGACATAAATAACAATCACCAGACTGCAGGAAAAGGATCATGAAGGAGATGTGCAAGAGAAAAGCAGGAGATAAGGGAAGCAACTTCTAAAACATCTTAATTCTTACAGAAACTTTCCTTCTGCTTACTATTGGGAGTACCTGTCTTGTGCCTCTTCCTCTTCCTGTTTGAAGAAAATGCATACAGCAGACAGGTGTATGACTGACATTTTATTCCCATGTACCTTGAAGGACTAAAGATGAATCTGCATGGCTGACATGTTTCTGTCTGATGCCCACCTGATGGCTAATTGAATTGTGGCTGGCTGACATGTGTCATGGACATAACCTACCCCAGTCTGGAGACTATGTGAAGATCACCAGCCTGATTGACATATGCTCAGTGTGCAGTGTAGCTGACCTCTTACCATACTGCCTTTAAGTTTCTTGAAATAGATTCTGTTTCACTAGGCCTAGACTGAAGACGTAACAATACATCTATAGCTTGACTATGTTTGTACCTCAGTTGGGACCCAGCTCTTCCTTTATGCTGTGCCAGACACCAGCCTGAGCCCTGCAGCTCACCAAACCTAGATAAATCTGTTGGTAGTAGAGTTTTGTTCTCGACTCTTCGGAGTGGCTTTAAAGGCATCTTATGCTACTTTCAGAATCTGAAGTGTCATAACGGAGGCTAGAGTTGTTCAGAGCACTTGGACAGAGGCATAGCAATGGGACTCTGGGTAATTCAGAAAGGCAAGGATAAAATAGCAGAGGTAAGGAATTCAAGCACAAAGATATTTTAGATATGGCTTCAAACTTACTCCTGTCTTTGAATAATAATGTGATTTGCACACAGGTTTAGGGGAATAAAGCCTTTCCACATACTTTATATCACTTTCTCTTTGTAGTAACTGAGATTTTTATTCATATTTTGCAGAGAAAGAAATTGAAGCTGAGGGATTTTTAAGTAGATTGCCTGAGATTACAGTCTGGACTCAAATCTATAACTTCTAACTCTAAATTCCTTGTTTTCATAAAGAGATTAATTCTGTGTCTCTAAAATTTAAATTATGCTCTAAGAACTGGCCATCAATTAAGTGTGTTATACCTGAACAAAGAAAACATATACATTGTCTCTTTCATAGCATTCATTAAGTCTTTACAGATACTGTTATCTGAGAGGCTGAGATAATAATAAGGGATTAGCACAAATCTTAGCACTATGTCTTATTTCTGACATTTTATTTCTGACATGAAGGACAAGCACTGAATGATACGGTGTGGGAATCTGACCAAACCAGCTCTTCAAAACTAAACTGACCTTTGGGGAATGGAGTTGCTGCTCCAGAGGTCAAGACAAAATTTCAGGTTAAAAAATTAAGTAACAAGATGATAGAAGAGCCAGGAATTTAGCTCAGTGGCATAAGTGCCTGCCTGGCAAGCACAAGGTCATGAGTTCAATCCCCGGTACAAAAAAAAACAAAAAAAACAAAGATGATAGACTCATATTAAAAATGCCATAATGAGAAATATTTTGTGATGATTTCACTCAAATATAGCTCTGAGTTTCCTAGTTGTTAAAGAAAAAAATTGATGGAAAATGTGCTTCATGTGATCTAATGATGTGAGGTTAATGGAGACAGGCTCAATATCACAAGGGAGAACTTACATAAGACATATTAGTCAACATAATTACTTCTACAGGAAATCCTAAGATAATCCACATATTAGTATTTTCTATATAAAATAATGATAACTCTGAATTAGCAGGGGCATGTAATAATGGTTTCTTAAGATGATTCTGTAGGGGATCAAGATGAAATGGTACAGGAATTACAAATTAGGGGTTGTCCAGCATGATAGAAAAATAAAGCCCCTGTAGAATTCAGAAAGTAATGATTATCTTACCCCTCCTAGGACCTCAACCATCTGATTTTGGCATTTGCTGTAGGCAAAAGGATTTTCCACCAATGTCATTGGTAAGCATATGAAAGACAATTATTCTATGACTTTGTGTTTTAAAAAAATGCCTTTAATAAAGAAGTTTGGCATATAGTCAACAAAAATTATACTTTGCAATAAAAATAATTAAAAGCTTGATTATTCTACAAAGATGGGGGTTATCTAAGAAACTACTGGCAGACCAAGAATATGCCTCCAAAAATAGTTCCTGGTTAATTAAAATATTGAATAAATCTTCTGTTGAATCTCTAAAATATCATGACCCCAGCTTTGAAGATTCTGACGTTAGAAAGCTTCATGTTTCCACTTTACCTGGTAGCACAAATGTCAGTCATAGTTACGCCTAGCCACCATCTTCCAAATGATATTTTATAATGCTTTTTGCCAACTTGAGTTTATGATATTGAGCGACATGAAATTCCCAACATTTATCTGTGTTAACCCAAAAACGTGGCAATGTCCTATGGATCCTCTAGTATATAAACTTCTAGAAATTTAGATAGCATAGCTAGCTAGCTACTTGTAGTGTCTAATTTATTTTACTGACTTGAGTATGTAGAAAATCACATTACCTGTATAAATACTTGAATTTAAAATGTTGCTTTTGCCCTTATATCTAATATCATAATAGTATTTAAATTCTCATTAATCTTTGGCATTAGAATCTTGTTCAGTGTTGGCTGGCAGTTCTCTGCCACCATTGTTTGGGAAGTCCCTCTTTATAAATCTGTGTAGGTGACACCAAGGTGATTATGTCCAAGCCCTATATGCCCATTCCCAAAGTATTAGGAAAGTTGATGTTTTGGACCTTGGTGAGGAAGGGATGGAGTCACATCATCACAAACAAGGACTAAATCAAATTTCTTTGCCTTCTCTGTGCTAAATTTCTTTGCCTTTTCTGTTACCAAGTCCATCCAGCAACCTATATAAACATTCCGAATTAGCATTGAGTCTTCTCACTGTATGCTGTACAAACAGTACATCATGAGTCAAAAGAAAGTAATTCAGGGAATGTCTTTAAAGATGGAAACTTTATAAAGACTCAAATAGGAGATGACTCTTATCTTTTCTGAGGGACGTTTTTAGTAGGGAGGGGCTTCCATCCCCTATATAAGTATATTTGGAGGCTAGCTTTGTTTTTTGAGTACGAATGTATAGCAATTAACCTTCAAGGAAAATTTGGAAGCAAAATGGTCCCCAAGTAATAGAGTGAATGAACTTTTGGGGTAGAATGATCTACTATTTGCCACTTGCCACAAGACTTTTCTACCAAATACAGGTTTCCTTTTCGTCATTCTTCACACATAGCAAATCCTATTCAGCACCATTTAGCCACTGTCTCAGCTATGTCTCATTGTCTCTTAGAACCTGCGGGCATAGCCCTGATATCCAGTGGGTAAAAGGACACTCACTGTGCTATGGCCATAGGACATGTTTCTACAAACCAGACCAAAATGTTAGAGGGCAGAGTCCTCATTTTATACCACTAAAAAAAATGGAATTTTCTCTCCTATCCCCTGCTTCTCAAAGTGAATTTAGAAAAATGAGAGAAAGAAAAGAGAGAATTAAAAGCCTACAATCAATACTATTAAGATTGTATGACTTGATCTATAAATGATTTATACATATGAAATCAAAGCCAATAATATACCAAGGGTCTGAGTTTATTTGTTCTAACCACTCTATTAAGTGAAACTGAATCAAATCATGTCCAATGATCGAATAACTGAATTAAAACCTCACATCCTTCACAGAAAACATCAAGACCCTAGCATTGCAAGCTATAAAATAGAATATTAAAATAAAGTTACACGTAAGAGTTGAACATGGTGGCACACACCTATAATCCCAGCACACAGGGAAACTGATAGAGGAGGACTGCAAGCTCCACCCCAGCCTGACCAACTTACTGACTTTGTGAAGACCTGTTTTAAAACTTAAAATACAGTTAAAAAGGACTGGGGGTGTGTCTCAGTATGAAAGCCCTGGGTTCAATCCCCAGTGTCTGCCTGCCTGCCTGCCTGTCTGTCTGTCTCTCTCTCTCTCTCACACACATACACACACTCACAGACAAAGTTATACATGAGAATGTTAGGAAAAGTGACCTTGATGTTCAGTTTGTGAAGACAAAATGTGGCATTGAGATTTCAGGGATTTGTAATTGCATCATTGTTTCCCAAATTTTAGATGTTTCAGCATCATTTAAAACTTCTGACACATCCACAAACTATTTGTACTATTATTACCTTAATCCCATTTTTTATTTACTTCAATTAAAAAGAAAATCTTACATTTCTATCATAAATGGAAAATCAGTTCCACTAAGTTTAATTAATTAGAACATACAAAAAAGCACAACTGCTCCAAGAATGTCTTTTCCTCATTCATCTGTTTCCTAGAGAAGGAATTTTCCCCCAAATGCTGTCAGATTCTGCCTGCACTTTCTCCTTCTCACAGAATTTACCTGGCTGGGAGGTATAGTTATTGAGCCACATTTCCACACTGGGAGGAGCTAACTTATTAAAAATCACAGTTTTTGTCTCTTGTCTTCCTTCTTTTCCCAGTCTCCACTCAGGCAGTACTGGGTTAAGTGGGTCTATTGCTTAGACTTGTGCTTTCCCTCAGGAGAGCTGCACATCTGTCCCAGCTGGGGACAAGATGGAGAGAACATGAGTAGGGTCTTTTGACTCAAAAATCAGATCTCAGTCTGGCTTTTATCATAATAATTATATTATTGTCATCTCTCATCTACTCTCAGCTTTTATCTTTTTTCTCAATTCATTCAGAATTCAAAAAGAAAACCAGGGTCTTACCTTATGGTGTTAGTCAAATTCCAACAAAATATTCACACTTTAAAAATTACCAGCCAGGTGTGGTGGTGCATGCCTGTAAGCCCAGCACTCAGGAGGCTGAGGCAGGAGGATTTCTGCAAGGAGGATTGTGAGGCCAACCTATGCCACATAGTTCAAGGATAACTCTTGTCTCAAAAACAACAAAAAAAATTCAATGCATTATGTCAAATTCTCTCACATGCCAACAATGAATTAATTCAGGCCACTTTAAGATACACAAAGTATGGGTAATGAATTGGGGAGTTATAAAATTTTACTCTTTTCTTGTCTTTCTACCTAAATAGATACTACTTTAAATTTACCATGATGGGCTCTATTCAAAGGGTTAATTAAAATAATTTGCAATAATGAGGGCAGTCAAAATTGGGAGCAAAATCTAAAGTCCTCTAGTAGCCAGACGTTTTCTCCAAGAATAGGATAATAGTTTTTTAAAATAATTAACAACAGTACAGCCTTGAAACTGACCAATGAGATTAAATTCCAGACATGCACAAGCGGCGTAGCTGCCTTCTACTTGGGATAACACAAAGTTCCTGGGATCCTGCTACCCAAAGTGTGTCCTACAGAGGAGGGCCCAGGAGCTTGCTGAAACGCAGAATCCTGGGCCCCTCTTGTTAGGGCTTAGATCTAAACTTCTCCCAGAAGTCTCATGTGTTTGGAAGGTGATTGCATCATGGGGGTGCTACACACTTTACAGTGGGTTCATCATTGATGAGTTCAGTAGCCAAATGCATTGTTAGGAGGTGGGGTCTGGTCGGAGGTGAGTCCTGGGGTGTGGGGTGAGGTGACCTTAAGGGTGCGTTCTTTTCCTGCCTCCCCGCTTCACTCTGCTTCCTGACTGCTGTGGAGGGGAAGCAGCTTTCCTTCACCATGTCCTTCCACCATGCCTTTTCTGCCTTGGAGCCCAACGACTGGGCTAAACTGTGAGCCAAAATAAGCCTCTCCTCCTTTAAGTTACAGGTGTCAGATATTTTATCCCAGAGATGGGAAAGTGACTAAAACACCACACCACAGCTGCTAGGTCAGAATCTGCACAGTAATGTTTCTAAGATGATGCATATGGGTGTTATGGTGGGATAACCCAGTGCGTTTCTAAACAACTGCCAGAGAATATTCATCAACAGACACTGTAGACTGCAGAAATGGAGGGGGGTGGTTCACAGGCATCAAACCTATGTACACACCCAAACTTCCCTCCCAACATTTGCGGCAAGAGCAATACTGTCATTGAATCGGATTTAGTTATTCTGTGAGCCAGGGACCAGGACTCCTGCTGATAATGTTCACCACATTGTCCACTGCCAAGAAATATATTGTCTCCAGAAGGATTTTAGTAAGTCCCCTAACTAACTTTCTCCAGGTACTGAAGCCTTTGATTATAAAAAGAATCGATACTCTTAGAAAAATTAGAACAGCAACCAATGAGGCAAATGATAATGTATTAAATTTTATGGTGGGTACATGGATGCCTGTTATATTATTTTCTATGTTTTTGACCCTTTAGGAATTAAGCCAATTGAGATAGGAAAAATTGCAAAAAAAAAAATCATTGGTTATTCTATTATCCAGAAAGAGATATCTTTGAGTATTTGTTCCTTCAGTCTTCTTTCTCCTTAAAAGGAAAATTTAAATTTTGTATATTTATTATAATTTAAACTCATGATAGTAATTCTTCTTTCTTCACAAGTTCCAATTGAGATGGTCACAGAAATGGAGATATAATTAAATGGATGAGGAGAGACCATTATCAGTACCAGGATACTGAGAAGCTAGCCAACAATAAGCCAGAACCAAATGAAAGGTGTCCACCAAGAACCTCCAAGCTCAGATAGATGGGCAGAGTGCAGGACTTAGGATATTGACATGGGTGGTACTGGTGCTAGCCCACAGAGCCACTGGCCCTTGCAGTTCCCTGGAAAGTGTGCCAAACCCAGCGGAGGCATTTCTGCAGCGCCTTCCTAATGCAGCAGTTAGAGGAGGGCCAGTGCCCTACTAACTTCTGCTGCCAGAATAAATCCAGAAAGGAAACTGCTTTGCCCAGCAGGAAACTTCTCTTGGGCAATGCTGACTCCTTGGAAATTCACTTCCTACTCATCACAGGCAACCTAAACCCCAGTCTACAAAAAGAAAACTATAAAAATACGAGCTTTGCCATCTTTCCTTAGCCTGAAACAAAAAGATCCAACAAAGACTCACACACTCTCTGACATTTTTTAAAACCCAGAAACAGACAGATTTCCCTGTGTAAAGATGCCCAAGGAGGAAAATACTATAGAGAAATAGAAAATAAATAAATACACCATATTTTTGGAGTTTAAAAAGAACTGTGCTAACAGATTCTTCTGAAAGGTAAGCCAGCCAAGGTAAAGTAAAGAACATTTTGCAGTTATTCCTCGTTCATGTTTTCTCGAGACATCACATTGCATTTACAAAAAGAAGATGCTTAAGAAATGATTGCATTCAGCCAAAAGTAGGCATGAATTAGGTTAAAAGAACAGTTTTCCTTTGGCTTTACATAACCTACGTTCAAATTATGGCTTTGCCATTTTTTTTTTAGCTGTGTGAGTCTCATCAGTGAAACCCCTCTGTGCCTCAGTTTCTCTAGCTACACAAAAGGCTGAAAATGTCGTTTCTGCCTTACAGAACTCTAGGGTATGTTAAATGTGACTCTGTATATCTAGTGTTTGGAAAAGTGGTCAGAAGTTACATGAGCCTTATTCTACAAAAAAAATATTACCAAATTTTAAACAATGGACAACATTTATTTTCTGGTGGGTGAATCTAGCCAATCTAGCCTGCCGGTTTACCTCTATTCTTTCCCCAAATGCCAATTGGAAAGATAAAAAAACAAAAACCTGCAACCCAAGTAACCCTGGAAGAGAGAGAAAGGTTTCATCAATAGACAGGAAGCTCCAGAAAGTCATGGGAAGATAGGAAGTGATGCAGTCAGACCGACAGAAATCTCAATTGTGCTGAATGCTTCCTTCTCTGGCTGGGGCTACAGGAAGTCCTTGGCAAGACCAGCCTCGGGTCTCCAAGGCTACTTGGTTTGTCTCCCTCTCCCAGGAAATGGTGCTCCCTGCAGAGGATGAATACAGAAAGAAGTTGCCAACGCAGAAGTCGGTAAGAATAGAAACGTAAACCAGATCTAATTTCATATACGTGCAACCCCAGCACTCTGAGAGGCAGAAATGGGACTATAAATTCAAGCTCAGCCCAGGCAGCTTAACAATTTAGTGAGACTTTGTCTCAGAGTAAAAAATAAGGCTGGGATATAGCTTAGCGTGAAAGCCATGGGTTCAAATCCCAGTACTACCAAAAAAAAATCAAATTAGCTCTTTTAGAATAATTTAAAATTATGTCTTTGGAACCCTCATATTTGCTGATTTTTTTCCTTCATAGGTAGAGAAGTTGGCGGGGCTTGCCCAGAATGTGTGTGTGTGTGTGCATGTATGAGGGAGGTTCTAGGATGTACATGGATGTGTGTTTGCACTTGAGTGTGTTTGTGCCTTGGAGTGTGAATATGACTCTGAAAGGGGACTATGTATTTAGAAAGTGTTTGAAGTACATTTGCAAAAGTCTGTTATTATCCAGATCCATCTGCAGCTATGTGTGAAAGGAGGTTGTTGGCAAGTGGCATGCAAAGGTGTGAAAAGCCATACTCAAAGTCAGATTGCCTGGGTTTAAATCAGTTCTCTCATATGCACTGGCTCTGCGACCAACAGCAAGCTCCTTGTAACCTTTTGTGCCTCTCTTTCTCCTTTGTAAAATGGGACTAATGGCATCACCATCCTTTAAAGATATGAAATAAGGTGAAAATATCCGATGTTACTTAGCTTTTGCCAGGTACATAGAAAGCAGACAACAAATGTAACTAATAACATCTGTGGTTGTGCATGTGTACATGTGTGTACTTGTACAGTAGGCCATCAAGTATAGACAGGGCCTTCTTATCTCTGGAAGGTGACTATGTAGGAAGTTTGAGAGCAGTTGAGAAAAAAACCCTCCCAACATCAAATGTAAAGGCTGTAGTAATCTGAGTCACAACATGTGGTCCAAACTCCAAAGCAGCTGTCTTAACTCCCCAGGTCTATACATCTTTCCCAAAGCAAGAAGACTGCAAGAGACATTGTTGCTTGTTAATAATTTCCATAATCCTCACTATCAGCCACTAAACCAGCAGCCTACTCTACAGAAGCAATAATAATTTATAGTTGCAGTTAATGGGCTGTTTTATAGGAACCCACAATTATAATTGGATGTCAAGTGTTGTGAATCTCAGCGGATGGAAAGTGACAACCACTGGGGCCTGGTGTTTAATTTTTTAATATGATTATTAAATTTCCCGTCTCCTTGCTCCTGTATTCTCGCTCAATGTGGCTCCCAGCTGTGGGCCCTCTGTCATTGCTGTCTTCTCTCCATCAGAATCTTAAAATTAACCTCTATAAAGCAGTTTCTGACTCTGTGGATTTTCAGTGGGTACAGATGGACAGCCACTCACTGTGAATTCTATGAAACAAAAAAGAAGATAGATATCAACACTTCTGACTAGGAACTTCTTACCCTCCCCTCCCTGAAACATCTGGCCAAAAAGGACCCCGAGTCTCTGGGTTTGCTCACTTCACTTGGTACATACTGAATCCCACCTCACACATCCTGGTGCCCTCCACCACTCAGAAGGTGACCACAGAGAATACCTGACTCCTTCAGCCCAGTGGCCATGAGCCGTTAGAAAGGACTTCCTTGACATTCTGCAGTCAGTATCTATCCTTGGGGTTCTTCTAGACTCTGGGACATAAGATTAACAGAATCCATCAATAGTAAGTATTAAGGAAGTGGTATAGCTGTTTTGGGATGTGTCAAGTAGATTAAGAAGCTGTATAAAACATATTTTTTTCTATTTTCACTTATAGGTGAAGGAGCAAGTATGGCCCTCTTGCAGTGAGGCTAAGAAAGACTTCCCAATAAGATTTTAGGGACTGACTGAACAAAAGAAAGAAAAGGCAATCAAAGAGAATCAGACCAGGATGTTACCACTGATGGTGCTCCTGAGCCCACCTATTTTATCTACCTCAAATCCCATCTCTGCCAAGACTCAGTGTCCAAAGCCAAATACAGAGACTGATGGAAAACAAAATTTTATTCAAAGTCTAGGCAAATCCAAAACTAGATGAAGACCTAACATTTCTCAGGACAATTGAAGCACAAGTCAAGTATAATCCAATTATAACATTATAGCCTTCTCCAGAACCAATCCTAGCACACAGTCAAGGCCACAATCCAATAGAAAAGTAGCCTTGAATTCTGTCTTACCTAAAACCCATAACTGAGACTCAAATCCCAAGGCTGTCTCAAGATGAGGGAAGTTAAAAGCACTAAGTTGCTAAAAACTAGTGTGCATTAATTATTACCTGAGTCCAGAACCCTCTGACCCAGCATTTCTTTACTGGGAAGGGACTGCATGCCAAATAGATTTGTTGTGTTATAGCCCAACCAGCTGGATTTGCAATTCTCTGTGGATAAAGACCTCTTCTCCTCAACTAGGAAATGTCAAGCCCAGGCCCTACATAATAAAAGTCTGCTCAATGACCAGTTAGAACACACAGAATCAATTAAGAGGAGACATTCTTTGGTGTCCATCATCTGGATGAGAATCCCTATACTGTCACTTCTTAGCTATATGACCTTGAGTGGATCCTTTCCCCTCCCTTGGCTGTAAGGATAAAATAAAAAAGTGAATCTCAACTACTTGGCACTGGATTTGGGTTTCCTATTTCTTTCTCCAAGGGCAGCATCTCTGAAGATGGTATTAGATAGTATCTACTTTTTCCTATGCATCACTGAGTACACAATCCTCAAAGGGTTTCAGGTTCCTGGGACCCTTGTGATCTTCCAAATCTATTTTGCCTTCCTGCACTCTGATATTCCACTGTGCCTCTTTCCAGGATGGAGTCTCAATAGCCCTTTGTATTTTTTTATCTCTGGCCACAGTAGTGTATGTAATGAATAGTCATAAAACCCCAGGGATGTACAATACTGTGAGTCTCTGGACTGGTTAAGCCATTCTGCTGATCTTGGTCAAACTTATCTCTGGCATCTTTGAACAGGTGGAGTCCTCAGTGCTACTCCATAGGACTTCTCATCCTCTAGCAGGTTACCTTGAGCTAGCTGTATGACAATGGCAGGATTCCAAGTGAGAGTTTTGAAGCCTGGGCTCAAAACTGACACTCTGTTCCTGTATGGCAAGTAATAAGGACATCCCAGTTTCAAGGGGTAAGGACATAAACTATTCCTTGATTGGAGGAATTTTAGCATCAATGCAAGAAAAACAGATCCAGAGATGAGAAGAATTATGACCATTTTGATAATCAATCCACTATCCCTTCTTTGCATTCCTTAAATCTCTTCAGTTTTGATAAGGTAGACAAGAGGCTGTAGTGACATGCCTAGACTGGAATCAAATATTTGAGTTGTAACTCTACATGTTTCACAGCCTTTCTGAACCTCGATCTCTTGTATACAGTAATGTCATCTATACAGTAATGTCAACTACAAGGATTACTGATCTCCACTCACCTACCATTGCTCCTCTGGGGTATGCCAAACACTGTGGTGTTTTGAAGAGAAGGAAAAAAGATGTAAGCAGCACATTGGTGGTGCTGTCTGGCAATGTCCACCTCAGATCCCAGGTCAGCTGTGACCTCAGTATCTGAAGCCAAGTACAGAGCTTGAGAGGGCTAGAAAAATATCCTTTTACTGCTTCCCAGGAAAGATGTGTTTCCAGGAGGCTATCCCATTGAAAGAAAGGGTGGCCCAGTAAAACAAGCAAATGCCTGCTTTATTAGCCTTTTGATTTTTTTTACCAAACTCAGAGAGAATTCAGAGGTGCAAGCTATACATATCTGGTTCTCTCAAGGTAACTTTTTTATATAACACAAATGTTTTCTATCTGCCCCCATCTACTGTCTACTTTCCCCCAAGATAGTGCTAACTAGGCCACACGCAGCTCTAATTACTGTTTATTTCATTTGCATTTTCCAATTACAATGCTATTGTCCTAAAGTGAGTACCTTATTACCAGGGCAACCAGAAGTGGAGCCTGTGTGAATTTAATCTATTCTGAGACATAAATTCTATGGGATTCAAATTCACTCTAGAAGTCAAAGAACAAAAAATGTCCCACACCTGCCTGCCCCCTTTCCCTGTTTTGTCTTTCTACAGATAGCGCTTCGCTGACCTCTATGGTTTCTCTGGAGTGCACTCATGCAATTTATTTTCCTTGTTCTCTGCAGCCACAGTATCGTATTCCTCCTATAAGCAGGCTCCCCTCTGATCAATACTGCCTCCTCAAAACGTACCCCGTGGGGCTGAGGCGAGGTTAAATGCATAATGCATTTAAGTTCTTAGCATGGTGCTCAGCAAATAATGAGCAACTCAATAAAGAATAACTACCACTATTATTATTAATATTAATATTAGTGTTAATATTAATCTGTCCTCGTTCTCACTGGAGTCTTTACATTTGTTGTTTCTCTCATACTCTTCATCTTCTTTTCAAGACAAAGACCTTTTCTTACCCATATTCTTTAATTCTTTCCTGTCTGTAGAAGGCCCTAACCTCTAGCCAGGTAAACTCGGGTCAGAGAATTGTTACTATCACTACTGAGAAAGGTGCTTCTGAACCAAGTCCAGACAGGAAGAGTGAAAAGATCTTGCCCTGTACTTTCTCTATTAACTCCTGGTCCAGGCAGAGGCCAGGGCCATACAGAATAGGTGGTAGTAGGCAGGTGCCCCTACGTGTCCTGTTAAAGCTAAAATGAGGAGACCAGCAGCTGGCAGGAAATGATTATGACACAAATGCTCTGCTGGAAAAGCTATAAATAGGGAAAGTCAATGGAGTGGAAAGGAAAGCATTTAACAGCTAAGTGTTCTTTGCAACAGCAGGCTCACTCCTCATTTTATCAGACATTATTTACACAAAAGAAAGTATGATGGTGCTTATGGCATTATTAGCCATGGATTGCATCCCTAACCATGTATGCAAAAGCCCTCTGGAAGCAGCACCTCTAGAATTCCTCAAGGATGCCAGAGAAATTAAGATTTCAGGGAACAGACTCAGCCATCCCATTGGCCGACCAAAAATTCTATCATCATGCCCCTCAATGACTTTCTGTCTTGTTTAGTTCTCACACCACCAATAATGCATAGAGAACAAATGTGAATCTCAGTTCCAAAAGTTAGGGGTGCAAAACCAGCCATACTTTATTTTCAAGAACCAGAAGAATTTCCTATCCTGAGCCTCACAGTGCTGTAGGAAATTCCACTTTTGTTTCTTAGCATGTTGCTCAGCTCAGCCAGGCTATACTGTTAAGGACCTGGAGTCTTATGCAAGGCCAAGTCATAGGGTACATGACTTTTATTGTCAATTACCCCTGATAGTTTGTTCTGTTCCTCTGTGTGGTGACTTCAGCTCCAGGTTTTCTACCACTTCTAATCTAGTGTGACACAAGGGTCTTTATAAGATTGAGGATCAAGGTCTCTGTGGTCTCATATCCCTGGACATGTTGCACACCCATTTCTCCTTGGGGTTTTCCTGTCTTCTTATTGCTCCGGAGGCCTACTGGCCTCTCTCCTATATCCTGCCTCATGCAGAGAATCTCTCTTCCTCTGGGTCTGAAGAAACACTTTCAATTCCTTTCAGAGTCTTCCAAGCCACTCTACTTCCTCCCACAACCCTACTTTCAACAGATTTGGGTTTTCCACAATAATGACAGAAATATCAGGGACACTTCTAACTCCATACCCAACACAAGGCAATCAGACACCAAGCAGACCACCTGCTTGCATGGATAAAAAAGTGAGAAAATAGAAATTGGAATCTCACAATAGTATTCAGGCGGCAGCATTTTAAAAATGCTGACCACATGTTCTGTCTACATAGGCAGTGTGTTCTTTCTGGAATATACATAAACCCACACATTCAGAGTAGTAATGTTCTGCTTTAACCAAGCCCTGGGGATATTCACTCGCCTACTGGCTGCTTGCCTAAACCACTTGTTTATGCTGGCACAGTATGTATGAGGTGAGCCAGAGGAAAGGAGGATGCCAGGCAGGACCTCACACGGGCTGATCTTGTCTTGTAGTTTGTGCCTCACTTCACTGTCTCTTAGATTATGGACTCTGCTCTGAAGAACAAAATCACTACATTTTAAACACTGAAACAACCATAACCCAAGTGGTGACACAGCCATTAGTCACTCAGAAATATTACTGATTGCTAGCTTGATATCTGGGTTTGTGCTAGAGGCCAGAGGAGCTTCAGTAGTAAGTCACTTATTTTTTTTTATTTATTTAATTGATTCCTTTTGAAAGTTTTCCCTATCATAAGCACTGTTCTGGACTGGGGGGATACGGCAGAGGAGACAGTCAAGTGTCTTAGGGAAATAACATTTCAGGGGGAAGAGATAAGGCAAACAAATAAATAAATTGGTTACAAGAAGAAATAACAGACAGTATGGGGGATGAAGGAGGAAGGGAGTCCTTATTGTACAGCTGACCAAGGAAGGTCTCTCTGGTGAAGTGACTTTAAGCAGCAACAAAAATGACAAGATCCTGGGGTTGGGGAAAGTGTTCCTAGCAGAACAATTAGCAAGTGGGATTGTGCTGGGTGAATAACTGAATGTCTGAATAAAGTAGTGGCTGATCATAAGTCCTGAGGCCAGGAGGGTAGAAGTTGAAGTCAGTGAGACATGAAAAGGTTAAAAGCCTCTAGGCATAGCAGGAATTCCAACTTTAAGTGCCAGAAGAAACCAGGAGAGTTTTAATCAGGTGAGTAACATGATACATTTCAAAAAATCTCACAGACCCAAGTGTGTAGAATGGGACATGGGGGAAGAGGTGATCAATATGTGATCCATATGTGACGAAGCTGCAGGAGTAGACAAGGGTATGGACAGCAGAGACCGAGCAATGAACACACTCTGAGTGTCTTAGTCTGTTTATTATTATTTATTTTGTGATTAGTGAATGCCATAGATTGGTATTTATAGAGAATGGAAGTTTATTTAGCGAACGGTTCTGGAGTCTGGGAAATCCAAGAGCCTGGAATCAGCATCTGGTGAGGGCCTTCTTGCTGCATGATGACATGGTAGAGGGCATCACATGGCTGGACAGAACAAACCTGCGAAGGCTGCTTTCTCTTCCTCTTCTTACAAAGTGACTAGTGCCAACACAGGGACCCCATGATCTCATCTAATCCTAATTACCTCCCAAAGCCTCCTCCAAAACCACCTTTTACATATGATTTTGAGGATTAAATTCCCAG
Organism: Hydrochoerus hydrochaeris; assembly: GCA_004027455.1. Lineage (NCBI taxonomy): Eukaryota > Metazoa > Chordata > Mammalia > Rodentia > Hydrochaeridae > Hydrochoerus > Hydrochoerus hydrochaeris. The sequence goes on from PVLA01000066.1 coordinate 700,331, forward strand.
AACATGAATTCTGGGGGCTAAACATTCACAGCACACAGTAAATTTTGGGGTTGGAGACAGCAGGCTGAAGCACAAGATACTGACATGAATGGAAAGGAAGGAATCAACATGATTAAGACTTTGTTCCTATTTTAGAGAATTTAGACCACAAAAGATCCATCCTCACTCCCATACAAAATAGAAATCAAAGACTCTTCTACTTCATACTCTCACATTTTTAGGATTATTATTCTCCCAGTCTGCACTGTACAAAACTTTTTAAAAAATACTTTATTCTTTCCAAATGTGAAGGACCAATTTCTTATTACCTGGCCTTAGAAATTTCTGGAAGGATGAATGTTCAACCTCTTGGTCGACTACTCAGGACAATCTAGACTAGAGTTTAGCTTCCAACAAGGTAGTCCCTTGAGCTGGAAAAGATTTATGTAAGTATGTGATAATGTTTAGTTCATTAGATTCTGCTGATAAAATGTCCCTAGATGTGTTACATTCCTTTAAATAATGGCACAGAACACACACATATTTATTTATAAATATATCACCCAGCACACATTTCTCTAGTGTCCCAAAAGCTTCGCATATACTTTTGTGCAGTCATTGTAGGTTCTTCCTTCTTAAATGAGGCTAAAGAGGTGACATAGCTTGAAACCCTGGATCTGAGAAGTCCAAGGCCAGTGAGGAGTTGTACATTTCTTCCTGAATCCCAACTCTGATTGATGAGAGGTGGGGACTACACTGAGTCTACATAGGCTTTGCCAAAAGGACGGCTTCTGTTCATTAGAAATGTCTCCACGGCTGCAGAGGTGGCAACAAACTGTATATGAGAATCCTGTACCAGCAACAATTTGAGGAAGCTACTTTGCAATTCCATTTCACAAGTGAAGAAACGGAGGCACAAAGAAGCAATTTCCTCTAAGTCGCAGTAAGTGGCAAAGCTTGAATCATACCTAAGTTTGTGGGGCTAATGCTGGAGCAACCACTGTTTTATTTATAACACCCACCCAATTAAATACCAGCTCCTGCCTGGCTCCTGGGCAGAAAGGAGGTAATAACAGCTGCTTCTGACAGATAACGTGGCGGGTCACAGCTCCATGTCTGCCCGTCGCGCCCCCAAAAGAGTCTCACCAACCCCAAGAGTTCCTAGGACCAGAGACCCCAGGCAGAGTTCCCCTGCTTTCCTCAGCTCTAGGGCACAGGGCTGCCACCCTAGCCTGGCTTTGTTGGCCAAGCAAGCTCATCTGGTGCCTTGGCCGGGGTCCTCTCCCCGCCTAGCAGAACAGGCATGCCCAGCAATCAGCCCCCTGCTGCGGGCGCGCAGCTCCCAGGCGCTGCCCTCGCGTGGCCGGGACTCAGATATTGATCCTGGCGCTCCTCGCAGCCGCCTCTGCCAAGAGCTGCAATTTGCCACCAGCTCAGAGGTCACCGCGGAGCAGCCCGGCCGCCCGCTGGCGCTTTCGTACCGCTATAAAGGCCATTTAAAGGCTACTTTGTGAGCCGCAGCGCTGCTTGCACCTAGGTGGAGGGAAGCGGCGGAAGCCACTGCCCACAGCCTCAGGGCCTCGCTTCCAGCTCCCGGTGGGGCTGCGAACCCCTGAAACCTCTGCTGCAACCCGCTCCCTGGATTCCGGAGCAGCTCTGGGGGTATCACAGAAAGGAAAGGAGGAAGCCACCAAGTCCCAGCCCTGACCTTCAGGCTGCTGCGCCCTTGCTCTGGGCCGGACTCGCCTACACCCCCACTTCCGCCTCCACTTTTGGAAGGAGGTGCTGTCATATCCGTGCCCCTTACTTGGAGGGAAAAGCTCGGGTCAGGGTATCGAAGTATCTTGCCTGAGGCTTTCCAGCTGGACTTAAAGGTGGACAGTACAATTCCAAAGCCAGTGATCTTAATTTAATGATTTAATGGGTGCTGACTGCCCAGCACCCATATTTGACAAAGATAAAGCCATGGATTCAGTCACCAAATCAAGCAGCACAATTACCCAATTACCCAGCACGTGGCTTAACGGCAAAACTGCAGGAACATCAAATCTCACTGCCCTTCAAGCTCTGATCTGCCTTTCAAATGCTGCCACCTACAGGTTGTGCTGGTGATTGTTGCTTTGGGGCATCACTGAATCATTCTTTGGACGTTTGGTTATTAGACAGTTTTTGATTTGGGCGCTGTGCAAAGCATGGAACTGGGCTGCGAGGAGTAGAAGACACAAGATGCCTACAGTCTAGAGGAGGAGACAGACATTTTACACAGGCCATTATAGTATGAGATAAGGGGATAGTGAAGACAGAAGGAGGGAAGGAGGGCTTCCTGGAGGAGGAGTTATTGAGTTAAAATTTGAAGGATAAGTAGAAAGTACCGGAGCAAAGAAAGTTCAGGAAATGCGTTCCAGAGTCAGGCACAGTGGCATCTATAATGAACCCAGGAGACTGAGGCAGGAGGATCACAAGTTTAAGGCCAGTCTAAGCAACTTAGTGAGACCCTACCTCAGAATAAAAAATGTAAAATGTTAGCTCAGCCCTCTCTGGGTTCGAGACCCAAGAAAGAGAGGGAGGGGAGAGGAGAGCATGGAGGGAAGAGGGAGAGAAAGAAGGAAAGAATAAAAGGACAGAAAGCTGTTCCTGGTAGGTACCTGAACAGCATGAATGAAGCTCTGGGTTGAACACAGGCTCCCAGCTATCAGTCAGGCTTCCCGGGCTCACACACAAACTGAGGAGCTGCACCCCACCTCCTCCTTCCCTCGAGATGGACAGTGGGGGTTGCCCCCGTCTTGTGCCAAGTGTTATACAAATACAGCTTTGAGGCAAGAGCCCTCTGTTCTCCACAGGAGAACCTGAGCCCCCTGGGGAGAGGGAAAGGTGGGAGATGCGGCAGGTGAGGGCAGCTGCAGCTGCTGGCTCAGGACAGTACCGGAAGTCAGTTCATCTCCTTGACCCTTCTCCTGGAGATGGGTCATGATAAACGGCAAGAGCTTAAGGGCTTAGCGAGAAGCCTGGACCACAGGTGCGTGCTTCTTAGGTTAGGAATCACGGGCCTTCCTTTCATGGGCCCTCTGCGTGTTGAAGGCCAGCTCCAAAAAAGTCAAAGGAGGGGAGGAGACTTCTGCCCAATGTCATCCCAGTAGCACGCAGGCACCCCTGCCCCTGGAGCAGGTCCACAGTGAAGAGACCAGGCTGATGCCACCCCAGGCTACTCACCTTTTCTCCACTGCTCAGCTCCTTTCCAGGCCTCTCGTCCCTACACAGACCCCGGGGGCCTCCTGGCAGCTGACAGCCGCCACGTTCTGCCGCTCCTCCTCAGGGTCCCTGAACGTCTTTCTGCTCTCATTCTGGGCTTCATCTCTGCCCTGAAAGAAGCAGCTCCTCTTCTCATTTACATCCGACTTCTCTGCCTACATCCCGCACTCCACATTAGCCTGGGGTTTCCAAGACTTAATCTCTCCTCTTGTCCTGTCTCCCTTGAGACTTCAATTTTTTTTCCCATTCTTTCTCTGCCAGTGGACATAAATTTCAAGTAACTTTTCCTACCCTCCCTGCCACCATCCTTTTCGCTGCCTTTTCCTCCACTGTCACGCTGGGTATTTCTGGGCATATCATCTACTCTCACTCTGTCCAGGACCATTTGTTTAAGGCCAGCAAGGTGACCACTCTTTATGTATGCATGCCAGTTTAGTGTCACCTGTCACATGAGTTCATTTGTCACACAGCCACGTCATGATGATTATTTTTACTTTATAGATAGAGAGACTGAGGCCAGAGGGTGAAAAAACAGTCATACTAGTGACCCTAAAACCTGCTTCTGATCACTGCTCAGTGACCTCTCATGTGTCCCGGTGGACGCTTCTCAGACACAGCCACTTGTCCTATGCCTTGCTTTATCCCTGGAATATGAGAGGCACAAGATAAACATGTGTTGACTGCATGAGTGCTCAAACACTTTAATGACTCTTTGCCAGCTTGTCTAGTGACATTTTCTGCAAAGTTTTATAATTTAGTAATAAATACAGCTGGTAGTAATGTTGTATGTATCATTGTGTCTCATCATCCCAGAATTACTTTATGAATTAAATATCCTGAAAAATAAAATAGAGTAGAATTCAATATAATCCTGAACCCATCTATCTTGTGTCATCATTCTTGCTGTCAAAGTGCCAGTGCCTCCTTAAACAGGAGAGCACACTGAAAACATATTAATTTGTTTTAGCTCATGAAGTACACTTGGGTATATGCAGTACAAAGAAAGAAGTCAAGGAGACAAAAGTAATCAAAATGGATGGGTTTGTCAAATCCTGTTCAAAATTCTACAGGTCTGAAAATATTTACTGGAGGAAATATATTCAAGAAAGCTTATTCAGCAAACGGAAGTGAAAAAGGCATCCACAAGCACAAAATGGATCAAATTTGGAAACTGTTTCAAAGAACTGAAAAAATTAAAATTAAAAATCCCCTTAGGAAAAGTGGGGAAAAGAACCTGCTATTTAAATGAACAGGCAACCAGATGAATTAGCTTTAGAAAAATTAGCTAGTGTCAGTCAGAATGGGTTATGTTCTGCTGAAGTAACAGCCTCCAAATCCCAGTAACTGAATACAGCATGCTTACTCCATGTATTCAGTATGGGTTGGCTGGGGCTCTGCTCTATATTATCTTCTTTCCAGGTCCCCCGCTAATAGTACTGAAATGCTACTGAGAGGTGGTAAACTCTCTACTACCTCTAACTGGTTCTTCTTAGATGGTACAACTTGCATTGACCAAAGCAAATCTCATTGCTTTGCATGAGCTCAACAAGTCAGGTGGGTATACAGCAGTGGCCCCCTTACCTGTAAGAAATAGGCTCCAAGACCCCCAGGGATGTCTGAAACCACCAATAATATTGCAACCTATATACATTATACATGCATTCTTAAGATAAATTTTAACTTATAATTAGGCACAGTAGGTGTCTTGGCCCATTTTCTATTGTTATAACAGAATACCTAAAAATGGGTGACTTGTAAAAAGAGAGATTTATTTTAGTTCATGCTTCTGAAAGTTGGGATGTCTAAGCTCAGGTGACTGCATCTGGGGAGAGGTGACTGCTTTAACTCATGGCAGGAAGAGGGATGGAAAGCAGGTCCATGCAAAAGACAAAACACAAGGAGTGGCTTTTCTGTAAAGCAACTTGCTCTCTCTGTAACCAATCCAGGTCTGCAAAGAAGGCCTTAAATCAATTCCTGAGCATTTCTTCTTACAAGCTTCACCTTCCAACACTGCCACAATGAGGTTCCAACATATCAGATCTTGGGGTACACATTTAAACCACAGCAATGAGAGATTAATAACAACAACTAATAATAAAATACAGCAATCATAACAGTACTGTAGATTGTAGCAAAAGCTATGTGAATGCTCTTCCTCTCTCACCCTCTCAATATCTTATTGCATCATTACTTTTTCACTTAAAGGAAGAGCTTTGTAGCTTCTCTTTGGCACAGCCAGATTGCTAGCTTCGCTGCTCCTGTAGATATTTTCTCGTTTCTCACCCAACATGAATACAAACAAAAATCCCTTAAAATATCAGTGACTTGAACAAGATAGAAATGTATTTTTCTTTTGTAAGAATAAGCCTTGAGGTAAGGTATTCAGGACTGGTCTGGTGACTCTGTGGTCACCAGGGACATGGTCTCCATCTATCCTGATGCTCCACTGTCCTCTGCCCATCACTGGATGGCCTAAGAAAGCTTTTTGTAATTAGCCATCACATCTATGTTGCAAGCAGCCAGTGGAAGGAATGGAGGAAAGAAGGATGGGCCCCTGCCTTTTAAGGAGACTTCCTGGAATGCCCACGAAGTGTGACGGAAAAACGTTGTGAATGTTCACATTACAAAAAACATTATCACAGTAAAAGACACCGCCATTAGTTCCCCTCTAAACACGCATCTTTGCTTTGAACTCACTTAACCCATTGTTTGTGCCACTTTCTGAAGCAGTTTTGGAAATCTTCTGTCTTTAGTTGCATTGTTGTAGCTGCTTCAATGTCCTAATTAATTCAAAACATTTACCTTCAGAGTTATGTTGGCTTGGGGGAGGAGCCAGAAGTCACACAATGCCAGATCTGGTGAATGAGGTGGGTGAGAATGCACTAATATTTTTATGAGCCTGTCTTTCCATTGACCAACACTCAGCAGCAGCATTTACCTTACTATTGATCACACTTCCAAAGAAAATTTCCCAGGGCTGGGGTTATAGCTCTGCAGCACAGTGCCTGCCTGGCAAGTGTGGGGTCTTGAGTTTGATTCTCAGTACAAAAAAAAAAGAAAGAGATCATTTCCAGTACTGCTCCAGAAAGTGGCACAAACAATGTAATAAACATGCTTAAAGGGAGGGGAATTACTTGTAGGATCAATGGCAATGTATTGTTGATCATAATACATTTTTTAAACATTCTCCATATTTTAAAATCACATCTCACACATAACACCCATTGATCACAATTTAGTCCCATAGCTGTACCTACCTGGAAGAGAGATAGAAGAGTCTCTTAAGTGGCAATGAAACCCACTAAATACCAATATTCATTACTGGAAAGCACAGAGTGGACCTCTGGCACTCTTGCTACACTGTTCTTCACCTTTCTTACCAGTGTTCAGTGGGACACCCCTGGCCCCTCCTACCCTCCCTCAAGGGGCTGCCCTGTCCTGCTAGGTCAGACTTCAGGCCAAGACTTTGGGTCTTGGAGATTGATTTCCCCTCCTTCTCCTCCTCTTTCCCCTTGTCCTCCTTCCCTTTCATCCCAAAACTCATTCCCTAGCTTTCTGCTTTTTGCCCAGAGATGACATGGGAGCTGCACCAGCAAAAACTATGTTTTGTTTGGTCCATACAGTGTTGTTCTTGTTGTTTTGAATTCATGTCCAGCATGTAGTAATCAGGTTATTTCACATGGGGACACAAAATACCAATGCTCTTTTAAAAATTAATTAGAAGATTTGGCCACATAGGGCCTACATTCTTTCGTGGCTTCAGCCAGCATAGCTGAGTAGAGCTTTCCTGCAGCTGGAGCAAGTGCTCCCCAACACCTCCCGTGTCCACCTGACTCAGTAGTGCTACTTCTGCTATGGAATAGGGGACATAGGGGCATAGTTTTCTCACCTGGGCATCTCCTTAGCTTAGTTCAAGTCTACAAACAGAACACAGTGCAATCACGATCTCTCACCTGAATTTCAATCCCATATTTCTAACACCTATTAATCCTTCCTGCTCTCAGGAGCAGTGGGATGTGGCCAATGACTCTGCCTGGTTTAAAACTGTAGGACTCAGGGGAATTACTTAATCATCATAATTCCTTAATTCATATGTTTAAAAAAGCAATTATGAGGCATATGAACATCACGAACCTCTTGGTAGGATGCACTGAGACAAAAACATCATCACTTAGCTGGTGTTCTTGTCAGAAATGCAAAAGCTCAACTTAATCAGGAGAAAACATCAGAAACCCACACTGGAAAACATTATACAAAAATAACTTGCTGGAGCTCATCAAAGTGTCAAGGTCACGGAAGATAGGAAACCAGCTCTGCGTGGGAGAAACCAAAAAGACACAATGACTAAAATGCAGGACAAGGTCTTGGATTGAATCCTGCTACAGGAAAAAGATGCTGGTGGGATCACTGGTGAAATGCATGTAAACTCTGTAGTTTATGTAACAGAATTGCATGTTAATTTGCTGGTTTTGAAAATCATGTTTTGGTTCTGTAAGATGCTAACCTTAAGGGAACTTGGGTCAAGAACCTGTAGGAACTCTCGACACTATTTTTTTAAACTTTTTCATATGCCTAAAATTATTTCAAAATTAAAAGTTAAAAATGAATTTATTACACAAATATGTATCTCAAGGGGTCACAGTGATGGGGAAGAGATAACATAAAGAATATAGTGCTGGAATGAATCCTTTCAAATACTCCTCCAGTCGGAGCCCACATGGTGCCTGCCTCCTGCAGGTGCTGGCCTTGCACTTGACAGTGAATTAGTTTTAGAAAAAGGGAAGGGAAACTAATAAGTTGCACCATTTAATTCTTACAATAGCCCTGTGAGGAGGGTATTATTATCCTCATTTTAGAGATGAGGAAATTGAAGTGTAAACCGGTTTACATCTTACACACTTGAACACAATTTGTTTCTGCTGGAGCTGGAGTGAAAACTCTCCTGCTGTCAAGGAGTCCAGCCCAGGGGACGCACCTCTCTGCTCTTGCCTGGTCCCCCCAAGCCCACCCTCTCTAGCTTCCTGGTTTGTACTTATAGAAAACAGAGCAGCTCCTGCCAGCTTCCTGCATCAGCCTTTGGATTTCATTAGCAAGCACAATTCTAATTGAACTTTTCTTCACTAGCCACAGCTTGGCAATTAATCAAGCATCTTCTCCCCAGCTCAGAGCTTCCATTCACTTCCTTTCAGGGAGACACAGGAAGGAAAGCAACTCTCAATCCTCCTTCCTGGAGCAACATACCCTGCTCTCTGGCGGGTTTCCGTGTCTCCTTGTGTTCCCAGGACGCTGTGCACTTAGCAATTTCTAAAGAAGCCTGTTAGATTCAGATGGTAATCACAGCCCCTTCTGGAGCATTCCCTGGACTCTTGGCCTCATTAGAAATCCTCTCATTGCTGCTTCCAGCCTCTCACTTACAAGTAAATGCTGGCCACTGCTCCGCTGTCTGCCAGACTCTGAGGGCACCTCGTTTACTTTTTTCTTTATGTAATGCTTATTGTCATTTCCTCCCTGTTCTCTGCTTAAAAAAGAAATGTGGTCATTGCAGAAGAATTGGAAAACATAAAAAATCACAAGGAAGAGACTAAAACTCAGTCATGAGGCTGCTAGCTAGAAATGTGCACTGCTAGTATATAGAAGGCCAGATGGTCCCTGACTTTCTCAAATATGGCTTTGAGCAAATTGCACATTCTATGTTAAAATATCTAATTCAAAGACCCAAAATGCAAGTAAAAGCAGGGCAGGGTCACCACACTGAATGACTTTAAGGGGCACCTTTCACATTCTAATTTATGAGGAATGGCATCCTATGAGTTTGTGCAGTGCACCATTTGAGCAGCTGTGCTTGGTGATTGTCAGCAGAATCTGAGAAAACACCAAGCAAGTTTTTAAGTACTCTTGCCAGACTCTTGTGATTTTCAGGAGAAGCAGGAAAATAAACAGACCTAATCTGGACTATGGAGCATTTGCCAACTGCGGACGATTTGAGGTCATCCCAAGATCTTTCCCTCTCCTGGGACATTTCTTTCCCTCTTCCTACTTATCCTTCCACCATGTTTGTTTACTCCATGGGGTGACGAGAGCCTTCTTCTTAGACAGGGACACTTGCTCTGATTGTCCTGTGTTTGACCAGTGGAAAGGGACATTAGCAAGGGCCCTACTCATCCCCTGGTACCCAGACAAAGAGGGAAAACCATTTCCTGTACCTCTTCTCTGGCATTTCAAAGCATGGAGGATTTAAAACTGGTGGCTTGCCAGACGCAGTGGTGTATGCTCGTAATCCTAGCACTCAGGAAGCTGAGGCAGGAGGATCACTATGAGTTCGAGGCCAGCTTAGACTACAAAGTGTGTTCAAGGCCAGCCTGACCTCCATAGTGAAACCCTGTCTCAAAAAGACTGGTGGCTTCCCAGCTACTGCCTTGGCTGCCAGGACAAGGAGGGAAGTGGACCAGAAGGTCCTGGGTAAGGAGAAATATTCAAGCCTGTTTTCCCAGCTTCCATACTGGGGGAAAGTTGACACTGTCTTTGCCTGGGACCACCTTTATTCATGCTACTATGCATTAAATAGGTCTCACTGGACTCTAAGCTACCTGGGAAGAAGTGAGTGTGGTCTTATCTGGTGTATTCCTGGATCCAAGCTCTGTGCCCTGGTGAAAAGCAGGCCCCAGAGTGACTGTCAATTTTCAAAATATGATAAATATTTCCTTGGGATACAAAATATTCTTCTATAACATTATTTTTTACAACCACATAGAATTCCATTGCATCCATATACCATACTTACATTTCTTGGTAATGACCATTTAAATTGCTCCCATTTTTGGTCTAAATAAATTACTGGTAAACATCTTTGTCCAGAAAACTCTATCTATATCTCCAATTATTTTATTTGTAGAACAAAATCTTTATGTGTATTATTTTATGTTAAACTACCTGATAAAATGGTAGGCAATTTTGATATACATATGCTCAACACAAAGATTATATCCAATTCCCACATACAATATGTGAAGGTTTGTTCTACCCCTGACTTGTTGTATTTCTCTTCCTAATGCATTACATTTATTTTCACTTTTACTCCCTTAATGATTAAGTATTCAAGATAATTATTTTTCTTGAATCTAGCTTCATCTAATCCCATAAAATCAAAGATTTTATATTTCATTTCCTCCTTGTTTGAAATGGTTTATACCCACAGCTGAGTTTGTAGGAGAGTATTTATGGTTTTTTAAAAAATAACCACTTTAGAGATAATTTTAAATTAAAATGGAATTATTATAGCAAACAAAAGGAAACAAGAAAATTCTCCCACTCAGGTGGCTTTCTACATCTTTCCAATCTTTTGTTCATATGTTTGCTTCTTTCTTATAATTTTTAAGAAAATATCTCTTTTGTCTTGTAAAGGAACTTTCTTCCCTAGATATTATATGTGTGGTTATTAGGAGCTTTTGTTGGAATGATTGTGATCTTTTGGGGACCTACACTAACTTGAGTGAACATGGAGATTATTGGGTGGGTGGATTGATTGACTGACTGACTGATTGATTGATTGTCCTGGGGACTGAACACAAGACCTTCACACTGGGCAACATCTCCAGGCCTATTTTTAATTATTCACTTTTTTGTTTTAAAAAACAAACAAAAAGGATAAAGATACAGAATTTCAAAACAAAATAATAAGAAATTAAAACTAGTTAATACACTGTATATTGTTATCTTCAAAGTAGTTTTTCAGGGGCTGGGGATTTAGCTCAGCAGCATAAGTGCCTGCCTTGCAAGCATGTGGTCATGAGTTTGATCCCTGGTACTAACAACAAAAAAAACAAAAACAAAGTAGTTGTTCAGATTATAAGATTTAGACATGGAAAAATGACCAAAGAATGAAAACACAAACTGTTTTTTTATGAATTATGTAATTATCTATCTTGCATATATATACATGCACACACATATATGTATACATATATACATATAATTTTTCCTTCCTTTTCTCCTTTCCCCTCAGCTCTTTCCTTTTGAGCACTTTCTTTCCCTTTCATTTTCACAGTATCTATTATACATTTTGGATCTTATTTACTCTTTCACTTTTGTTTTGACACTAGGGAAATAATATTATATTTACACATGCAAGCCTGATTTATTTCACTTACAAGTATTGTCTTTAAGTTCTATCCATTTACCTCTAAAGCTTATCCTTTTTTACAGCTGAGTAATACTCCATTGTATAAAAATACCACATCTTTTTTATTCATTCTGTGGTCGAAGGGCATTTGGCTTTCCAAGATTTAGCTATTACAAATTGTGAAGCTATAAACATGAACGTATATATATCAATGTGGCATGATGTTTTCAATTCTGGGAAAATTCCCAGAAGGGGAATAGCTGGATGGAACCTCCAATCCTACTTTTTTTGGCGAAATTTCCACACTGATTTCCACAGAGGTTGTACCACTCTACATTCCAGTATTTTATTTTGAGACAGAATCTTGCCAAGTCACTAAGTTTTCCAGGCTGGGTTTGACCTAGTGATTCTCCTGCCCAAGCCTCACTGAGTACTCAGATTACAGGTGTGCTCCATCGTGGCCAGTTTTTCAGGTAGATTTCAGAAGTTATTGAGGTACTTTCCCCTCCTTGTAAAAGAGAGAAATAAGAACCATGTGAAAGATTTTACATTAGGAAAATATTGTCTTATGTCCACTACCTTTAAAGTCACCTCTGCCATCAAGCTTGAAGACAAAAAAGAACAAGAAAAAGTACTTTGTACCCTCCAACAAGGGCCCCTGGCTCCTCCCAGGCTCCTTGCAATTTACAACCAGAGCTGTCCTTCACTAGCACCACATCCTTCTACTGACCTTTGCTATCTGCATCTGTAAAATGGGGGCAATAGAAATCCCAATCTCAGAAGGTGGTAGTGAATTTTAAATCAAGTTATGCACACAGAGTATTTGCTGCAGAGCCTGGCATATAATAAATAGTAAATGATAGCTGCTCTTATTTTTCCTCTTCCTTATTTTCCAAACAAGTAAAGGGAATAAAGAGCTTGCCTCTCAACAGAGACTAGAGGGGACCTCAATGCCTGCTACTCACCTGCAGTTTTACAAAAGCAATTAAAGCTCGTCTGTGATCGTGAGTCTCTGGATCGTCCTTGAAGCCAGAGCTGCCCGGTTGAGAGCGGAAGGCAGTGCCCTTCTGGGTATTCTGGTGCTGTTTATTATGCCAGAGAGGCTGCTCAGACTCATTACTGCTACAGAATACAGGCCCCCAGAGGTTGAAGTGGAGCCAGATAATTACCAACAGATCCCTAATAGGTATGGACTCAATGGAAACGAGTCAATCAGGAATGTCAGTGTTTATGTCTAAACTATTCCAACCCATGCCCTGGAGCACAGGGGACTACTAATGAGGGCCCCACTTCTGGGGCCAAGAGCCCCGACCACCAGCTCTACCATGGAGAAACTGGTACCCAGAAGAATCCCAACAAGTGGATCCTCCCTAATCCTCCCAGGGCTACCACTTAGCTCACTACCAAGGGGTGAGCGAAGAGGCCAGCTGCTTCAGCTGCATGCCACAGTCTTCACTGCTGATGAAGACCCACCCTGCTCTATCTGATAGCAAACTCTAGTTCCTTTTAGAAATACCACATTAAAGAGAGATCTTCTTGGCCAAGTCATCCTACTGCTCTTTTCTCCCATCTCCTACTCACCTCTAGTTCTCCTTCATTCTTAGGCCAGGTAGCATAATTTTAAATCCAGTAGTAACTTCTAGGAGCCACCTCATCTTGCCTCACTGATTCTCAGTACCTCAGTGTGGCCCTGGGGTTAGGTGACTTTATTTCTCATATATGCAGCAATGTAACTTTATTTCTCATATGTGCAGTAATGTAGGCAATATAACCTAAAACCATTATTGATTAAAGTTCCTAAGTTAGTCCCCAAAGGAGTCAGGGTTTCAGTCCATGAATTTGAGATGGAAGAAACTGAGTCTTATGGATAGTGCTATAGCTGATCTTCATTGATATCCCAAGCTTAGTTCCCTTGAGTTGTGAAAATACAATCTCAGCAGTTCTAGGAGGTCCCCACTTGTTCACAGGGTGGGTGGGATGTAGGGTACAAAGTGGCCAGAGACTACCCCAGGGCAAGAACCATCAGCATCTCCTGAGATCCACACCATGTTGGAACGTAGGGCACTGGGAAATCAAGCAACCAGCTCGCTTCCCTGGTAAGTTGCTGTGGCCCAGCAAGCCATGGCCACCCCAGGGTGAGAACCATTAACATCTTCTGAGATCTGCACCATGTTGGAACTTGGGGCACTCAGAAATCAAGCAGTCAGCTTGCCACACTGGTAAGTGGCTGTAAGCCTACTGGCGTGCAGGCTGAAATTCAAGCTCCCTACCCCTACCTCATTAGCAAGTGGGAGCCAGAGATCTGAGCATCTCTTGCAAGGTTGACTGTATGCAATATAATAAGGAAGGGGGATTTCCTTCTACCATCTCTTTGAAGGCAAATATTTTTATCACTGTTTTGCTTTCTTCTGATTAATGGTATTACTCTATTCAATATTCTGTTTTGGTAAGTTCTATAATGTTCTGTATTACCTTTGTATTTTGCTATACCTGGTTGAAAGAACAACTATTGTGAAGAAAACAAGATATACTATGGTACCTATTACTGTTATCCCGGTAAATTGCTGTGAAGTTCTGTACCAATTTCACTACACTGTCTCAACTGGCTGTGTTCCATCTTGTTCTCTGGAATTTTACTACTTTAAAAATAATAAAAGTGGTCAGAAGGTGAACTGGTCCTTTACCCTGTCCACCATCCATGCTGGCATCCTCCCAGCCATCTGCTCCTCTCCTGTCTTGTCTGTCACCCATCCCCATCTCCCATGAGAGTCCCTGCTGCGATCCATTCATCTCTGCTGCAGAGTCACACTGGGCCTAGACATTCAGCTATTTCCACATCCTTTTCCCCTAACAGCAAACTTTCACCTGCTTTTCTGTACCAGCATGCCTCCTCTCAAGCACTAAAATGCACTGAGTTGACAGAGGGGAAAAGCCATGGAATAAGGGAAGAATCCTTGTTTAGCATCTAAAATGATTGTTACCCCATAATATTACAGAAGAAAAATAGGTGCAATGATAGGTTTGGTCAAACCACCACTACCACCACCACCACCACCATCCCATGCAAAAGGAAGGCCTTCCCACTAGGGAAGCATCTGTAGCACAAGTGCCACAATTTTGTACATAGTTGCTGCTCCTGAATGGAATACAATAAGGTGAATCAGTAAAGGAGAAATCAGTGTGGACATTACCATAGCAGATGGCACTCCCCTTGACCTCAGGGGCTGTGAGTAACTTTCTTCACTCTAGATTCTATGGAGCCAGGAAAGCATGCTTATATTGAGGAGGAAACAACCCCATAGATGTTCATTTGGCTCTCCTAGGGTTGTGCCCACGTGTTTGAATGTGTCATCCTACTAACAGCAGGATCCACCAGGGTGACTGCCCCCCATTTGCTCTTGGAATGAATTACTTGTCAAGATCTACAAACTGTGTGAGATTTGAGTGAAACCCAGAGGCAGCTAGGTCCTCTTGGGCTCCTACAAAAGTAGTTGCCTGAGCCGGAAACATGAAGCTGTTCATGCCACCAGCAAGCTCTGCCATTCTGGGCTATCTTATAAAATGCAGCTGCTTCGATCGTCTGGTGTCTGGACCTTTTTCAGCTTCAAATTCTCCTGAGCTTCTTCCAAATGTAGGCAAAAAAAAAATGTCCACTTCTCTCTCCTGCCTCAGCACTGATATCCAAAGCCACCTGGACCTTCCTCCTTGACTGGGGCACTTTCAGTGTCTGTAAAAATGATCTACTTGACAAAGAGACCTTGGTTCCTTTACTATGCAACTCTGATTTCTCCCAGTTCAGCCTGGGCCATTCTGGAACTTTGGGGCATCTCCTACCCTTCGGGCTGTTCCTGTTTCAGTGACACTGAGCCATCTAGCATCTTGTTCTTTTTTTCCCCATCCAGGAGTTTCACAGCCCCTTATTCTAGCTACTTGTTTCCCACTCACACTCCCTACTCCCTTGCTCCTCTTCCCATTTCTCTGCCACTACCAGTCCGACTCAGAACTTGTTCAGGCTGCCAGTCACCCCACTATCACTCAAAAGCATCAGCTCCAGCTTCAGGTTCACTCTCTATCCTGTCTAGGAATCATTTAAAGAAAGAAGTCAAATAGAAATACATTTGGGCTTCTTTGTCAAACTCACTTAAGTGATTTAGCTTCACTAGACTGATGCTTATTCCCCAGAGCAATTGGAACAAAGGTAAGGCCACCTACCAAGTAACAACGTGATTTTGTTTTAATGGATCTTGTAGGCTACAGCTCTCCTGCTGCTGTTTCATTGAAAAATCTGCTTGGTTTGCCCCAAGGACAGCTTTGGAGAATTCTGGAATCAATTCTTCATCAGAGTGCAATGCATACTAGTAGTAGCATTTCTCAAAGACCTTTCCTTTTTTTTTCTTTTCTTATTTTACAGAGGAAAATAGTAAAAATAATGATATCAAATTTCATATCAAGATATAGGAAATTATCAATGGTTAATACATTGTGTATTATCATCAAAGTAGTTGCTCAGATTACAAGACATAGGCATGCAAAATTGATCAAACATTATAAGCACTAACTGTTGTTTGAACTAAAAGTTCAATGAACTAAAAGAAATTAGTAGTATAATTATCTTAGCTCATATATATATATATATATATATATATATATATGAGCTAAGTTGTTTATTCCTTTTGAGCAGTTTCTTCCCCTTTCACAATACCTATTGTAACGTTTGGATCTTATTTACTCTTTCTGTTTCTGACTCTAGGGAGATAATCTGATGTTGACACACGCGAGTCTGATTTATTTCACTTATGAGTATGAAAGACCCCTTTCTTGGTGACTGTGTCCTTGCACAGTGACCAAAGCAAGCAAAACTTGTCCCTGAAAGGAGGAATTCGCCTTCAGAAGCAGTCAGCTCACACAACCTCAGGCCACCTCACCTCTAGAGTAAAGTTGGAGCCAGCCCCGTGGACAATCCATCTGCCCTGCTCTGGGAACTCAGAGCAAACCAACGACTTTGCTTATGGGTAGGATCCTCTCTTGATGCTCGGAGGTGGTGACTGAAGAGGCAAGCCCGTGCCTGTTAGTACAAGCACACGGAAACTTTCTGAACAACCGCCTACAGCTCCTGCGGTCTCTTCTCTCAGGCAATGACACACCACACCATCCAGATCTCAACTAGCTCTTGCTGCCAGGCCCTTGCTGGTCCCACGTGGCTGCCTTGAAGTACACCTGAGTGAACAGGCTGAGTGGTGGTGCTCACTTGGCTTATCTGCCTTTAGGACTCACACTGTGCATGGTCACTAACCCCTTTTCTCATGAACGGATTGACTGCCAGCCAGGTAAACAGGCTATTTTGGGCAACCTGCCAAATGGAGCCTTCAGAGGAGTATAAGCCAGCTGTCATCTACCTGTGGCTGCAGAAGAGCCCCCAAGAAAAGGCCACATGGCTGAGCCCAGGTCAGTCCACAGACCAGCCCAGAGGCAATACCCAACAGGTGTTCTAACTCCTTCAGTTTTGGAATTGTTCTTTACAGCAGAAATTAAAAAAACAGCCAGGCACGGTGATGTACACCTGCAGTCCCAACTACTTGAGAGGGTGAGGCAGGAAGACACAAGTTTGAAGCCAGCCTGGGCAACTTAGTGGGGCCCTGTCCTAAGGTAAAAATTTTAAAGGGCTGGGGATGTGGTGCAGCACTTGCCTAGCATGTGCAAGGCCTTGGTTTCAGTCTCCAGGACATGAAGAAAGGAGAGTGGGAAGAAGAGAGGGAGAGAACGAGGGAGGGAGGGATGTAAGAAGGGAGAACAATGTCTGACCTGAAAAAGGTTGTCAGTGGTCTTCCCATCTATCCTCAGACAATTCTTTTCTTTATCCTGAGCCTTCCTCACTCACTACCTGATTTGCTGTTTGCAGTTGTGCATTGCATGTTATGGAAGACAGAGTTCAGCTCACAGAAAAGGCAAGAAGAGAGTTTGGCTAGGACACCTGTGGGGTGTTAAGGATGACAAATCTCAGAAATCCAAGAACTTGTTGATTGGAACAATTGATAAGACTGAGAAGCAAGGAGTGGAAACAATTCAGGAGGGTCCAAGCATCCCTCCAGCACCCACCCTTTATTTCATAGACATTTGCTAGGTGCCTGCTGGGACCAGGCTTGCTTACCACCCCACCCCTCTCTGACGTGCACATCACTCCACATCTCTCCCCTAATCTTCACCTCTGATGCTGTCCACCACTGTCCACATCAAATTTTCTATCCCTTCTCTTTATGTGGTGAGTCCTGCTTTCCTACAGCTGCCCTTTGCTCAGGACACGCCCCTCCCCACTACTACACTTGGCCTCTCTACATGCAGCTTGGCTCCTGCAGCTTCAGCAGCTGGCACAGAGAAAATGCTTGAAAACAAGGACTGCTGAGTCACCTCTCTATCCAGGTGTCTCTCCCTGGTCCAGCCCTGAGAAGGCCAGAATATGGGTGGGAAGATGTTCCTAATAGGAAGGCACAGGGACAAACCTGGGACTTGGAGCTGAGGGTATGTGCAATCAGAGAATAGTACTGTCACTGATTTGTGTGATGCTTGGAACAATCTACTTCCCTTCTCAGGGCTTCTCACTTTCTCTTGTGTAGAGTGAAGTCATCCCAGTGGGCAGATGGAAGGAGGGAGTGACCGAGTGAATGCTCCAGGATCTAAGAGCAGAGTGTTGTAGCTTAGCATAACTGACGCCATCTTGAGCCTCACATTTAACTAGTGCCCTGTATTTGGCTCAGGAAAATGGAAAATTACTCAGGATATAAGTCCCATAAGAAAAGCAGAATGAGCTGTACCTACAGGAGAAAAATTAACCTGCTCAACAAAAAAAGCAGGATACAGGTGTCAGCTGAAAATTAATGAAAGATTCGAGCTAAATTGTTTCCAACAGGATGTCTTTTGTGATTCTCTCTTTTAAAAACTGTAACTTTCCAGTTTGGGGCCACTTGTTTGGAGTGGGGGGTGGAGGGGAATCTATACAAGTTAATTAAATTCCAAATTTATCAATTTGGCTGCTTGGATTCCTACATTGTTGTTCACAAACCCACCTCACAGAGAAGGTGCCTTATCTTGTTTAAACCCTGAACCATGCTATTATTTTTATTTCTCAGTTGGGGAAGCTAAAGCATGGTGAGACTTAGTGACATACTCAAGCTCACAATCAGTCCCCCATTTGGGTCCAGGATGCAAAGCTCTTTGCCACCAAAAACTGTGCTCTGAGTTCTTCCCTGGACCCCTTACCAATGCTGTGGTCTTCGTACCCAGAAGGGGGGGGAAAAAAAGTAAGATAAAAAGGGTGGAGAAACGCTGGAACAGTCCATATTCTTGCAGTGCTACATTTTCTTTTCTTGTACTCTTGTTTTGTTTGGGTTAGCATTTTGAGACTGTGGGGCTTGGTAACTAATAATGAGCAGGATGGAAACCAAAGGCCTCAAGGACAGATATCAGTGGCTTACAATGACGTCTCCCCCACCCCCACCCCAGCAGGAGGATTTCCTGACATCACAAAACAAGGGTAGGGAGACCTGTCTGTTCCTCTGTAGTGATATCATTGCGTAGAAATCTTGAAGAAACAACTTCATTGGCTACAGTGTCTGGAAAAGTGGTCCCTATAGAGCTGTGCACACAGGGCGGGGTTCAGGGCCCTGATTGTGGACCCCCATGAACTAAGCTTCCTTTTTCCTTAGCACTATCCCCACGTAAGAGGGCAAAGTCCCAGGCCAGCACAGAAAGGGTTCTGTCTTCCCTTGCATCACGGTCCAGGGAACAGGCTTCTCGGGATCTCCCGGGTGCATGCGAATATCTGAATTTCTCACTCTGCGCTGTAGCTGCCTGGTTTGCATACAGATGAGGCTCTGAAACGCAGCTGCTGCTGCAGGAGGGACTCGCTGTTGCCTGAGGGAGAATCCCTGCACCCAGGGGCTCTCAGCTGGGGTTTCCCCACACCAAAACACACACACACACAAACACACACGAGTGCAAAAGGAGTGTATACCAAATAGGGAGGGGGTGCTGACGGCACTTAGTATTTCATAATTCCAAAACAAACTTTGTAGACATCCTTGCATTTATGGGGTTTTTTCCAAACAGTTTTTATCCTAATTACACCTGGGATGGGTAGTGGAAACCATAATCTTTCATAATAGCTGTGCCTGTGTACAGTGCTTACTCTGTCTCAAGCTCTGCTCTGAGATTTTTAAAAACCTGAGCTTAATTTAATGTGTACACTGATGCTTTAAAGTACGTGATCCATTTTAATCATTATTTCCAAGGAGAGGAAGCTAACGCACAGAGAGGTTAAGGGACTTTTCTGAGGTTAAACAAATAAATGGTGATCCAGGGATTTAGATCTAAACAAACTATGTTTGTATCTGTTTGCTTTTATTGTGTAACAAACCATCTCAAGCTTAATGATGTAAAACAACATATATTTATTTAATTTAACTTAATTTAATTACTCATTTTTGTGGTATTGATATTAAACCCAGAGCCTTTGTACTGAGCTACATCTCTACCCCTTTTTTACTGTATTTTGAGACAGGATTTCACTAAAGTCACTAAATTTCCAGTCTGGGTTTAAATTTATGGTCCTCCTGCCTCAGCCTCCCAGGGTGCAAAACAGCAGATATTTATTATTTCTCCTAGTGATATGGGTTGATAGGCTCATTCCTCTGGCCTGGTTCCACTCAGCTAATCTCTGTGGTCAGCTGGCAGCTCATGGCTTTGTCCATGGGTCTAGAGATGGTTCCAGGTCAGCAGAGGGAATGGGAATGACTTGGTTCTGTGTCTTTTCATTCTGCTGGAGGCAGATGATCCCAATGAACAAGTGTTTTCCAAGCCCTCTGGTGTGATGATAAGGATTGGGTATAGTTTGGGTGGACCTCCAAGGGTTCATGCGTTGAAATGTAGTACCCACTGTGAGACATTAAAATGGTAGAAATTTAATCTGACTATTAAATTGTTTAGAGGGGAGGCCTTTGAGAGAGGAAAAGGATTAGACAAACTCATCAGGATAGAATCCCTATAACTAAATATCAGTGGCTTTATAAGAAGAAATAGAGACCAAAAGAGACACATATGTGTGCTCCCTGTCTCTTGCCATGTGATACCCTGAACTACTTAGGGGAAAGCTAGAAGGGTACCCTAAGAGTTGGACCCTTGAACCACCAAAACTGTGAGCTAAGTAGATTTTTTCTTTATAAAGTTATCTAGCCTCGTTCATTACATTTTAGTAGCATGAAGTGAACAGATAACATGTCATATTTGCCAATCATCCATGGGCCAAAGCAAATTACAAGACCAGTTCAGAGTTCGCATAGGAACTGGCTAACCTAAGAATAATTGCAAGCTGTTTTCATAATTTCCACAATAATCTTAGCAGTGAAACACTCATTTATCTGCCTCAACGGCTCCTAATAATCTTAAGGCAATTTGGGTTATCACTTAGGCCCCAAACAGTTAATAGCTGGAAGAAAAATCTTACAGGCAAGGTGGACCAGATACTCTTATTCATGCCCAAATCATTCCTGTCCTCTTCTCATTGCCCTGGCCAATCAAAAAACCCCTAGCACAACTGAATGGAGAGAAAATATTAAGCATACATAGTTGGAAAAGAAAAATGGATTGTAGTTCAGGGATCTTGAACAGATTACCTCATTCCTCTGCATTGTAGTGATTTTTACTTGATTTAATTTAATAAACCATTTCTTCAATAATCATTTTATTCAGTTACTCCTGTATATCAAGTAGGCATTGCATTGAACAACACAGCTACAGCTATGAAAATAGACATAGTCCTTGTCCTCACTTCATAACATAATTGGATAAGCAGATGTTAAAATAATCTCAATAATGACCATACATTTACAGAGTGAGATAAATAAAGGCCCTAAAGCGCAAAGTTCTATGAGAATTTACGATTCTCATGACATAAATCATGAGAGGAGGAGATGAAGGAAAGGCTCCCTCAACTGAAGGACAGCTAAGCGGCAGGACCAAGACAGATGATTCAGAATTACTGGAAGAAAATTCTCCATAGATTGCTTGCATTTCTGCAGCCTAGAGGCAGAAGTCCTACTGGCCTTTGTTCTAGGTTACCTTTGTGTAGCAAACGTCCTTAGAAGAGAGAGGTGTCTCCCTATGGAGCAATGGGTAGGCAAACTCTCTGCCCTGAAGAGAAGATTCAGGTTCCCTCAGCTCAGAGTTCCTCTCTTGTAATGCAGCTTGCCGGTGATTCCCTCTTTATGTCACGCTGTGGGACCAGAGGCTTGGAGAACACGAAAATGCTACTACTCCAAACTCTGTGAGTAATATATTACCCCTTGTTTCTGACCTAGGATCTTGTGTCTCCTACAGCATCCACAAAGGTGTGGCCAGCAAATAGGTTAGCTTGCCAAAGCCTTCACATTCTTGGTATTTTGATGCCCCCAAAATGGGCCCTATAAAATGAAACCTCAATGATGAATAAGTAGGAGGGAGGGAGGGTGGGTAAAAGCTGAGTTCTAGAAAGACAACATGCAAGACAGTCTGGAGGTGGTGGAGAGCAAGGCCATACAGAACAAAATTTGTTCAGTCTAGTGGGAAGAGGGAGCTTGGTGAAGAAGGGATGCAGAGAGATGAAGCCAGATGGGAGGCTGGGGGTCAGCTACACTAAGTGAGGAGACTATCCTAAAGGTGAATGTAAGCCCTGAAGGACATTTCAGCTGGAGAGATTTGAAATCCATCTAGAGAAATTTTGAATGCCCTCCATCGCCACCTTATCCTCCAGCACCATTTCTACTTTGACAAACCCCCATAAAATAGCCTGGGTTGGATCACAGGTTGGCATAGCAACTGATTATGTGGCCGTTTTCACCATGGTTTTATTTTTATCATCTCCAGACCATCAAGCTTGCCCTAAGTGTTTCAACAATCACAGGGTTCTAGGTTGAGGAAGCGGGTAAAAGGGCCACGTTCTGTCTTGACTGAGTGGACAGCAACAAAAGATAATTTCTTTTGGGAGACTGAGACTCCTGCGTAGTTCTTTCTGACCTGACAGGTAATTACTAGCAAAACAACCTGTTTTCTTTAACCCATGAAATACATGCTGGGAGACATCACACCTGAGACTTCAGAAGGAGCTCATTCCTCTCATTTGAGTGTGTATGTCATACACAGTACATTTGAGCACGTATGCTATATAGTCAGGCCACTTGAGTTCAAATCCTGGCTCCTCTATCTACTAGCTTTATGACTTCTAGCCAATTAATTACTCTGTGCTTTAATTCCCAATCTGGTAAGGAAGTAACCCATCGGATTGTCATAAAGAAGATATGTGTTAAATGTTTAGAACTGGGTGGCACATTGTAAATTTCAATAAATACTACATATCATGACTACTTGCTTGAAAATTAACTCTATCATTCTAAAGCTTTAAACATTTACACCATCATCACTAGAGCTAGCATCAGACAGAAAATTAAACACTTGGAGTTACTGCATCAATTTAAAAGTAACTCCTTCTTGGAATTTGTTGGTATTACTCTGTTTATTCAAAACCTGCCCAAAACACCACTGAAGGGCCTCATTTCAGGATGATGTTTTGGGGAGCTTTTGAGACAATGTCTCACTATGTAGTCCAGACTGGCCTCAAACTTACAGTACCCTTCTTGTCTCCGCCTGAGATTATGGGTATGCACCACCATGCCAACTCACTTCAGTACAATTTTGCTGATGATTCCAATTGTACTTACAAAGTTTCCTTCCTGGGGAAGATTGTCTAGCATTGCCCTTGAATCCAGGGTCTTTAAAGTGGAGAAGGTCTCAGCCAACCCACAGAACATGAAAAATAATAAACTATTATTACTATCATTATTTGCAGCTATGGAGATTGAACCCAAATCCTTTGAACTGAGTTACCTCTCAAGCCATTTTATGATTTTTTTTTTAAGCAGGATCTTGGTAAGCAGCTAAATTGTCCAGGCTGGGCCTAAACTTTTGATCCTCTTGCCTCAGCTTCCTAGATTATTGAGATTGCAATTTTAAACCACTGTTTGAGGATGCTTTGTTATTCAGAAACAGACAACCAATACACAAATAAGCAAATTCCTCATCATTCATCCCCCAGAGATTCTGACTCATTAAGTCTGGAGGGTCTTGGTGGCTACTCTCTCAGACAACAGTAATTTGCATGGTTTTCACTGGTGTCTTCCCACATTTCCTGGAGCTTCCTGGGCCCCAACCCAGATCTTCTGGGCCCAAAAGTCCAGAGAAGAGGCCCTGGAATTGAGAGGCTGAATATGTAAGTGGCCAGTGGCCAGACCATTGATAACAACAGAGCTCTAACCGATCATCTGTAGGAACAAGCCCAGAAATTTAAACCACAAGCCCTGTAGCAACTGGCCCAAAAAGACCACGATTTAGCCAATAACTGACAACCTCTCTAATTTTTGGCCATGTTTCCACCTTAGGATGAACAGAGAAAATGAAATATCCCTCCTATCACAATGATGCTGCTTTTTGTCACTTGGCTCTAGCTTCCTTAGCCCAACAGTCTCGTCAGAGGCTACCTGAGGTTTCTCTTTTTCCACTCCAAAGCTTTACTACCCTGCTGCCTGACAAATGGGAGTAATAGTGGTGGCCATGCCCCTGGCTAAAGCAAGCTCTGAATGGATACCCTGTGTTTATTCTCACCAGATGATCTTTGTTTACATTCATGGGATTTATATATTTAACAAGAGCAAGTGATTCTGATCATCAGGGAAGTTTGGGAAATCCTGTCCCAGGGCCTGTCTCCTCAAAGTGTAGTCTAGAAACATTGAGCAACACTTGGTGGCTTGTTGGAAATGGAGAATCTCAGCCCCTGTCCCAGATCTACTGATTTTTTTAAAAAACAAGATCCTGAAGTGATCTTTTAGTCCATCAAGGTGTGAAGATCACTAATCACAAGCACTGATCCAGATCAGTGGATCTGCACCCTAGGCACACGTTAGATCCTCTAGGTGCCGGTCTTTTGGTCCTGAGTAGGGCTCATGTCTCAGTGGTCTTAAGAGTTTCCCAGGGTGAACCCACTGCTCTAGGACCACTCTTCCCAATCTTTAGTTTGTGTCAGAGTCATCCAGAAAAAAAGTGTCCAGAGGACCAGACTTGACAAAGAAGGATGGGCCTGGCCTTGGCCATCTTATAACGTTTCCAAATGGCTCTGAACGGATCAGTGCATGAGAACTGCTGATCTAGGAGCCCAGACCTACAGGAAGAGTCCCAGAGAAACCCCCCATGGTTTTCTTTTCTTCCAAATTTCTTCTTCCTCAATTCTACTTCATGATGTCTCTTAAAGTTCAAGAAATTGGGAGAAGGAACTGAAGAAATGGAAGGAGCTAAAGCAACTTCAAACATAGTAAATAGGGAAGGAACTAAAGAAATGGAAGGAATTAAAGCATCTTCAAACATAGTAAATATGGAATTTACTCATTTGAATTTGCCAAATTCAACTCATGGCAGGGCATGTGTGTGTTTAGTCAAACAGATTTTTTTGTTGTTGTTTCATGGTTTTTTAAAGGTTTTGAGTCATTACCAACCTTCTATGAAAGAGAGTTTACATAAAAACTCAGATTTTCAGGTTATCCTAGAAGATAAAGGAATCTAGCAATAATATACCCACATTTCTACATGGTAGCAGTTTGCCACCGTCTGCCTCACTTATAGACCTCATTTTGTCATACGGCTAACTCTGTAAGCATTTCAGTTTGGAATCTTAATAAAAAGTAGAGTCGAACCCAACTTTTATGGACAAAAGACAAAACAAAACAAAAAAGAAGTTTCCCATTAGAAGCTGTTTTTTAGTCCTGAGTTATGACCAAAGCTAGAATTTGGGTCAAAACTCTTACTGCTTCCTGCTTGAGGAAGTTTGGAGATTCTGCTGAGTTAGACTCTCCCTTCTTGAGAATTCTAAAAACCCATTAGAGGCCAAGGACCTAGTAGAAGATTCCTATTGCACTGGGCAAATCACCTTAGAAGTACAGGCAATCTTTGCTCTTGTCCATGGACTGTCACCTGCTCAAAACCCCCTACAGAGCAAATTTACTGAACCTCGAACTCAACTATATGCTGAGAATAACAACAGTACCCAATGTATACAGTTATTTCAAGAGTTAAATTAAATCATACCTGTAGAACACAATTCTTGCACCCAAGCCATATGAAGAACGCCATCAATGAGCACTAAGTACAACTAATAATATCTTCAGTATTGAATATATACTCACTTGAGAGAGCTGCTGTTACTCAGCTTCAGAATGATCAATTTTTTTGTTTCCCCCAATCCAGAACTGACTCAGACAGCAATGTGTTAAGAGAGCCACCTATCGGATGAGTGGTGTTAGGCAAAACATAGAACTTGCTAAGCCTAAGGCTTTTTCATGTGTAAATTAGGGATAATAACAGCATTTGCTCCTCAGAGTTACCATGAAGTTTAAGTGAGAAGAGACTTATACCTGCCTATCAAGCATCCAGCTCCCAGTCACCTCCAGGTTTTGACTCCTCAAAGCAGGGTCACCACCTAGTGATTTAAGAAAGTAACTCCAGGCTCTCCAGGGCATAAAAGTAAAAATATTAATCCCAAAGGATGGTAGACAGAAAGGTATGACTGATCCCACAGTGAGCTTAGAAATCACCCCTAGGTCTGTTTCAGTGCATTCAATGACCCATGACAACCCTGGTTTCTCAGCATGTTTGGGATTCTTTTGACCTTAACTGGCTGGACTCCGGGTTGAACTACTTGGCACCTGGGCTTGGTTTATGCTTGTGTCTATCAGTGCAGCCTACTTTAACAGAACACCACTATGTGGCTTAAACAACAAACCTTTATTTCTCACAGGCTTGGAAGCTAGAAATTCAAGATCACAGGTCCAGTATGTCAGGTTCTGGGTGAAGACCTTCTCCTTGGTGAAGTCCTTAATGGTCTTTCCCTGGTGAGTGTGATGATGAGGGGCCACACACTGTGATGGAGAAACAGCTAAGAGCAAAGCAGACAAACGTCCTGCGCTCTCCTGGACCTTAATCCAAAGCAGAGAAATAGATAATAAATAATATAAGTAACTAAAATGTGTAGTGTATTTGTGATAAGTGCTGAGAAAAAATAAATCAAGGAAATGAGATGACATTTAGATGTAGACCAAAGGTGGCAAGAGATCTGATCAGATGGACATTTGGGAGAAGAACATTCCAGGTGAAGGACAGAGAAAATGCAGATACTTAAGGCAGGATTATGGCATGGTTTGAGGACAACGAGGAGGCCAGTGTGGCTGGGATAGGTGAGTAAGGGGAATAGTAGGAGATGAGGCAAAAGAGATATGGGATAGGCTGGAAGGTGAGGGTGTAGGGCCCTCTGGGTTGGAACCACTTGAAGATGCTGATGAGCAGAAGAGTGATAAGATCTAAACTGTGAGGGGCAGTATCACTCTGGCTGCTGTGTGGAGAATTGATTAAAGGAAGTAAGAATAAGGAGAGGCAGAAGCACAGATTCCTTTTAGGAAGCAAAAAATGGTGGTTTAGGCCAGGGGAATTATAGTGAAAATCTATTTTGTCTGATAATGAGTCCTACAGAGGAGTCAGCATTTATTACCAACGCAGTTAATTGCATATTTGTTCTCCATCCATCTCATCAGACAGTCTGCTGTCAGAAACTATGCTCTTTCTTTGATTCTGTATCCTAGTCCCCAGAACCGTGGATAAAAACAAGTGGTCACTCCAAGGATGGTTGGATGGATGGGCAGGTGAATGAACAGATTGATTGTATAAGTGGACAAATGGCTACATGGAGTAATTGATGGATTCATGGATGCATAGATAGATGACTGAATGCCAGCTATGTCATTCCCTTTTCCTCTTGTTCAACCTACAGAGTGATGAGTGGCCGATTTAGAGCAATTCAACGAGATGCCCACTAGCCAAGGATACGCCAGTGATGCCCCACCCTAAAAGAAATAATAATGTTAGGAAACAGCTATAGCTGAAGCCCTGAAGAGAAGAGGAACCGCCTTAGATTCCTGTGGGAAACAACTGGAGCCTTCCTTCTCATCTGTCATAACAACAGAGGTGAGTGACGTAAAACCTGGGGTTTGGACACTGAGGAATTTTCAGTTTGTGTGAGAATTTTCTGACTTGGGGGTTGGTGTGTGGTTCTTTTGATGAGAACTTCTTATCCGACCAGGCATAAGGAGTAATCTGGGACCGTCTCTGTCCCACATAGTATGTATTTGCAGAAGCCCATGGAGGAAGTCTGCCAGCCAAGAGTATATTCCTAGAAAGACTATTGTCTGGGTGACACTGACGTGGGTATCTTATGCAAGAACTTGTCCAAGGCCACCTCTCTCCTCACTGATCCAGTAAGAAACCTTTCTCTGGTCAAGCATCCACCCTCCCAGGGGACACCTGGCCCTGCCCATGCTGTCCTCCCAGATGCACCCACCTACAGCCACAAGAAGACTGGAGACAGAAAGTTTATTTAAAAACATAACCTAGTCTTGACTACCTCAGCAGACAATGTTTCAGGAGTGGTTACTCATTCACATCTTAGTCTGGATTTGGTCTGGCCACAAAAGCTCCTGCTATACCACATGGTCGTTAAAACGTGAAATCAATAGACAGACCATACCAGCTCCAGGAAAGCGAAACAGACACAGACAGCCCCAGGGAAGCTGTTGTAGTGGCTGAGGAGCTGGCTGGGGAAAACTGAAGATATCTGCATAACAGGCAAGTGCATATGTCTATGAGGGCTTTCGATCTCTCCTGCCCTCTCTGACTCTTCCTCTTTGTCTTTCTTTGTCTCTGTCTCTCTCTATGTTACATATTTCCCCCCCCCACAGCCTTGCTTTTATAAATCGCGCTGGCAAGAATGCACAATGATAATGAGATCTGAGTTAGTTAGCAGGGGAGGCTGCACAAGAAAGAAACAAAAAGCCATAACTAAAACAAAAGTTAAGGGAGTTACTTTTAAGGTGGAACAATAAAAGGAATATAATTGCTTGTCCATCATATTTTTTAAAAAATATATAAATTCTTCTCCATTTTTTTTTTGTACCGGGGATCAAACTCATGATCTCATGCTTGCCAGGCAGGTGCTTATGCCACTGAGCTAAATTTCCAGCCCAAAAACAGGTAGAATAATACAGAATTAAAAAAAAAAAAAAAAAAAGGAAAAATTAACACTAAGAAATCGCTAGTCGATACATTACATATTATCAACTTAGAAATAGTTGTTCAAGTTACAAACTTGGAAGCATAAAAAAGTGGAGAGACACTCAAACATTGACAGTGCAAACCAAACCTTTTTTCCTATTTTTTCTTTCTTTCTTTAAATAAAAAAACACTCACTTTCAAATAGAGAAATAAACCCATATATTTAAAATTGACTATGTAGAAAATTAAATAAAAATATCATAGAAATACACAAGGAAATTTGCAAATGGGTAGATATTTTCATTCATAAAAATTATGAATATATTGGTACCAAATATGTTCATCATATATTATTAAGAAAAATGAAATAAAACAACATAGGACTTGCATCTCTAATAATTTAATAAACTAGACATCCTAAGAAAACCCTTTACACCAAACATGTAGAAATCTTTCCAGCATCCAAATAACAGAAATGTCCAGATATCAAAATATGAAGTGGGGCCTGAAAAACAAATAGAGTTACTAGTTGGCATTGAAGATATAGCAGGCTTAGGACTGCTTGAAAATCTCAGCAATCCAACGATTTTTTTGTAGATTTAAACAGTCATATGAGGACAAATGACCAAAGTCTTAGACTTATCCATGTTGGGAAAATACCACATAAGGGCAAGGCCTCATAGGACTATTCCCTTGCTGAAAGGTTGACAAGAAAATAATTTACCCAATGTCAAAGAAATCTTTTGGGTTTGCTCCGGAATCTGAAAGGGGAAAAAAGTTTCCCTGAGAATTCATAGTGTAAGAGTTACTCTCATGTGGGTTTGGGGTTTAAATACCCTGCACAATTTGGAAAATCTCATGTTGAAAAAGTAATAGAGTGAATTCAAGTTGGTAACATCTCAGAGTACTTACAGGATGAAAATACAAATTCTCTATAGGCATAGCCACCCTCTCCCCAGGCCTGCACCCTTCTAAACATGTGCTTCCCTGCCCAATAGAAAAAATTATGTAAATAAATAAACCACCATGAATGGAGATGAGGAGGAACAATAAATAGCACAATCCCTGAGGACTTCATAATGTAGAATTATCAAATTCAAAATATAAAGTACATATTTTTAAAAGGAGACAAATCAGAATACTATGCAAAAATAGAGGCAAGAATGAAAAATAAAAATATATTATTTTTAGAAATAAAAATGTGATGCAAAATAAAATCTTAGGCCAAGAGAGTAACTCAGTAGTAGAGTACATGCTTCATATGGTTGAGGCTGAGTTCATTTCCAAGCACCAAAAAATAGGCTAGAAGATTATACAAAGATAAAGAAAAATAAAATTATGAGTCATTATGAAATATTAATTATAGAACATATATCTAATCATATTTCCAAAAACAGAATGAAAAATAGTCCTTGACTATATATTGACAATAACTGAAGATTTTCCAAAACTGACAAAGAAATTAATCCTCACACTCAGAAAACATACAAATCTAATTTGTTAAAAATAAAACAAAACAATAAACCTCGCACCTGTGCATAACACATGAAACAAAAGAACTCTTGAACTATTCTTCCTTTCCAAGGAAAAATAGAAAAAAAAGCAGAAAGCAGAAAACTCCTCATTAGTTGCAAACCATAGGAGGAAGTCTTTAAAGTACCAAAGGAAGGTAACTGTCAACTTAGGATTGTGTACCTAGCTAAACTACCATTCCCCACAAGTAAATGATGCCACTTTGAAAAATAAAATACTCTTTCCACCAAGGAACTAAAAAAAGGAAGTATTTCAGGAAGAAAAAAGTAAGTCCCAAAAGCAAGGAATAAAATACACAAACAGATGTAGATACAATCAGGTTTGTAGATTTGTTGGTCTTATATAGGTTAAACTCAAATGCAATAAGTCATCTCAAACATATCCTAAAGTGAATACAGACAGGTGTTTCTACTGCAGATGCTAAGTAGATTAGAATCTCCCCCTGATGTATTCTGGTCCAGAAAATATCTTGCCATTAGAATTTTAAGGAATTTTTTCTGACCAATTCGCCACAGTTTCTTCCTCCATGAGCCTCAAAGTCCTCTCCTTTTTCAACTTTATCTTCTGTCAAAACTGCAGAGTTGTCAATTTTCCACATAAAACTTCAAAAATCCATACATCATCTTCTACTCAATTGACTATTCTGGATAAATCAGCTTGATACCTCAAGTGTGTAGCAAATGACTTTAAGTTACTTATTTTGAATCAAGTGAGAAGTTTCCATTTCCTTAGGAAGACATCTGCCAACAGAGAAGTAAGATCATTGGCAGCTTTATTAATGTTTCCATTGGTCTTTTGAGTATTTGGATGGAATAGTCTCAGATGTAAGAATTTGAGACTTTTTAAAGATATTAAGTCATCTAAAAATTCTGTATTTTTATTTCACCACAAGAACCATGAATAACATTATAGAAAAAAGGAAGAAAAGTTTGTGCTCATGTGCTAAGGACATGGTTTTATTATCCTGTACCAAGATTTACTACCATGAACCTAATGAGACAAGTAGCTTGTGTACTTAAATGCAATAATGAAAAGTATTCAATGTCAATCTTATAAAACTAGAAATCACTGTCTTTAGTAGTCACTCTCCAAATTCACCTAATCAGCACTAAGTGATTCTTTAACATTTTTAGTATTTGTATATATTTTGCTGCTAACTCAGTCTGGAAGACTCTTGGGGAGACAATGCTGTCAAAGCAAAGTTTTCTGGAAACATGATTGAAGGTACCTGAATCCAGGAAAAATATAGCATGTACAAATTACTAAAGGTAATGAATAGCCTGTGAGTATTGCTATTACATCAGTGTTAGGAGGACAGGTAGACACAAAACTGGAGAAATAGGGAGAGGTCAGCTCACAAAGACTGCCTTGCTGAAAACTTTAGAGCTCTATTTTATAATTATATTTTAACCCAAAGAATTTTAATGTAGGAAGCAGCATAAAACACTTTATGTCAAGAAATATGAACTATTCCAATGAGATAAACAAAGGTAAATTTATGGCTTCAGATAATAATAA
The DNA here is from genome assembly GCA_004027455.1 of Hydrochoerus hydrochaeris. Lineage (NCBI taxonomy): Eukaryota > Metazoa > Chordata > Mammalia > Rodentia > Hydrochaeridae > Hydrochoerus > Hydrochoerus hydrochaeris. The sequence goes on from PVLA01000066.1 coordinate 731,898, forward strand.
TAGTTAAAGAGAAGGAAAAGCATCTACATTTAGAGTTTTGAAAGAGAAAAAGAAAATATTTTAAAGGAAATAATTAGGCTCCCAAATTTCATTTTTAATGGTTTGTGTCTAGATGCCCCCCCACCAAGCCTCATGTAATCATGAAGGCAGCCGAATCTAGCATTTGTGATTGGTTCATTGTCTAGCACTGGGATTCACAGTGTGAGTGCTGCACTGCCCAGGGACAGAGCTGGCATACAATATAAGGGAAGGAAGAAGCTGTGTTTTCTCTCTTGTTTGCCCTGTTCGCTCTTGCTGTTTGTGGCTGCCATGAACATCTGCCCCTATGCCATGCCACCCTGCCTGAGAGCCAGCTGAGTATGGACCAAACCTCCAAAAATTGTAAGGTAAATAAACCTTTCCTTCCCTAATTTTGGATGTCCAGTATTTTGTCTCAGCAATGAGAGAAAAGTAACCAAGACAGTTTTATAGGTCATACTTTATATTTATCTCTCCCCTAAAATGTTCCCACCCTTATATAAGTGAGATGGCATACATCTGTAATCCCAAAATCCTGGGAGACTAAAGCAGGAAAATCACATGTTCAAGCCCAGCCTGGGCAACTTAGAAAGTTAGTAAGACTCTGGTCTCAAAATAAAAAATACAAAAACACTGAGGTGCAGCTCAGTGCTAAGGCCCTGGATTCAGTCCCCTGTGCTGAAAAATAAATATGCTCTTGTGCTTTTTGTTTTTTGCCCTATCCAAACTTTTACTCATTCCTTAAGACCCAAATCAAATATGTTTGGTGAAATATGTCCTGTCTTGCTCCATCCTAACATTGTACCTTGCACAGAATATTCCAGTTTTGCCATTATTTTTATATGCCAGTCTTCACTAGACTGTGACACATGCTTTGTATTTATTGAGTGAATGAATTTCCATATGGCTCTGAGAGGAAGTTATGCAATACATATAGACTATCTAATAACTAGGTCATCAAGTCTTGCATTAATATTCTGGATCAAGGGAGAAATGTAGCTCACAAAACGTAAGTGCCCACAGGATATACTTTCTAATGAACTACAAGGATGTCCATTACAAAGTAAGGACCTAAACCCCAGCAATATCATTATATCGATATCCCTGTAGGACTTGGGGTCTAAGATATGTGGCATTGAAGTCATGTAAAACTGAGCCCTGGGACTGCAAGAAACCCTAAAGGGCTCTGAGATCTTGTAAAATCCATGGCCCTAAGGACACTGATTGAGAAACACACTTACTGGGGTTGATAACCTCTCTATTCAGATTTGGCTCTCTACTCTCTCAGTCTCTCATTAACCCGTAGGACGTTTTTTAAAGTCTTGATCATTATAGTCTTATTAGCATATCATTAATTTCTTTGTAACATAGGGGTCACAGACATCACTGTGATACAATAATGTAGGAAATGAAATCTTTCACATTTCTAAGCAAAACTGAGGAGATATGTCACAAAAACTAGTTCAGTAATAACAGAACAAGAATGATCCTTGCATGAAAAATGCCATTTTGCAGACTAAGAAAGAAAATGTGAAAAATTCCATGTAAAGACTCTGCATAAAAAAGCAAAGAGAAAAGGCAAATTTATAATGACAGAAAGTAGGTAAGTAGTAGCCTAGGGCTGGGGATGAGAAAGAAAATTAAATGAAAGTTGGGTTAAAGAATCTTGTTGGTTGTGGTTCTAACATTCTAGGAGACTGAGGCAGGAGAATTACAAGCCCCAGCCCAGCCTGGGCAATTTTGCAATTTAGTGAAATCATGTAGAGGTGAGGATGTAGTTTAGTGTGTAGGCCTTGAATTCAATATCCAGCACTGCCAAAAAAAATCCTACTGGGTGATAGAAAAGTTTTGAAACTAGACTATAAGGATAAATGCACAACTCTCTGAACTTACTAAATGTCACTTCAAAAGGTAAGTTTTACATATAATATGTAGACTGTTTCAATAGCATTAAGGATTTTTAGGTTTTAAAAACAGAGCTGGTTTATTAAGGCAGGAACAGTGTTTGGTCAGATGCCACTTAGAGCCTCTAGACCAACACACTAAGAATGAAGGAAACTGGGATAAAGATTTAAGAATGAGTTTAAGACAGGATTCCACTGAAACACAAGTGTTTCACTTTTCATTATAGAAAGTGAGGGCTCATACACAGTAGTACAAATTCCCTGTTACCCAGAACACGTCATAATTTTACTTCACCTAAAATGACACTGATTCAACCCCGACTCCACACTGGTTATTTTTTTTTTTTTAGTTTTATCATGATGTAAAGTGTCAAAATGTACACTAAAGTAGATAAACAGTATAATAAATCCCCATAGCTACCTCCCAGCTTCAACAATTATTAATACCTGTCCAGTCTTATTTCGCACTTTCACGCTTCCCCCATTCCTGTATTATTTACAAATATGCCTGGGATACTATATCTTTTCTTTTTTTTGTATCAGGGATTAAACTCATGACCTTGCACTTGCCAGATAGATGCTTGTGCCACCAAGCTAAATCCCCAGCCCCAACCATATCATTTCATCTGCAAACATTTCATTCAGTACAGACCGAGCATCACTTTATCCTAAATGTTTGGGGCTAGAAGTATTTCAGACTGCAGAGTACTTTAGATTTTAGAATATTTGCATGGACTTTGCCACTTGAGCATCCCTAATCAGGAAATCTAAACTTGAAAATAAATCCTTCAAATTCTGTAAATTTGAAAGTTCAAAAGTTTCAAATTCGATCATTTCATAGTTTGGATTTTCAGATTAGATATGCTCAACCTGTGTGCAAAAGGTGATAACTGTTTGCCTTCAACACAGCCATAATGTCATTATCAACAAAATTAATATTTTCCTAGTATCTCTATGAATATCCATTGTTCTCTAGGAAAATATCCAGTGTTCAAATTTCCAATTCTATCATAAGTGATCAAAAATATGCATTTTAATAGCTTGTTTCTTTGAATCAGGCTCCAAAGAGTGTCCACCCACTGCTCTCTGCTGAGTTGTCTCTCAGATTTCTTTCATCTGTAGGCCTTCTTCCTCATCCATTCCTTTTTTCTTATAGTTTCTTTGGTGAAAAAATCAGATCATTTGTAAACTTTTTCATACTCTAGATTTGGTAGCACTGTTTTTAATAACAAAGCAATGGAACCAGTAGATGCTGTCCATCAGAGGAGCCGGGATAAATAGATGAAGCTATAGCCATGCAATGGATTAATTTTTGTCAGGCAGTAAGTTGCAGCAAATATGTGCCGTATTAAATATATACTTTATGACAGATTCTATTCTAGGCACTAACAGTGTAGCAGTAAACAAAACAATATCCTTGGCCTCTAGAAGTCTGAATTTTAATGGAGAGCAACAGACAATAAGCATGTAAATAATTAAAATTCAAGGAATGTTAACTGGTACCACCTGTGATGGAGAATGATACAACCGTAAAAAGAAATAAGGCATCTGAGGAGGTGGGGGAAGGAAAGTTACTGTTATAAATGAGATGATCACAGAAGGATGTAACAATAAAATGACATTTTAGGAAATATCTGAAAGAGGTGACAAGCTAGCAAATTATGGAAATAACAAGACAAGGCAGTGGAAACAACCAGTGCAAAGGTACTGGGGTGAGAGGAACAGCAAGAGAGCCACTGTGGCTGGAGAGAGAGAAGGGGAGAGGAGAGAAGGTATGGTTCAAGTGGGAACCAGGTCCAGATCACACAGGTCCTTTCAAGTACAAGGGCACTGACTTTCACTCTCGGCAAGATGAAGCCATGGAGAGTTTTGAGCTGAGCAGTAATATGATCTAATAACGCAAGGTGAATAAACAAAGTTGCTAAACTTCTTGTGTGGCTTGATTCCAGTTTTGCTTGGTACAAAATCTGATATATGGGGAAAGAAGTTGGACTTTATCAGACTATTTTGCCATCCAATCTCTGGTCTTGTCCAGGACATCATATGCTCATGACCAATCACCTTGTGCTCACCAGCAAGACCACTGCAGAGGCCCGTGTGCCTCTCCACTAGAGCTTGGGACAAACCAACTTGGTGGGGGAAGTTTATTACAAAGAAATTTCCCACACAACACTCAGTTCTACAATGAGACCCCAACTTCCTGTACTCTGCCTGGGATGTTAGCAATTAATCTTTCCCTCAAAGTGCTCCTAAAGCAGGCGCCTGAAAACTACAACCAGCAGACCAAACCTTGCTCATCTCTGTTTTGGCAAATAAAGTTTTAAGGGCATGGCTGCTTACATACTGTCTATACCTGCTTTTATGCTCCGCTATACCATGGGATGTGCTTGGGTACCCCATGAGAGAGACTATGGGGCCTAAAAACCTAAAGGACTGTACTTACTATCTGGCCTTCTGCTAAGATTCTACTGAGAAGTTTTCAATATACGTATTTTGAGGGGACACAACTCAACCCATGACAGAGAGTCTCCCAGATAAGATCCACCTATTTCCTAATGGCATTTCCAGTATCATCAGATCTGTCCCTCTTACCACTAGGATCCCCCCACCTGCAGGATCCAGACATATCCTGTGAGATGCCCCAGGGGACACACACAGCCTGCTGAGCCTGGCCTACCATGGGACACTTTGTGTCTTCCAAATCACCCCAGGTGTTCATCATCATAACCTGGCTGAACTCGTTTGGGTAGTTGTTTCATTTATTAGTGCTAGATCTAGTGAGTCTGTTGGTTCAAAAAAATAAACCATGGAGCCCCCAAGTAAACTGTCCATTTATTCAGCATACACTGACTGTCATAAATCATAACACTCTAAAAAATAGGAGTATGACAAAATTTTCCAAGGCCACAATGTATATGAGATTTGCTTAAGCTACATCTTGACACAGACAGCCAGTCATTAAGAGAGTGGGAAGAATGCTGGGATTGTCTGGTGACTCATTAAACACTGTCCACATGCGTGCTCCCTGGAGTTTGCTGAGGACATCTACACTCTACTTCCAATACTATGGGAAGTATCATGGTATTAATAAAACTTCCAAGGTTTTGTGATTTATTCTGTTGTCTGATTTTTCTGTGTTTAAGAGAATCCAAAGGCATGCAGTCATAAAATTCCATCGCAGCCCAAGGAAATCATTTCCTCTCTCCATTCCAACTGCTCCTCCAGTTCCTAAATCAATATGACCTTTTCTTCCATTGCCCCCACATTTCTCACAGTCTTTATTCTATTGGAGTCTCTATGAGCTGTGAGTTTCAGATAGGTGCGAGAAACGTAAACCATTCCAGCTGTGTGGATAGTAGGAAACCAGAGTAGATCAGGATCAGTCCAGCCCTCAACTGACCATCTCTACCAAGAGCCTTATGTTGGGAACCCACTGTACAGTCTGTTAATTATTCATCCAGTGGAATGACCTATCCAATTTTTAACTAAACAGGATTATAACACCAGTTTGAAACCCATTATTTTCTTAATTATTCCTCTGCTAGTTCCTTCTTCCAGCCTATGTATGCTAGATATTACATGTGAATGGTAAACAGTAAAATACAGTAAATTTTCCAGCAAATCTTAATCTTCTAAAAACATTGCATTAATGAAGTAAGTGAGGCACAGAAAGACAAAGACCACATGTTTTCACTTATTTGTGGAAGCTTAAAATGTTAATATCATAGAAGTCAAGGATAGAATGGTGGTTTCCAGAGTTTGAGAAAGGGAGAAAGAGGATAGAAACAGGATGGTTAATGGGTACAGGAATGCAACGGGATAGAACAAATAACTTCTAATGTTTTATAGCACAATACATGAACTGTGTGGTCAACAATAAACAGTGTAAATTTCAAAACATGACAGACAACTTTGAATATTCACAACATAAAGAAATGATAAATGTTTGAAGTGATGAATATGCCTTCTCATCACTACACATTGTATATAGCTATTGAAATATCACAGTGTACCCCACAAATGCATACAATTATATTGATTAAAAATACAAAATAATGCCAAATAAATACACCTTAAAAAATCTCAGCATCTCTGGCAATTACCGAAATACAAATCAAAACCACGTTGAAATCATGTCTTACTCCAGAAGGAATGGCTTCCTTAAGAACTCAAGAAACAACTAATGCTGGTGAAGTTGTGAGAGGAAGGAATGCTCTGTTGGTGGAAAGTAAACTAGCTCAACTACTGTGGAAGTAAGTATAGGAGGTTCCTTTAAAAACTAAAAATATAAATTCCATTTGACTCAGTTGTACTTTGGGGTATCATCCCAAAACAGTTAAAGATGTCATACTATAGTGATACATGCATATCATGTTTATAGCACAAAAACTCATGATAGCTAAATTATGGAAGCTGTATGGCCATCCACAGATGAGTAGATAAAGAAAATGTATTTTATGTATACCATAGAGTACTACTCAGTCATAGGATAAATTTAAGTCATTTGTAGGAAAATGGATGGATCTTGAGACCACAATGCTAGGTGAAATAAACATAGAAGTCTAAACAATGAATGATTTCTCTAATATGAGAGATAAATAATTTAAAGAGTAAAATGAAATAGAAACAGCAGGAAACAGGGAGGTTGACTCCAGAAACGGGAATGCAAGCTTCAGAAAAAAGACATAAAAATGCAAGCTACAGAATGAGAAGTAAAAATGTTCAGGATACAATATGTATACGTACCAATTCTCCAAGACACATGTAATTATTTCATATTGCAAACATATACTAATAAAAAAAAGAAATAATAATGAAAACCACCTCTATTTTTGCATGTGATATGCCAGGAGACCAGATTTGTGGTGTTCAGCCCTTATTTGTAGTCTGCTTTTCTTCAAGTAGAGAATGACACAGAGCCTAATGGCAAATCTATGAAATGTACTGATTCATAGAGGAGTGCTTGGTTCCTGTGCCTACCTTTACAGGAGCCTGACTATGGCTTTTCCTCTCTAGCCAAAAGAGCATTTCCATCACCCCTTCTCTGGATTCCACACTGAGAATTTCCCAAATACAAAAAAAGACACTGTTAGTTATAATTTCCTCCTGGTAGATGAAACTCAAGCATCATTTACAAAACCCATGTAGTGTGTTGAGTAGTACAGGGGATCACAAAAATGAGGAAAACCTTAGATCCTTCACTCGAAGGGCTGATATATTGAGAGAGAGAGGTGAACACCCACAAATAAGTGATACAAGGCAGATTTTACCAAGTGCCATGCAGGGGTGTGCAACAGGTGTGATGTGAGCTGTTAACGTCTTGCCTTTGAGACCTCATTTTCCCAGCTGCCCAAAATGTTTCTGCCCTCCACTCTGTGTGTTTTCCTTCTCCTAAAGCTGTCCTCAGCTTTTAGGCGTAAGTTTAGAGAACAGCTTCACAAGGGTCATCTCAATTACGGGATTCTTCCCAGACCAGCTGAGGTTTCCCTTACAACTCCTCAGTTCAGCTTCTGTTTCTGCCCATCCTTGGTATCTAGCACCACAGGTGTCGTGCCTAAGAGCACTTCCCAGAAGGTCCTCACATGCACGTCTTGACCTTGGAGTCTGTTTCTCCAGAACCTACCCTGGGTCAGAGCACCAAGGGCAAAGGAATATTTGAACTAGAAGACTTGGAAAGAATTTTAAGTATTTATCCAGCTAACATTTGTTGAAGGTTCTGATTCAGTACTTTGCAAACACTAGAGGTGCAGCAAACAGGACAGATCTGAACTTTGCTCTCATAGCAGGTAAATAAACAAGAGATAAGCACTAAGAAGAAAAATGAATGTTGTTAAGGCAGTGGTGCTCACACTTGGCATGCACGTAAATCACTGAAGAGGCTTGCTAAATTTTAACTGCTTTCGCAGAGATTCCAATTCAGAAGGTGGAGCCCACAAGATTGCATTTCTAGCAAGCTCCCAGTTGAGGCAGTGGCCACAGGGCACTGGGACCACAGTTGAAGCTGTCTTCAATAACTGTGGATTGAAAAACTGACTTCTTGTGAGCAGGGTTCTGGAGTTGTACTAAGATAATAAAAATAACAGTGAGTATTTACTAAGCTTTTACTACATGCCAGTCACGACAAAGTACTTCTAGGCATTCTACCATTTTAGACCATTGACATGTATAAGATGAAATTCAAATATACTCTGTCAACACAAACAAATTTCTATTTTGCCCATGGGTAAAATGTAAAAGAAATCTGAAGCAAGTATAAATCAGAATGTACAAACAGGACAATAATTTCCAACACTCACAGTTAGGAAAACAATACAATGGGAACAATGGATCACTGTGAGCTATCACCAAGACTAAATCATTTGCAAATATGTGTGATTCTTAACAGGTTGTGACATGAAGAAGAGAGGGCAATACATTAAGAGCACAGCTTTCCATTCTGGGGATTTGGAAGGTAAATCACTTGGAGACCTCATCTCTCCCCATCTGGTTAGCATCTGTAACTTTTGTCTACCTGGCATCCATTCCACTTCCAATTTTATGTGGAAAGGAAATCCTTTCTTTTTCTAACATGATTTGGGTGGAAGTGACTTCAGTCCTAATGCTAGCAGTGGAAATGCGACCCATACTTACCCAATAAAAACATGATATGCAGCTATCCAGACTACTGTGTTAGGGTTGACCACCTGGTCAATCAGAATCTAGCATAATCAATGCAGGGAACTTTGTGAGAATTGTTGAGAAATCACAGCATCTCCTGTCTCTTGGTCTTCTCATTGGGAAAATGTAAGATTGGAGTTACTGGGGTCTGCACAGGGAGATTGAGAGGCCACATAATTTAGCATCCAAACTGGAACACTTTTCAGGGTAAGAAGGGATGCTATTAATAATCATGCTGGACAATAGACACAAATTGGAACTCAGGAAGACTGGAATGATTGGTTGTTCTGCCTGTGAGAAGAACTAACAGGAGGAAAGCAGAGCTCAAAAATAGAAATGTTATTTTCAATACACAAAAGGAAGAAGCAACCCAAATATCTAGTGGTGGATGAATGGATAAGCAAAATGTGGTCCACACACACAATAGAATATTATTCAACCTTTAAAAGGAGGGACATTCTGACATATGTTACAACATGAATAAACCTTGACAACCTTCATGCTGAGTAAAAGAAGCCAGTGACAAATACTGTATGATTGCTCTTAAATGAGGCACCTAGAATAATCAAACTCACAAAGACAGAAAGTAGAATAGTAATCCCCTAAATCTAGCAGACAATGGAGAGCTATTATTTAATAGCTACAGAATTTCAGCTTGGGAAAATTAAGAGTTTTGTGGATGGATGGTGGTGATGGTTACATGGCAGCATGAGCATACTTCATGCCACTGAATTGGATCCCAAAAACAATAAAATTTGTTATGTGTTGTATTTGTCACTTTCCCATTGGTGAGAACAAAATACCCAACACCCATAATGTAAAGAAGGAGTTTATTTTTTGCCTCACAGTTTTCAGAGGTTTATTTTTGGAGTCAGCCATCTTTGGTTGGCTCCAAGGCAGAAACAGCATGGTGGAGATTCATGGCAGAGGAAAGTTGCTCAAACCATTAAACTGGGAACAAAAATATACCTTTTCCAGTCACAGCCTCAGTGATGCACCCATCCAAGACCCATCTCCTAACATCACATTCAACTGCTAAACTCATCAATGGATGAATCCACAAAAAGTACAGTACCCCATAATCTAATCTAAACACACTAGACTTTTAGGGGATATTTTAGATTTAAACCATAATACATATATTTCTGAAATTAAATTTTTTAAAAAGATAATAAAAAATCTTTCTAATAAACATAGAAATTCTTAAAAAATAAATGAGATTCTGCTGTTAGCTTTTTAAATAAATTTTATTTTGTAGTATTTTATCTTTTTAATCGGATACCATTTTAGTTTTTATTTTTATTAGTACATGTTTGTAGTACACAAAGTTTACATTCCTTGTGTGGGGTTAGTACATGTATATAACACTTTTTTTTTGGTCTTTTTGAGACAGGGTTTTACTATGCAGTTGCTGGCTTGAACCCACTTTGTAGCTCAGACTGGTCTTGAACTTGCCTGAACTTCTGCTTCAGCCTCCTGAGTTTTGAGATTACAGGCATGCACCCAGTACAGAACACATCTTAATTCCTATTTTCATCCCCTTTATCCATTTCCTTTCTCCTCCCTCCATCTCTTGATTCCCTTCCCATTTGAGAAAGATATATCTCCCTACTTCTTTCTGTCTTTTATTTTTCTCTAAAATGGCCAATAAGTACATAAAGAAATGCTCAACATCTTAGACAAGTAGGGAAGTGTAAATTAAAACAATATTGAGATTTCGTCTTGCCCTAGACAGAGTGCCCATCATCAAGAAATTAAATAAAAAATGCTGGCAAGGTTGTGGCAGGGGGAACCCTTCTATACTCTTGGTAGGAAAGAAAACTAGTACAACTACTATAGAAATCAATAAGAGATTCCTCAAAAAGTTGAAACTAAAAATTTCATTTTCACCAGCTATTCCTCTTGTAGGTATCTTCCCTAAAGAGTGATACATGCATCCCATATTACAGAGATACATGCGTACCTGTCTATAGCAGCACAATTCATGATAGTTGTGTCTTGAAAGCAGCCTACATGTCCATCAAGGATGAAAAGATAAAAAAAAATGCAGTATTCATACACAATAGAGTATACGTTCCCATAAAGAAAAAAAGTTGAATCATTTTCAGGAAAATGGATGTACCTGGGGTCATGTTAAGTGAAATAAGTCAGAGCACAAGCTTAAATGACATGGTTTCTAATACATAAAGAATCCAAATTATAAGCAAAGGGCAATAATTTTAGTGTTACAGAAAAGCTACAACGATGCTATAGTGTTCCCTTATACTCCTCATGGGCTTTGGTTCTTGCTTTAGATCCTTGCTTGGTCCCAACGACCAAGCAAGGATCCTTCTCTTCCTCCAGTGTCTAGAAGCCAAAGCTCAGAGAGGTTGTTTCTCTACTCCTCACCACTCCACCATCTTCCTGAAAGTCCCTCATCATGTTTTTTTAAGTGACCATATGAAGTCTCCAGAACTACTACTAGGTCATAGCCTGTTTATACAGTTCACATGGTGAATATCCCTTGAGCTCTCTAATTAAAGGAACCCCCAGGCTACAACCCTTCTGCTTCCCTAGGATAATATATTCTTTGACTAAAATTTGTCAGACCAGAAGTCTACTCAGACTTGCCATTTTGCCACATTTAAAAAGCTTAAGTACCCAGAAGTATTTGTGGACATGATCTCTACCAAGGAGGAAAGAGAGCCAGTGTTTTGCCAAACTCACTGACCCAACTCTGAAGTTAATGAACGTTGCTGGGGATGTTAAGTTCGATCATGCCAGTCTGTGCATTCCACAGTAATGATGGAGTCCTGAAATACTGGGGCATCCAGTTCCTTAATTCATCCATCCATCTATTAATTCATACAATATTTGTTGAATATCTGGTACTACTCCAGCCTCAGTGAATGCAGTAGAACAACAAGACAAAGTCCTTACTCTCATGGGGTTTATTTCTTGGGCAAAGTAAAGAAGCAAACAGGAAATAAACCAAGTATGAAAGTTTCCTATAAGAAATGCCATGAGAGAAATGACAGAGAGGGTAGAGAAATTAGTAACTGATTCGGATGAGAGAAGTAGATTTTGCATAGAATTTTTAAGGGAAGATATCTCTAAAAATGGAAGGGGGAAAAGGAAACAATTATGAGAAACACCAGGGGAAGATCTCTACAGGAAGAGAAATAGCACTGGAGAATCCAGAAGGCAAAAAAGAGCTGGATGTGCTGAAGAAACAAGAAAGAAGCCTGTATGACCAGAGTACAGTGAGTGAGGAGAAGAGTCAGGAAAGAATACATTCCAAAAGTAAGCAAGGGTCAGATAGCGTAGGACCTTTTGTAGTCATGGAAACAAGTAGTTGCAAAAAAAGGAATGACACGATCAGATTTATGTTTTTTAAAGACCACCCTGGCTGCTCAATAGAAAATGGATTTCGAGGTGTCAGCATGAAAACAAAGAAGACCAGCTAGTCATCACTGTAGTCCAGGCAAGAGATGACAGTGGCACCACCCAGACTTGTAGCTATAAACACAAGGAGAAGTGGACAGATTTTAGATTTGTTTTGGATGACAGGGCTGGCTAGGAAACGACAAGTGAGGAAAGAATTAATGTGGATTCAGACTTTACCTTGGTAATGGCACCATTATCTGCCTTGAAAAGGCAAGAAGGATGGAGCTACATTTGGACATATTAACTGTGTGGTGTCTGTTAATGAATAATAAAACAAGGGCATGTACTGAGAGGCAGAATTTAGGGAAAGGAGAGGCTAGGGAGGTTTGAGAAGTGATGAAAGCGTGAAATAGTAGTCTCTGAGAGTAAGGAAGAAAATTCAACTAGGAAAATGTGATAAGGCTTCCAGGGAGCATTATATGTCCATTTGAAATTTGTAGCCATGAACTTAAGGTGCAACAAAGCAGCCCAGGTGTGGGATTTGCTCCTGTAATATTCAATTGCATGGGGATAGCCAGATGGTTTGGTCCAGATAGAAATGAGATGAGTTTTTTCCCTAAGTGAAGAAATGGTGGAGGAACATTTGAATGGTGTGATTGTTCATAGTAATGAGAAATGGAATCTACATCATATCAGAAAAACTGAAGAACATGGACAATGTTGGATGAAAATTTAATTAGTCTAGAGCAGCTCAATCCAATATGGTAGCCACTAGCAACGTGTGACAGTGAAGCACTCAGTATGTATCTGGTTCTGAACTGATACGTGGTAGATATGAAATACACATGGATTTCAAACACAGTATCAAAAAACAGAACATACAATATCTCATCAATGTATATATATTGATCACATGTTGCTAACAGTATTAGGTTAAAAAGTATTACTAAATTTCACTTTCACTGTTAATTTTATACTTCTTAATGTGGCTACTAGAAAGTTATAAGCCATATATTTGGCTTGTATTATGTTCCTATGTTGTGGGATCAGTCCAAAGATCTCACTAACTTAGGAAAACTGTTTGGAGTAAAAGTATTTATCCAGAAACAGGGAAATTTGAACTCCAGACTCCAGAGGCTGTGTAGTTGCCTCTGATGATTAGGTTCAAGGTGTTGCTAAAGGAGATTGGAGGAGAAAATCATGAATGAGTCAGGAAAATCTGGAGGTCAGGGAATGTAGAAGTCAAAAGGCTAAATGAGTTATCTACATGGATGCTGAAATCACTAAAAATGATGAGGAAAGTAGGAAGACAGAGAGTTACCAGGTTAGCACTGGAGTGCTTAGTGATGGATGGATGGTAGATGATCCATTTGGGGAGCTGGCATGATAGCTGTTCTATCCAGGATGGTAGCCACTGACCATATGTGGCTGTTTATTAAGCACTTGAAATACAGTTGGTCTGAAGTGAGATGATCTGAACTTCACCTAAAATGGATCGCCTTAAGCAAACAGAGGTGGGGAATTTTGAAATTCGAATTTTACAAAGGGGAATGCTAAGCACATGAGGTGACGGGGGAAAACATCCTTTCATTGGGAAGGCTGTGGGAGGCTAGGAGACCTCTAGGCTTATGCTAGGGCAAGAAATTAGAAGGCTATGCTTGGAGAAGACACTGAGAATACAAGTGCCTGTGTGGCAAGCACAAGATCCTGAGTTCGAGTGCTGGTACAAAAAAAGGAATGAGAGAGTATAAGGACATTAGCTGATTACACAAAAGGAATTCCAGTATTTGGGGAGCAAACAGTGGGGAGACAAAGCAAATAGGGCAATGTGAGATGTACAAGGCTCTCTAAGGATCTGAAATTCTGGGTTATGACCAATCCTAGAAAGTGTGGACTTTCTGAATGTGAGTGATGCTATCAGGTAATGCATGAGGATACAGGTCCTGCTAGTCTTCTAGAAGCAAGTGGGTAATCAGCAGTTTCGTAGTCCTGACTAGCCATGACCATTTGGAAGCAAGGTGACAGCCTCCAGGTATTTGCCATCCTCACTGATTCTGAGCATATTTTAAAGTAACAGTAATTAGTACTGATTTAAAAAGAAAATAATTATTATAATGAGAGGCACCAGGAATAATTAGAATTGGCAAAGATGTTGCTATTGTGAAGATGATTTAGAAAAGGCTTTTCATTAAAACAGATTCATAAGGAAAGATATTGGAGACAAGGAATGAGAATGACTGTGAATGTGTCCAAAAACTGCTGCTAAAGGAGGATTTAAGAATGCTTACCCAGGAAATTTGCCCACCTACAGATTTAGTTCTTTTGTCATGTTATTTTAATGATATATGCAGATTAGTTGCTGCTCTAAAAGGAATTTGGAGAAATCTATACTTGTTAAGTTTTAACTGAGGCCACCAACAGGAACAGGAATTGAGTTAAAAGGGGATGCATGTGGTCATGATGGATTCCTGGGATGTTACCACTCCTATTGCCCGCACACATTATTTTGTAAACAGAAAATACATGTATATCTAAATTTTGAAGCTGTACATTTCTGAAACAGGAAATGTAAGTATATATATATATATATATATATATATATATATATATATATAAATCTACATTTAAATCCCTTTTTAAAAGTTTGAGGTTTCAGTATAATATAGGATGTGGCAAACTTTCTCTGGAAAGGCCTAGATAGTAAACACTTCAGGCTTTGCAGACCATACAATCTCTCTTGGAACTGCTCAGCTCTGCCACTAAAATGCAGAAGCAGCCATCAACAATGCATCAATTAATGAGCACAACTGTGTTCCAATAAATTTTTGTATTTACAAAAGGGACAGCAAGCCTGGATGTACCCCACAGGCCATGCTTTATTAGCCCCCTAACTTGCAAACACATAGAATGAAATAATAGCCAACTAAAGGGAAGTCAAACGACAAAAGGTATAATTATTTTCTCTTGTGTGTTCAGTAAAAATTAATGTAATACTTGATGTATTTTGCATCATATACTAAAAACTCTAAGAGAAAAAGAATAAAAAGCAAGACAGAGACAACAAAAACAATTATCTCCAGACAGCTTAGATTGATAGATGCTACTGACATCCATAAAGTTTATCTTAGACCTCCTTTAAGGTCAATATGGAGAGAGGAACATGAAAGCTTTTCAGTCTCCCGTAGCAATTGAAAGGAAACACTCCAGTTCAGCAGAAGAAACAACTCTTTTTCATTGTATGAGCTTCATGAGAATCCTGTTTTCCTTTGGGTTTTTATTTGGGGTAGGGTAACCAACTCATCTCCACTTTCCTAGGACTTTCTCAATTGCAGCGCTGAAAGTATCTTGTTTTGCAAAAACTATCCATTTTAGTTTTAACTGTAAGTTCTGGGTTCCAAGAACTCTCGCAATCTTTGGCACATTGAGATGATTGGTCACCTTAATTAAGAGACATCAAGCAGTGAAAGGGTCCAGAGGACAAGTCTTTGCAACAGTGTTTAAAATAAGTGCAGAGTTATTGCACATAACCCTGTTGCTTATATTAACCAAAAATAATGATAAATGCATCACTTGTCCAATACTCAAATATTTCTTGAGTGTCTACCAGGGACCAGGCACTGTAAATACTGAGGTAATAAAATATTTTCCCACCGAGAGACAAGAGCCCATCACTCCTCCTATTCTCTTACACTGAGGACCTGAGCCACTGTCTTTTTCTAGCACTGTTGCCCTGTTCTCTTATTCACACCCAGCCTGTTTCATTTATATTTAGTTCAAGCCCTAGGAGGTATTAGCACCCCATGACTGAGTTAATAAACTGGAAATTCATGGACCCCTAAGCACAAGCCAGGATTCTCAGAGGACGCTATAAACTATCTTATAGGAATTTAAGCTCTACCCTCACCTGCGGGGGGGGGGGGGTATCACTTCCATTCCTCATAGAAGTTGTACTGCAATCCTATGTTCAGTCCATCCACAATATTCACTGTCTTAGTCTCCCTCCAACTGAACCCCATCCTGCTTTTTGGGGTCACTCATTTTCTTTCTTTCTTTCTTTCTTTCTTTCTTTCTTTCTTTCTTTCTTTCTTTAATTTAGAGGAAAAAAAGCAAGACAGGGGTCAGGGATTTAGCTCATCAACACAAGCACCTGCAGGCAAGTGTGAGGTGATGAGTTTGAACCCCAGTACACTAAAAAAAAAAAAAGCAAAACAGAAAAAAGTTAGAAATAATACCGAATTTCAAAAAATTAACAGTAAGAAATCACTAGTTGATAAATTACATATTGTTATCTTAAAAGTAGTTGTTCAAGCTACAAAATCAAAGCATAAAAAATGGACAATCAAATAATAACAGTGCAAACTATTCTGTCTGATGAACTAACAAAAACTTAGTAGTATGGACACTTAAATATACATACAGTTATATCCTTTAGAGCACTTTCTTCCCCTTTCATTACTACAATACCTATTATACCATTTGGATCTTATTACTCTTTCAGTTTTTTATTATTATTTTTATACTAGAGAGACAATACGATATTTACAAATGTGAGTCTGATTTATTTCACTTATGAGGATAGTCTCAAGTAGCCTCCATTTACCTATAATAGCCTCAAGATCATCCTTTTTATAGCTGGGTAATATTCTATTGTATAAAAATACCACATCTTTTATCACCTATCCCACCATACCATTGGCTTTGCAAGGACCCAGTCTATCACTGTTATATTTCCTGCCACATCCCAAGCATCTGGCAGCATAGTTTCTCAATAACTATGACTGGAAGAGTAAATAAAGCATGCATTCTCCATCCAAATCTCATTCATCCTTTTGATCTTAATCCCACCTCTCCAGTCATCCTTGGACACTTTGACATAGTTGAGGCCTTTCTCTAAATCTGGCAAAAGGAGTTTACCTTCCTTACCCCCAGGAAAGAAGAAACTTAAAAATTCTAAGATAAAGGAGCTGCATGTTTGGTGGGCAAAATTCTGTTAGCCCATGAAGTTTTCTGCTCAGATCACAGGGCTGCATATGATGCAGTACCCTGCCTGTAGTTGTGTTACCTCACATGGCTGAAGGAATTTTGTGATATTACTTATCAATTGACTTTTACTTTATCAAATGGGCGTTAGCCTGTGGGTCTCATATCACAAGAGCCTTTAAAAACTGAGTAGCTTTTCAAGCTAGTGACAGAAGGTAAGCTAGAAAGATCCAAAAGATGATAAAAATGGAAGGTACTATAGTAACTTTCTATATGAAGGACCAGAGGCAACCATTTCAGAGGTGACTTCAGTCAACAACTAGCAAGGAAACTAGGAACTCAGCTCCATATGCACAAGCAACTAAGTTCTCCCAACAAGAATAAGCTTGGAAATGGATTCTTCCTCAAAAGCTTCCAGATGAGAGCCTAGGGTGGCCAATATCTTTATGTCAGCCTTGTGAGAACCTAAGTAAAGAATCTACCTGTGTCCACCCCAAATTCTTATCTATAGAACTGTGAAATAATAAATAGGTGCTGCTCTAAGCTAAGTTTCCTACAGCATTTAAATATCACAAATTAGCACCACCTAGAGCTGTTGAGTAAAGAGGATACACAATGACTATGAATTGAAAAATTGCCCACATCTGCAGAACACAGATGAGATGCCATAAACTAGGATATGCTTGTTTCAGGATTGCTTCCTATTTGTTATGAGTCCAGGTTCCTGAAACTGGTCAGCTGTTTCTTTTTAAGCCTGCACCAGCCAAGACAGCCTGTGCATCAATGTGCAACCAGCCTGGGAGGAGAGGAATTGGAAGAAAGGAGATAGAGCCAGAAAGCATTACAAGGCAGGGGACACAAACCAAGAAGATAGCGACTGAGATCTATGACAGGTCTGAGTCGCAATAGGGCCCCGTGAGCTTTCCTAGCAGTTTGCAGAGCTCAGCACTCCAAGGTGAAGTTACGTAAACTAAATGTCCCTAGGCGTCACTAGCCTCAGGGCACAAATGAGGTCACATCAGTATTTAGACCCACAATTTGCTTGCTCACATTCCTTCTTGACTGTGTTAGTTAGAACACAGGAAGTTGTTGAAACAGAGACACTCAAATACAAACTAGTTTGAGCAGAATAGAAGTTAATTTCTCTCGTGTAACATCCCAGAAATAGTGGTCTTAGGCAGGAAGGCAACTTTGCTCCATAGCGTCACTAAGATTCCCAGGTCTCTTTTACCTTGCAGTTCTCATCTGAGTTGGCAGCATCCACCACCAAGCCCACCTTCAAGCCCAAGAGAAGGAGAATAGAGGAGGCGGAAACTAACAATTTCCTTGTAAGTGATGCATTACTTTTATTCACATTCCATTGCCAAAAGAGGTGGCCATGCTAGCTTCAAGGAAGGCTAAGAAAAATAATGACCATTTATATTGGTCAACTTCCCATTGCTGGGACAAAATACCTGACAAGCACAACTTAAAAGGAGAAGAGAGAGAGAAATTTTGACTCATGGTTTCAGAGGTTTCAGTTCATGGTTAGCTGGCTCTAATGCAGAAATGTCATGGCAAAAGGGCAAGGTAGAGCAAAGCTACTCTCTTTGAAGTTGCTAAGAATCACAGCACAGGGGGGAAAAAAAACAAAGATAAAGGGACCAGAGGCCAGATATAGTCTCCAGAGTCAAGCTTTCATGACTTACTCAGACACACTCAGAAATGTGCTTTACTAATCTCTTAGGCAACCTTCCAGTCAATTAAAGTGACACTCAAGATTAAATATCACACTACTGGATGTCTCTAGAGTCCTATTACTAAAAACAGGAAAAAGTAGTTTCTAAGCAATAAGGAAGTGTCTTGCTGAGCACCACCCCAGGTTTTACTCAAAGTCTCTAGGAGGTATTTCACATGAACTTGGACACCACCAAGAAACAACACCAACCATGTCTACTCTGTCAGTAATCTAGGAATAAGAAAATGTAACACTTCTCTGACCTGACACTGCTGCTTGGGCTCAGGCATATAACTATTTCAGTTGAAAATCCCTCAAAGAAGATACAGAGGCAAGAATTTTTTTTTATTGCCAAAGTTGATGTGAAATGTAATCCTAAGAGGTAAGAGTAAAAAAGTAGGGAAAGGAAAAATGGAAGGAAAAAAAGCCAGTACATTGTGTGTTATTGACCTTAGTCCATGTTCTGTTGCTATAACAAAATACCTGGCATCATATAATTTATAAGAAATAGGTTTGTTTAATTTATGATTCTTAAGGCTGGTAAGTTCAGCAAATGTGCAGTTGGCATCAGTTTCAGCATCTGGTGAGGTTCTTCCTGCTGCATTATAGCATGGCAGAGAGCATCATATGGTGAAACTAGCTTGGGTCTCTCTCCTCCTCCTCCTCTTTTTCCTCTTCCTCTTAATCTTTTTCTGTCTCCTCTCCTCTTTCTCTTTCTTCTTTTTATAATGCTTTTGCAGGGGTCTCATCTTCATGACCTCATCTAATTCTCATTAATTCCCAAAGACACTACCTCCAAATACAATTAACATATGACTTTGGAGATTAAATTTCAAGTGCATAAACTTTTGGGTGACACATTCAAACCATAGCATTCCCCAGTTACCACTGTGAGCATAGGACTCAATCCTACTGCAGATACTCTGAGGAATACTCTGTGTCCTTCTGAAGGACAGGAATCTGAAACTTACTGCTGACTCTCACATTCCATTGTTTGAGGGGTCCTTTAAGTATTCTCTCTCCTTACCTGCCCAAGGGGTGCATGAGCTCTCACTGAGGCAAAAAAACAGAGCAGATGTGGGGTGCTGTCTATGTGCATGAGGAAAGCCCACCATGGCTGCTGCTAAAATCTGACAAGAGCCAAAAAATACAGTGTGAGTCCCAAAAGCAACAGCAATCCCCAAGGTGCAGAAATGAAGCCAAAGAATTACTAAGAATTGGAGAAATGTGCTTCTGCCCCTCACACACATAACCACCCCAGTCCACAGGGCTGGACTAGGGACATGCTATCGTCCCTTCCTTGATCCTGTAGATGAACCTTTAAAAAGTCCTCACCACTGTTGTCTTGCCCTTGTGCAGCTTACACATTTGTATAAACCCTGTGAGCCTCTGTGTCCAGTGTTAGCTGAGGCATAGCCCTTACACCCCCAAAAAGTTAGCTACTACTATGTTTGTCTTTGTTTAAATGAATTAATCAAGAAGTTAATTTTTTTCTTGGACTTCAATAAATATCACCAAGTATTATTATTAGCTAGAAGATTTATGAACAATACTCAGCCAGTAAGAAGCACACGGTATGTAAGATAGAAGCCAACACAGGGGGCTGGGGCTGTAGATCAGTGAAGGAGCATGTGCAGAGTACATTCAATTGTTATTTTGGACTGAGATCTAAGATTGCACAGTTATTAAATGGTGAAACTAGGAGTTAAACCCAAGAAACCTGATCCCACTCCATGGCCTGCCATCTTTCTAGGGGGCTCACTGGTAGCATTTATCATGTCTTAATGTAACTGTGACTGTAACATAGCGGCCCACCTCAGGAAGCACCCAGGAAGAATGGAAGCATGGGTGCTCACTTTAGGAATTTCCAGTCAATCAAGCCTTCTAGGGCAGCCTCATTCCAGCCCCCACCTGAGCAAGGCCAACACTCAGCGCTGAGATCACCATCTCAGCAGCTACCATAGCTAAGTGCTTCTGTGGCTCCCAACAGATGGGAAGGGCTGGGAGGCAGAAGTGAGGTCAGGACCTCAGAGAACACTGAGTAATGGTGCAGGAGTTTTAGAGCTTTGGAGTGAGCGATTTTAGCTTGGTTAGCTTTTTAGGACACTGCAAAGAAATTGGATGCAGAGTAGGGCAGGTGCAGGGAGAAGCCGCTGGGCCTGGAAAGCTGCCATACCACCTGCAAGGAGAGAGCAGAGGAGGAAGCTCATTAACCGACCCTGGATCATTAACTCCTGGTCCTCAGGGGCACAATCACTGAGTTTGGACTTTTATTTTTATAGGTCCCTTTTCAGGGGGGTCCTTGAGGGATCTATCCCAGGCCAGGGCTCTCATCTCAGGGTTCAAGCAACCCTTCAAGCTAGAAGCATCTGGTAACCATTGCTGGAAAACTAACCAAGGTTGATGTTTACTGAATGCACCGGCTGCTCAGGTGGGGAAACTGAGGCTATGGTTCAAAAAAGTCAATCAATTTGCTCAAGGTATACAGTTTTGAAAGCAGCAGAGGCAGAGATCCAAGCAAGTTTTCCTGGATCTCCAACTCTATAATGTCAATAACTGCATTGCCCCAAATCTCACAGGATAGAGGACAACAGCCTTCTATGGCCACCCAAGTATGTCATGAACAGTCCTCCTCAGCAGCCAGAAGGGCGTGGGCAGGAGGAAAGCTGGTCAGAGTATGGCCTTTGATGAAGGGTCAAAAGAGAAAAACTAAGTCCCAGCTCTGTGAGAGGAGGTAGTGAAGAGTGTAAAAACACTGGTGCCTAGGGTTTCAGAGGGTGCTTGGAAGGTAACAAAGAAAGTGACATACAGGGATGGGGCACAAGCTACAGGGCAAGCAGGGAAGATCTTACTAGAGGACATTCGTCTGAGCCTGCACGGTGTGAACTCCCAGTGGGATGGCAAGGGGACAGCAAAAGCTCTGAAGTCAGAAGAGACTTGATATGTTTTGAGCCTAGAAAAAAAAGCCATTGTGTCTGGAGTGTACTGAGTGAGGTGGGGGGAAGTGGGAGGAGAGAATGTCAAAGAAGTATCCCCTAGTCACCCCGCTAACCTGAGGCTGAGTAAGATGTTCCTTCTGGGTCTCTGTTACTCAGTCAATTCTAACATTCTGCGTCAAGTTGGCTGACCAGTTTCTGAGCTTCAGGTGTCCAGCACAAGTCTGGTCACAACACTGGTTCTTAACTGATGTTCACTGAACAGATCTGACCTGACCCCTCAAGGAAACTGTGGGAACTGTTGGTAAAGTCTGGATGACGGCCCCTACGACCACCTGGCAGTGGGGGACAGGTCAGATTTGACACCCATAATAAGCAGAGCACAGCAGTCTAGCACGGCTTCCCTCTGGATCTGGTGTTATTCGGTGTTTCTGCCTGAGGGTTACAGCCTGCACTGTGGTTGCTCAGAATTAGGCAAAGACCTGTTCCCTCTGCCAGGACCTTCTTCCTCCAGGACCCACTTGGACTTTCAAATCTTATTCTTTGGGAAGCCTTCCCTTATCACTCATCCTCCAGTCCCTGAATCTGCTATCCGCTTTTTCTGCTCTTTTTCTCCAGGGCACTTATCACCCCATATCATGCCATATTGTTTACATATTTATTTTGCTTATGGCTTGTCTCCACATCCCTAGAAAGCAATCTCCATAGGGTAAAGATGTTTGTCTTTTTATTAATGGTTGTGCTGAGCTCAATAAATATTAGTCGCATGAATGAATGACACCACAGTCATATTACTCAGGAAGTAGAACAAACATCATCACAGGACACCAGTTAAGTAGTGATTTCTTTCCAAAATAAGACCATTTTTGTTTCAATGATCACATTCAACATTTCCCAATTTGCATCTTGGAAAGGAAGTCATTTCAATATTGTGTTTTATGTGTTAGTGTTGTTTTGTTTTGAATTAATATTGGCAGGTCTGGGGGACACTAATCTTTCAATGCTTACAGCCTTATATCCCAGCCTTAAACACAGCAACTTTCTGGGCTGCTGAATTTTGTCAATGAAACAGTCATCTAGCAAAAACCTCAGCTTTCATTGCCTATGTATGTTTACCTTTTATTCTAAAACTTAGAGACCTAATTAGTGAATCTGCATCTTTCATGTGGATATAGCTTACCAGGTCAGAGGATGGCTGGGTAAAATGCAGATTCCCTGGCTGAGTAGGCCCAGGGTGATGCCTGGAACATGGACTCTGCAGTGAAAAATGCCTGGCTCCTTGATTTCCTGTTGGTCCCCATCTGGATCTGAGACCATAGTAGAGGGACTTAAGTACCACATGCTTAGTAAAAAAACCATATCCTTCAAAAATTATGAGCAGCTGTTTAAAATCCTTAAATGATGAAGAGTTCAGAATAAGAAGTTGGGAACTCCCCAACCCTGGGACAAAGCAGAACTCTAATTGCTCTTTTGTCTCTCAACACCCCCTTGTGTTGCCCAGTCACTCAGTGTGATTACTATAATGCTGTATAGGAAGAGACTGAAATAGAAAAAATTACCTCATGTTGCCCCTGGGGAAGATTCTTCTATGGTTTATAAATTTCAGGTAAAATCATCACCTTGGAGAAAAGCCCAGAGAAAGTAAGCACATACTTAAAAAGAGCAAACTCCCTCCGTTTATCGCCAGCTAGATGGGTCTTGAATATCTTGGAAACTTCCCCATGAGTCTAGCATACCCAGGGTACTAAAAATGAGGCACTAGCCAAGTCCCCTCCACCCATTTGAGCACTTTTGCTTTTAAGACATTCACATCCATTATCACCTTTCCTCTTCCCTACCAGTAGCCAGATCCCAGAGCTATGGTGTTCTACCCAAGGCCACCCATTGCAGTACAGCAAAATGCTCCTCACTGTGACTGTGATCTTGCTTTTGACAAAGCCTGGATGGCATCTGATTGAACAACCTCAGCTTCATGGAAGAGGTCTGGAGATGGAGGCGGACACAGACCTACAGAGCAGGAGGTCTAACCCAGTGCCCACTGAGCCCAGTCAGGCCCTGGAAGTGGCTAGAAAGGGGTAGAGTCACTGGGCAGCTGAGTAACACATGCTCTTTTAACTGCAGCAGCTGCCGCCCAGCTCATTGCCACTCAAGTTCCTCCAAGGTTTTGAAGACAGTCTGCATTTTGAAATGAAATATCACTGTTTTCCAATCCTATCACTGAGTTCCATTTTCTAAGAACTGTGAACCAAAGAAAATGTACCTGTGGAGCACCAACTGGGAAACCTGCTAATACCTGTAGCAGGAATACGGAATGAGAGGTAGACTAGAAGCTTTGTCCTGTAATGGAGTTTGGGGGACAGAGAGACAGAGACAGAGACAGAATCAGAGAGACAGACAAAGATACAGAAAGAGACACAGAGACAAAGACATACATACATATAGACAGACAGATAGACAGACAGAGGGCTCAGGACTTGGGTCAAGAGCCCCTTGACCAGGCAGGAAAGTCAGAGGAAGAGAGCTCCCATATCCTGGGATCTGAAGGTCAGCCTTTCAAAGGGTGTTACTCTGCAAGTGAGCTTCCTGAGACTGAGCTTGCTTCCTCCGCTCTGGCTGGGTCTGTCATGGGGCAGGACTTGGCTGGTAAAGGAGAACTCACTGCAGCCTTCATGGGCTTGAAGACAGCAGACACAGGACCATGGGAGCAGTGTCCTCTCAGCATCCACTCCCTCTTTCTCTGTAAAGAAGCATTCCAGCCCTTCTTTGGGGACCCACTCTGCCCTCACTTTGAGCTCATGTATGTTGAATGGTGGTCACCAAGGGCCCAGGACTCTGTGATGTGCCTATTATTGTATCTCTTCCCTTTCTCCACAGGGACTGGTTGAGGACTGAGCACATGACCCAGGCCTGGTCAGTCAACACATCATAGCTGGCTCTCCAACTGCTGTGGCCATCGAGAATACCAAATCAAATCTCATCGATCTGGCTTTTGTTGAGTGCCCATCATTGAATTAATCACTATGGTTCAGAAACATTTGGATCCTGACAGGTCAGACCTGTTCTGTGGCCACTTGTGGAGCCAGGAGAGAGATCAGTCCCACCTAAGCACAGAGAGTAGCAGAGAGTTGTTTCCTGATTTATGGGTTCATGTTCTATTTGTCTTGTAAGTGTTTAATCATCATAACTACTTTGGCAAGTAGACAATAAAAATAGCATTTGATCATCCCCTCACTGAGACCACTACTATTACTACTGAGCATGGATAAAAGCGCACCCAGCTATTCCACACTCAGTGGTTATTTGACTTTGAAAAATTTATTTAGCATTTTGTGTCTTGGTTTGCTCACCTGAAAAATGAAGAGAACATTCGTATCTGCCTACTTAAATTGTTCAAGAGAATAAAAGAGCTTAGGACAGTGTCTGGCAAAAGTAAGCACCCCCGTCTGCATTTGAGGTTATAGGAACCACTCTCTTAGGCCATTCCTGCAAGCAGTGGTTTAGGCGGCCAAGCTTCCCACTGGCTCCCAGATTCCATAGTGAATGGAAGAAAAAGGAGAATGCAGAGAAGTAGGAAGGGCTGGAATAAAATGGGAAGAAATGGCAAGGAAATAAGTGGAGCAGGTATAAACTGGAGAGGGTGAGGGAAGCACAAGTTAGAGAGGCAGATGGGGAGAGAGGGAGCAGTGGAGGGGTGGAAGGGGCAGGATGGAGGATGAACAAGTGAGAAAGTGAGGTAAGATGGGGCAAGGGTACCTCCCCACCTAACATGGGGTCCCCCGACAGTCTTTATCTAAACATGGCCTCATGAGCTCATTCAGGAAGGGGGTCTTTAGGTTGTCCTCTTTGGGAAGATCAATCAGAGGGGAAGGAGAGACTGCACAGGTTCAAGCATGGATCCTCCTAAGTGTACATGTTGGCACTTGCCAGACCTTGTACTTCCCATTCCCTCAACCTGCAGAGCATCTTTCAGAACTTGGCAACAACCCTAAACACTCTGTGAGGATCTCAGTGAAGTGCAGCAACTCCCATCCAAGGTTCTGACCCAGTAAGTAGTAACAGAGGATACCAGGATCCCTTAGTGAGTGTTCATTGGTGGGGGGGGGTCAAACTCCCACCATGAATGAGGACACTGTCACTAGGTGACTTGTTCCATGTCCATTATCAGGACCTTAGTGACAATCTGTAGTTCCAAAATGCTGATTTAAATTATTTTGGATTTGGGCTGACAACTGGAGGAGAAAGTGGTCTCCACGACATGTTCCCAAGAAAAATGTGTCTACCAATGGGAGTTTGATACTTCTCAGCCCAGAGGAGCTGCTCCCACCTTAGGACACAGCTGAGCTTTCTTTCTCTCTAGACAGAACTCAGGACACCAGGAAAGGAACCTAGATTAGAATACTCAAATATATGGGGAATTGGCCAAGTCTCAGTACCTGCAGGACTGGACTCACTAATCACCCTGCAGCAGAGTAGGGCTCACACAGGTAGAAAAATTTGCTAGGAGGCACATAGCAGCAGAGTGGATGAATGTTGAGGCTTCTAGGGTTGCATATAAATAGGAATGATACTCCAGTGTCAGCATCTGAAAAGTGGATATAATTCTTCATAGATCTAAGAAATCCAGGAGTGAGTGCTTCAAATACAAGTGCAGGTAGATGATATAAATTTAGGCACAGATACAGAGAAATAGATCTTCCTTATTTACCATCAGGATTCTGCTTTCTCTTTTCAGCCCCTACTTCTGATTTTCTGTGTTTATTCCCAAGCAATGTATCTTGACATAGTAGGAAAAACAACACTTGGTAATTTCTGTTTCCTCTAAAAGCTGGAGATTCTCTCTTTCCTAATATTCATACTAATTCACCAAAAAAGACTCTGGCTGATGTCGCTCACAGACCTTCTGGATACTTCCCTTGGACTTGTGCAGATGGCACTGACATACCCTTCCTGAGTATGGGTGAGAGCTCTTGGGTCCAAGTATCCTTTACTGATGACATCACTAGAGTCATGTGAAAAAAAGAAAAACACTTTCCAGAGAAAAAGAACCTAACACTTTTCTATCTGGTGGAGATGGTAGCACAGAGGAGAGGTTCTAAACTTTGAAGTCCAACTTCTCAGTCTTTTTATGCTTTTCCTAATTTTTAGACAGGACCTTGCTAAATCTCTAAGTGACCCATACTGGGATCAAACTTGTGATCCTCCTACTTCAGCTTTGCAGGGTGCTGGGATTACCAGCATATCCCACCATGTCTGGCTCACACAAGCAGTTATGATGCTTGTGAGTGAGATGAAAGATTGCTTTGCTCAAATTTCCCCAATGATGAACTTAATCTTGAATAAATATAGCATAATATTACAAATAAAAAATCAATATGGATACTACTCACCAAACTTAGTGTGTATGTCTATGAGAGGAGGAGCAATAAGGGGAGAAAAACAGAGAAGACAAGAGGGTTCTGACCATCACCAAGATTCACAGCCACAAGGATCCCTTGTGCTGTCCTTTTGTAGCCAAAAGCACCTGCCTCCCTCCTCTGTTTCCTAGTATGTGGCCACCATTAATATATCCTCCACTTCAGTAGCTTTGTCATTTCGGGAATGTTGTATAAATAGAATCATATAGACTGTAACCTTTTGGGATTGACTTTTTCATTCAGTGTAATTCCTTGTGTTCCATCCAAGTGGTGGTATTTATCAATGGCTTGCTTCTTTTTATTGCTGACTGGGAATTCATAGTATGGTATTCCACAGTTTGTTTAACCGTTTGCCTGTTGAAGGACATTTGGATTGCTTCCAGTTATTGGTTGTTATGAATAAAGCTGCTATGAACATGCATGCAAAGGCTTTTGTATGAACATAAGATTTCATTTCTCTGTGACAAATGCTCAAGAGTGAAAACACTGGGTTGTATAGTAAGTACATGTTTAACTTTGTAAGAAATTACCACCCTCTTTTTGAGGGTATCTGCATCACTTTACATTGCCACCACCAATAAAAGCACCATCTCAGTTCTCCACATCCACATCAGCATTTGGTGCTGTCATTATTTTTTATTTGAACCATGCCAATAGATATGTAATGATATCTTATTGTGGTTTAATTTGCATTTCCCCAACAGCTAATGATGCTGAACATTTTTTTACATGGCTCTCACTGACTATTATAAGGAGATAAATCTCGAGAAATTTTTCTTCTCTGATAAATCAAACTAAAAAGAGGACATTAACATTTTCCATGGAGAAGTTGTGAAAGTTTTCACCAAGAGCCTATCAAGTAGTATTTAGAAATCATTAACCATTACTTATTGCAAGAAATATTAACTGTTACTATTTTTGCAGAAGAGAGTTTAAATAGAATGCCTATAATGTCACATTATTCCTGAGAATCATCTCCCTGAATCTCACTTTATAAATCTATAAAATGGGAAGAAAATCATTACTTACCTTACAGGGTTGCCATGAAACCTGAAATAAATAAAAAATGCAAAGCACTTAGTACAGGGCCCAGTGAGTACATAATCCTGCCCCCTCACCCCGAGTACCCAGCATATCAGAGGCTTCCAATCAAAGCTGTCTCCCTAACTGACATTTCATGCCTCTCTCAGTCTCCAGGGTCACTTGCTGAAGCCAGACTAAAGATCTCCAGATACAAACTCTCCCTTTGTGGATTATTACTTTACAGAGGCTGTCCACTGTTTCCAGGGAAGACACAAAGGATTTGGCTGGGGAGCTGAGTGAGATCACATTTATCTAAGAAGCTTCCAAATGAAAACTAGCATTTGTACTTATTGCATTTCACCTCCAAATTTGATTACATTTCTCTCCCACTGTAAATCTGCCTCCCCTTCTGCCAACATATTATTAAAGCCAGGATGGAATTGGTGGAGTGATACGTAAAATTTCCATCGTGGCTTTGACATTCCAGGAAGTTACAAACCAATTACAGCTGCTGAGCCTCAGGCCCTGATGAATCACAGAGCACAGCAAGGGGTGAAGGAGGCCAGAGCAGGGACAGAAGGGAGATACTGAGTTGGAAATCAAAGGTCAATTAAAATAAAATAGTCCATTTTAACTCGAATGCCTTGCTTATGTTCATGATCCTTTTCCATATATGAAAAAGTAAATGAAACTTGTTCATTTGTGTGGGCCTGGTATTTGTGGTTATTAAGACAATTAAAGCTTTTGAAATCGTTTCAGAATTTCAAAGATTTGAAACCTGAAATGTCCCAGGGAGAAAAAAATGCAATCTGGTGCCCTGACATAGTGTCAGCAGTTTCTGAATAGCTGCCTAACAAAAAGCCTTTGGCAGTAGTCTTGGGACATGTGGGTCTGCTGTCACCAGTTCCAGCTGTGGGAACCAGGACCTCTGTGTCTGAGCCCTGGCTCCATCACTTAAGAATGATGGAGTGAAACTATAAATTTCATCAAAGTGGAAAACATTTTCTATGAGCAATTTTTCTATGCCTGTATTTTTGCAGTAGCAAAATGAAGATAATAACCCATGTTGTTATGTTAAAGGTTAAGTAATTAGCTAAAGTGTCAAGCACAATGTCCAACTAGATTTTCTTTCTCCTTGGCCAGGTGTCCCAAATCCAATCAAATGACCTAAAATAACTAGAGGTGGACCCTAATTTAATCACGTGCATCTTCCTGATGAGGGCTGAGGTTCCAGCATAATTAGTTGCATTTTCCTTCCTGTAGACTTGTGCCTGTTCCCGTTCTTCTAGAGGCATTCAACCAGGGGACCAGGCCCTCACCAAGAGGGGAGTTAGGTCCCCGCCAGGCAATTGGTGAGTGGAATTCAGCACCGTGGACAGCAAAGATGCTACCAGCCAGGGCTATCAGCGTTTAATCCTCTAATCAGCGCTTTGCGGCCCCTTCTAGTTAATTCATGGTTGGAAGACGTCCTGTGAGCTCCAACAGTTGAAAGTGTGAGGTCCCAGTCTTGTAGCTCTGACTTTCATCAATAGGTCATTTATATACAAATTTATAATTCTCTTCTCCAGTTTCAAGGCAAAAATTCATCTAGAAGAAATTCTTGGTCTCCAGGATGTCCATTCTAGGCAATGCATAGAACAGGTGGGAGAAGCAGTGTCATTTTAAAGGTCAGTGAAAGAAGTGGTAAGACTCGAAAAATGGTATTGGAAGCCTGCATCAGGGGTAAGCTGCCCGGAACCACCACCGTGGGCTGCCCTGCCACCGGGAACTTAGTGGAAGCCTGCATCAGGGGTAAGCTGCCTGGAACCTCCACCGAGGGCCTGCCCTGCCACTGGGAACATCGAGGAGGCCTTCCCAAGACTGAAAACTGCCCTGGACCGCTTCAGCTGGGCCCACCCTCCCATATGGAACATCAGAAGATCTCAGCGGGATCCAGTTAGTGTGAGAAAATTTGCAATTTTGCTCCCAGGTGGCCAACTTTGGACTACACCGGATTGACTGTATCAATGTGGTGAGTATACCCCTAAAATAGAGGTGTACAGGGGATAAATAGGGCCAGTAGTAAAACCCCCTACAGCTAACTGTACGACTTTGTTATGTCTGAAAATAGTGTGTGTGATCCCCTCATACACATAGAAAACACCAGGCAGAGTGAAAATGACAAAACGAAAAAGCAAAATGCAGTCTCAAACATATAGTTCACCAGAAGCAAGTATAGGAGACATTGAAATAGAGGACCCCAAAAGTAACACATGGGGAATCTCTGAAAAGATAGCCAGTGAAATAAAAAAAACAACTGCATCAGGCTATAGAAGAAATCAAATTAGAAGTAGTCTCCCATGTAAAGATAGAAATAACAACTTTGGTAAAGGAGTTCTTGAATGCAGCTAAAGAAGAACTAGAGAAAAAAGTACATGAGCATGGGAAACTAATTGAAACTTTGAATGAACAATATAGAAAACATGCAGAATTCATGAAACAAACTCAAAGAGACATCCAAGAAACAAAAAATTCTATTGAAAGCGTGCAAAACCGCCTAAAGGAAGCTGGGGATAGGATTTCGGACCTTGAGGACAGGATCACAGTTAGTGATCAGGAAAGGATAGAACTTTTACAAATAACAAAGCAGCATGAAATGACAATCCAGAAGCTTCATGATGATGCCAAGAGCAACAATATAAGAATAATGGGCATTAGTGAAGATACAGGAGTCCAGGCAAATGACATACGTAAAGTATTTAAAGAAATAATAGCAGAAAATTTCCCAAACATGGGGAAAGAATCTGATATGCAAATAAGTGAGGCATATAGAACACCAAACAGTCACAATCAACATAAATCCACACCCAGACACATAATAATTAAGATCTCACACATACAGCATAAAAACAGAATATTAAAAGCTGCCAGAGAAAAGACACAACTCACCTATCAAGGAAAGCCCATTAGAATCACAGCAGACTTCTCAGCACAAACCCTCAAGTCAAGAAGAGCTTGGAGTGAGGTATTTCAAGCCCTGAAAGAAAACAACCTTCAACCCAGACTGATGTACCCAGCAAAACTTTCATTCAAATTTAATGGAGAAACAAGATACTTCCATGACAAAGAACAACTGAAGAAATTCATGCCCAACAAACCAACCCTAGAAAGAGTACTGAAAGACATACTAGACAGAGATAAAAATGACCACAATCCCCAAAACAACAACAGAAAGAAACCACCAGGTAGGATAAGCAATTAAATAAGAGGAAAAGCAGAAAGAAACAACTGGAACATAACATGGCCAAGTCGAGCCAGTACATGGAAATCCATATGGAGAATTCTTAGAAGACTAGGATTGAAAGCCCCATTCAATCCAGCTATCCCCCTCCTGGGTATTTTCCCCAAAGAAATGAAAAGTTCATATCACAGTGATAGATGTGCACCCATGTTCATAGATGCACAATTTGTGATAGCTAAATCCTGGAAACAACCAAGATGCCCATCAACTGCAGAGTGGATGAAAAAGATGTGGCATTTTTATACAATGGAATATTACTCAGCTATAAAAAAGGATGACCTTGAGGCTCTCATAGGCAAATGGAGACAACTTGAGACTATCCTCATTAGTGAAATAAATAAGAATCATATTTATAAATATCATATTGTGTCTCTAGTATAAAAAGTAAATAAGAACTACAAGAGTAATAAAACCAAAATGTTTAATTGCTATTGTAAAAAAGAGAGGAAAAGAAAGTGCTCTAAAGGATATAACTGCATGTATGTTTGAGTGTGTAAAATAGATGACCATATTGCTGAATCTTTGTTGGATCTTTGAGCAAAACTGTTTGTAGTCTGACTGTTTGAATATTTACTATGTACCCTTTAACTTTGTAACTTGAACAACTACATCCAGGATGACAGTACGTAATTTATAAATTACTGATTTCTTAGTGGGACTTTTTCTCATTCTCCTTTTTCTTTCTTTCTTTTAGAATTCTGTATTGTTGCTACCGTTTTTTCTGGTTTTTTTTCTTTAAATAAAATTTTAAAAATGTATAATTGCTATTGTAAAAAAAGAGGAAATAGGAAGCGCTATAAAAGATATAGCTGCATGTAAGTTTAAATGTGTGGGATTGATGACCATATTTCTAGGTTCTTGTTGGATTGCTGAACAGATCTGTTTGGACTCTCACTGCTTTAGTGTCCACTTTGTGTGGTTTAATTCTGTAACTTGAATAACTATTTCTAAAAGAACAATATGTAATGTATCAACTAGTGATTTCTTACTGTTTATCTTCTTTTCTTGAAATTCTGTAATATTTCTACCTTTTTCCTGTTTTTTTCTCTTTAAATAAAAAATGTATAATTGCTATTGTAAAAAAGAGAAAATAGGAAGTGCTATAAAAGATATAACTGCATGTATATTTATGTGTACAGGATTGTTACCCATATTTCTTAGTTCTTGTTTGATTGTTGAACAGATCTGTTTGCAGTATCACTGCTTGAGTGTCTATTTTGTGTGCTTTAATTTTGTAACTTGAACAACTATTTCTAAAAGAGCAATATGTAATTTATCAACTACATATTTTCTTACTGTTTTTTTTTTAAATTCTGTAATATTTCTCTTTTAGTTTTATCCCTTTAAATAAAAAATTTTAAAAAAATAAAAAGAGAGGAAATAGGAAGTGCTATAAAAGATATATAACTGCATGTATATTTAAGTGTGTAGGATTGATAACCATATTTCTAAGTCCTTGTTGGATTGTTGAACAGATCTGTTTGCACTCTCACTGCTTGAATGTCCACTTTGTGTGCTTTAATTTTGTAACTTGAACAACTATTTCTAAAAGAACAATATGTAATTTATCAACTAGTGATTTCTTACTGTTTATCTTTCTTTTGAAATTCTGTAATATTTCTACCCTTTTTCTGTTTTTTCTCTTTAAATAATTTTTTTTAAAAAGAGAAAGAAAAAAAAATAAATAAAATGGCTATTGGATCTGAAAAAAAAAAATGTTCCTCTCAGAAACAGGAAACAGAGGTCAGCAGTGGAGCCAGGCCCAGATTGTTGGATGAGAAGTACTGCAGCAACAATGATTTGTGTTTCTTTTCTTTCCCTCCATCTATCTTAAATCAGGATAAGGGAGTGGGGGGGGTCTAGCAAAGGTAGCAGTAATTATGGGGACTATTCTTCCAAGGGGGGAAAGAAAGAAGTGTTTATTCTATCCATTCTTATATTCCTTCTCACACTGCAAATTACTGTTATGGCTGGGAAAGGCAGCACATGACAATGTGCCTAGGGAAAAGTCCCAAATTAAGTCACAGGACACACATGGGGAGATCTCAAGAGAAGCTCTAGCTGAGGAAAGAGAGGCGATGGTGTCAACCTAGGATTAAAAGGAAAATAAGGCAGAAAACAGTACCCAGACATAAAATACATCCGCCCAGTGGCAATCAACACTTGTTAATTCATGTGCAAGGTTTGGTTCCTAGCAACACCTGCGCCTTTTGTCCCCAAGCATCTGATGTTGTCCTCAAAACTAGAATGCCAGCTTCCTAGGGAGGAGCAGAGACACCAACAAACACAGCTGGTAAAGTCCCCTAGCTGGCTTTCTTTCCTCCTCTCAGCCCTACCTTGCTGGTGAGGGTCAACCCACAAGCTGCTTTCTCCCTTGGCTCACACCTGAGCCCCACTCTATAGGAACCACAGCGTCTTGTATTTACTGAGGAGTCCAGCCCTGCTTTACTTGGTCCATTCTGAGTGATGATCATATGGGGCTCCTGGCCAGTGAAGGGGAAATTGCAAGACATGCCCATCCTCCTGGTAGACTCCTGTTTGAGTATTTGTCACCAACTGTGCTGCTCCCAGGTTTGGATGGGGTCAGATGTTTAAAAGGTTTTCTCATTTGCCTGTATGGTTTCAGAGTGTGGTCCTAGAATCAGCAGCATTGCTAATGCAAATTTTTAGGCTCAAATTTGCTGAAGACAGAAGCTTTGGAGATGAGAACCAGGCTTCTGTCTGAACAAGCTCACTGGGTGATCTAGATGCTCACTAAAGTGTGAGAATTCTACAGGAATAACAGGAAATGGGGATCTAAACTGTCAGCATATGGAATTGCCATATTGCTTGCCCTTGTTGGTGGATGGTTAGACTAGTTCCAGGTTTTCCCCCTTAGAACATAAACCTTGTTTTATCCATATCTTTGTGGACCCATATAAGAATTTCTACAGGACACATTCTTAAAAACTGATTTACCAGAACAAATCATGTACACACTCAAATGTTAATAGATATGCCAAAAGTCTTCCTAAGAGGTTGCACCAATTTGCATTCCCTGCACAGAAAATGGAAGGGTACATACCCACCCCAAGTCTTTCCAGGTTAAACCAAGCATTTTCAGTGTTTTCATTTTTTTCTCAGTCTGAAAGGTGAAAATGATACTGTTTTGATTTGCATTTCTTTTAGAGTGAAATTGAGCAGCTTTTCTTATGATTATTAGCCATTCCATCTTTGTACTTTTTGGTTATCTCTGTTTGCAGCAATCAACATGCATGACTTGTATAATCTTATAAAAGAGATAAAGGAAGAAAAAAATTGCTGGCTCCTTTTTTTCAGCAAAATGCCTCATGAAGGAGACAGACACAGGTTTTAGGGTGGAACGTAAGGTGACCAATCACAGTAGTTTGGTTAAAAGAAAAGGGTTTCCAGGGACATGCAAAAGTCCCAAACAAACTCCATGAGGTGGACACCCAGATGAGTGATTTGTTGAGGTTGTTACACAACAAATCAGCAATCAGCCTCAGAGAAGATTCCCAAACCCCTGGCCCCCATTTCAGTGTTCCCTCTTCTACCTTGGGTCTCCTCAATGGAGAAACAGAAATGAACCAAATTCCTGTACAATATGAATTTATCTCTCCAAATTGTATCTTTTTAGTTTAGAAGCTCCTTTTGCTTATGTGCCTCTTATATCCATCATTTATCACAGAGCCTGTCAAAGAGTTGGTAGCTAGATTTGGACCAAAGGGATTATCACAGGATGGAGAGGTTGAGAGAGTCAATATGCAGTAGCCATAGAATCACAATGCACACAAAAAACAATCAATTCATGACTCTGACAGGTAAATGTAGTTGAAGATCCAAGCTCTATCATCCCAGTCTCAACACTTAACAGGTATAGAACCTTAAAATGCTCTCTTTCTGATCCTCAATTTTCTCATCTATAAAATGGGACATACAACACCTACATCCCGGTAGAATAGTTAAAACATGAGGAGAAAATGACAAAAAGGGCAGGTCATCCTTTCACTCAAGGTGAAAAGAGCCAGAACTTGCCCAATTGCCACAAAAGAATGAACAGCATTTGCTTCTAGACTCCATCCCACAGTGCTTCACTGGGGGTTCCTCTGGGGGCTCAGATGCAGTCTACATTCTGCTCACCAAATCACATTCCCTGGCACAAGGTCAAATGTACTGAGACAAATACACATGTTTTCTTCATAGAAGAAGCCCTCCCCTTGCCAAACTGTGTGGCAGTGGGGCTGTGTCTCCCCAGAGGGTCACACAAAGACACCACAGAGCCTGGGAGCAAGCGCTGACCTTCAGTATCCTCAAGCTGCTGTGGCCCTTCTGAACACCTCTATCCTTCAGCACATGGAGAATGGGGCCCTCCCCTGTAGACCCCAAACCCAGGTCATGCTTACCCTGCTGGGCCATATGAAGAGCAAATCTTGTGCTCATCATGAATTATAAATTGTTTGAAAAACAGAAAGTTGCTTCACTACTGGCATGGGGTCTCTTTGAGTCACTATGTGAGGCAGATGGTCTACCAATTAAGGAAGGACTTAACCAACAGAGATTCAGGAGGGCCCCAAATGAAGCCTTATTCACAAGCCAAGAATCTGGCTCTAAATTCAAAAGCACCTTTGCCCCAGCCTGGCCTTGTGTGTTTACAGGCCATCAGGAGCCCAGCTGCGGATGCTCAAGAAGTCCTTGGGCAGAATACCAATCCTCTCAGCAGTCAGCCTTCATTCAATTAAGAGAAGAAAAGATGACTGCTAAATGTTCAGTTTACTTCCATCCCTACAAATATCCAACCCAAGGGAGATGGTAATCTAATATATTCTGAGATGATTTAAACTCATTTAAATTTTAAAAAAAGAATTCTGCAGCATTGAGCTGCTGAGAGAATGAGATACTATAATGACTCTACAGAACAAACCAAAAATGTCTGAAAAGAAGAAATCAAAAAAAGTAATTTGAAACTTGACCACTTCACCAGCTAGCCAACCAAGGAAACAGACAGGTAAATCAGGACCAGGAGATAAACATTTGACACCATGTGGAAGCAGGATGGATGCTTCTTATTT
The DNA here is from genome assembly GCA_004027455.1 of Hydrochoerus hydrochaeris. NCBI lineage: Eukaryota > Metazoa > Chordata > Mammalia > Rodentia > Hydrochaeridae > Hydrochoerus > Hydrochoerus hydrochaeris. The sequence goes on from PVLA01000066.1 coordinate 768,262, forward strand.
CTACTGTTGGTGTTAATCCTGACTAAATGATCCTGGTGGGGGCTGCTATCAATTAAAGTGAAATAATATGCTGATAAAGGAACAATGCAATGATAAAAATTAAGCACATTCATTTGAGAACTGCCCACACATTACACATCCTGTATTCAAGGCACAGGCTCCTTATCCCTTACCTTCACAGACTCAATTCTGCATTTACTCTGTACATCTGAAGCAAAACACTCTCTACTCAGATTGCACACCAGTCATCCAGAGTCCACCCAGAGATAGTCCTTCCATAGACACAACACACATTTAGAGACAAACAGGCTCACTCATTCATACACATACATACACACACACACACACACACACACACACACACACACCCCACATATACCTGTGGCTTGCCATCCCATGTCTAACTGGATTCTGGGAAATTCTGCAGCTTTGGTGATGTCAACTCTTCCTCTCCAAAAGATGCCATCCCTGGTGAACTGTGCTTAGGTCACACTGTTTCAGGCACAACTGTGCTCTCCCTTAGAAAGTAAGGGCTCCATGGACTCCTGGGACCCCAGGCTAACCATCCTGCAGGCTGATGCCTAGTATCTATCTTAAGCCATGGAGGCAAAGGGAAGGTGGACCTCTGTCCTCTGCAAGGTCTACTGGCTCTATTCCCCAAAGTAAAGGGTCATAAACGTAGGAGAAATTGAGAACCAGGCTGGTGATATAAACAAGGGCAGCTGGTGAGGGATACAGTGGAGTCTTGAGTCCATTTCAAGAAAACAGATGCTACTCAAGCCATAAATGATAAGAGAAATTAGAAATGAAATTTTCAAGTCCCCTCTCCTATTATCAGAATGCTCCTCCACTATCAAATAGTTTGAATTCTCTCTTCTTCAATGCAAAAAAAAAAATCTGTTGGCAACTCACTCCTGTTCTCCTTTGTCTCTACTTTAGGTCAAATATGGTCAATTTTTACTACCAATCCCCTCTGGCTGTTGCAAATGTGCAAAATTCAGTGAGTAGTCTTGATATATATACAATATATCTGATGGGATTTTTTCCATATATGATGATTCTCTTGGAGTTAACCATAGAAATCCATTTCATAATAACTTAGGTGCTTCCCTGATGCTTCTTTTCCTCCATTTTCAGGTGACTCCCATCCCCAGCCCCCTGGACTGTTACAATGATTTCAGCATCCCTGCAACATCCTGAAGAGACCCTGTATGAATTACTTTCCCATTGCTGGGATGAAATCCCCAACACCTACAAGTTAAAGGAAGAGAGGTTTAACTTGTCTCATGATTTAGGAGATGCAGTCCATAGTTTCTGGCTCTAAGGCAAAACATCATGGTAGAAGGGCATGGCAAAGGGAAGCATGGCAGCCAGGAGCAACTTGGAGGGAGGAACTTGGAACAAGATCGCACCACAGTGATCTACCTCTTCTGAACAGGCCCCACCTCAGGACACATGAGACTTTTGGGGAACCTCCCATGTCTAAACCACAGCAGACCCTATGCTACTGCAAAGAAGAATCTTTTACTAGTTGTTTGAATAATACAAATCTATAGTGTTTCCAGCTATATAACCAAAAAAACTATAGTACGAAAAATTTGGCACTAAAGTAGAGTGTTATGGCTTGTATCTACATGTTTGTGCAAAAGCCACATGTGTTCATAGGTGGGAGCATTTTGGAGGTGGTTAGATCAAGGGTATGTGACAACTAAATCAGTCTGCTGATTAGTTTAGCATAGTTCTGGGTGTGACTGAAGGGAAGGCTCACCCTGGTTGTAGGTAGTACCATCCAATAGACTGATGAAAGGAAAAGGAAGCCTATTGAATGGTGCTTTCCTGCCTGCCATGTCATGGACTGCTTTACCACTGCCATGCCCCTCTGCCATGTCTATGCTCCTCCATGCTGCCCAGCCTTGAAGCCATCTGACTATGGACTGAAGCCTCTACAAACTGTGAGATAAGGTAAGCCTTTCTATTTTTTTCTAATTTTTAAATTTTATTTTAAAGAGGATAAAACCAAGGAAAGTAAAACAGAATAAAGCCAATCAAAATAAACCAATATAAGCAATACAGGAATTCAAACCCCTACAAAATTGGCAATAGCTACCATATTGCCTTTTGTTGTCTCCAAAATAGCTGCAGATATCTTTGGACATGGTAAAAATCAAACAGAACAGAATAGAGCAGAAACAATAAAAACAAAACAATGAATACAATAAAGGACTTCAAAAAAGCCAATAGTAAACCCAAAATGGCTACCATAATATGTGTTCCTATGTCTTCCTATCTTTTAAATAGCTACTCATGCCATCAGATTTAACACAATCAAACAAACAAACAAACAAAAGAGAATAAAACCCGACCCAACAAAACAATGAAAATGATATGGTTTCCAGGCGGGGAACTGCTTCCTGGTGAGGCCTTGTTCTCTCCTTCCACAGTCCAAGAATGAGCCTCTTTCTAACTTTAACTTTAACTTTAACTTTAACTTTAACTTTAACTTTAACTTTAACTTTAACTTGAGGGTGTTAGGTATTTGTCTCAGCAACAAGAAAAGTAACTAAGACACAGAGGAAAGAATCCAAGCTTTCCAACAGATTTGCCTGATTTTGAATCCTAGTTTTAGCTATTTACCACTTGTGCAATCTAAGTAAGTTACTTAATATCTCTGAGCCTTCATTTCTGCAGTGGCCTAATTCAGATCATTACTACTGATCTTACTAAATTGGTGTAGGATGTTCTATGCATTCATTTCATAGTATTTATTGAGTGCCTACTCTATTCCAGGAATATAGTGGTAACACATTGATAAATAAGTGTAAAATCCCTGCTTTCCTAGGACTTATCAGTCAGTGGGTTGGGTAACATACAATATATAAAGAGCTAGCTGGATCTCAGCAGGCACTCAATAGTTTTTTATTCTGTTCTTTGGCCCATCTCTTCACTGGTTGTCAAGAATTTGGCCCTGGGACCAGACTTATCCATCTCCCTAACAGCCTTTGAAAAACAACCTTTCAGCCCCTACTTCACAGGCAGTACCAGAACCAACATAATATCCTTAGATATTATTTAAGAGCAATCTTGTACAGAGCCTACAATCTCCTATCAGTTCTTTCTCACACACATGCACAAAGAATAAAGCTCTGTGTGAGTTAGGCTGCCAGATCACCCTCTGTAAGAGAGCGATCCAGTATAGAAATGGCTTTCAAAAGTTAGGAATTAAAAATTTTTTTGTCATGAAAAGCCTAGGGTTTGGTAGGATGTCTGAATATCTGCCAGGATGCCAGACTCCTTCTATCTTGTTGCTCCACCTACCTACTCCATAGCTGCCGTCTTATGAGGGCAGGTGCCACAATTATATCAGCATCCTATCTAGTAGAAAAGTAAAAGAGAAAGAGGGGAAGGTGTTCTCCTTTGCCTATGAAGGACATAACTCAGAGGACATACCCATTCCTTACTACCATAGCCCATCATCTGGAATTCAGATGCATAATCATGTTCAGTTACCAGTAAGGAAATGTCATCTTTAGCTGGAAGCCTATGCCTTTCACATCTAATACGGGGTCTCAGGTTATGGTTCCTTAAAGTTTTCAGCCTCTGCACTGTGCTCATGGTATTACAGATGCTTTGAATGATAGATCCTTCGACATAAGATTTGGTGGTCCATCAACTGATGAATAGAAAAAGAAAATGTGAAGATATACAAAATGTGTACATACAATGGAATCTTACTCAGTCTTCAAAAGGGTAAAATACTACTGCTGTAGTTTTGTTCTGGCATCTTCTTCAAAGTCCCATGTCTTAACAGCTTGGTTCTCCCTGTAGTGCAGTTGGGAAATGGTAGAATCTTTAGGAGGTAGAGCCTCAGAGGTAGAAATTAGGTCAATATGAGTGTGCCCTTGACAGGGATATTCAGACCCCATTTTCTTCTTCTTTCCTCCCTTGCTTCCAAGTTGCCATGAAGTCAGCAGCTTCTTTTCCCCACTGTGCTCCCACCATAATATAATGGCCACAAGAATGACCAATGGACCATAGATTAAAACTTCTGAAACTTGTGCCCGAATAAACGTGTCCTCTTTCTAAGTTGATTATCGCATGTATTTTGTTACAGTAATAGAAAGCTAACTATTATTTGTTATTCATGACACATGGATGGACCTGGAGACATTATATTAAGAGAAATAAATCTGGTACAGAAAAACAAGTAACACATTTTCACTCATGTGTAGAAGCTAAAAAATCAGTCTCCTAGAAGTTGAGAGTCGAATGGTAGTTACGAGAGATTGGGGAGGATTGAAGGGAGGGAAAACGGTGAATAGATAATAAGTTATAGTTAAATAGGAGAAATAAATTCTGATGTTCTGTTGCACAGAAGGATGACTATAGATAATGATAATGTACTAAATATTTTTAAAAAGCTAAAAGATTTTAAATGTTCTCACCATGAAGAAATAAATATCAGAGGAGATAGATATGTTTAACATTATTTGAATATTATATAACATATATATATATCAAAATATCATGTGGCACCCCATGAATATGTACAACTATAGTCTGTCAATTAAAAAGAAAATTAAATGAAATGTTAAGAAGAAAAGGCCTAGCAGTGTCATCCACCCAAACTTCTCTCATAGTTATAATGCAGAAGATCAGAAAAGGAGCTTGGCACATTCAGGAAGCTTCTAAGAAAGGCAGCCTTTCTGAGTTTCAAAAACTGGGTAGGGTGGTGTTGTGGCTTGTGTTTAGATGTACCCCCAAAGTCTCACGTGGTCATAGGTGGGGCATTTTCAAAGGGGACTAGATCTAGTGTGTGATGCTGGAATTGATTCATGGCCCCCTGTGAGGATCAAGAGCACTAGGATTAAGCGTGTGAGCACTACCCACCCTAAGCAGCCCAGGTAAAATATAAGGGATAAAAGGAGCTGTGATCATTGCTTGCTGCTTTGCTACTTTCTGCCTGCAGTGAGTTGTTTCTCCTCTCTGATGTCAGTCTGCCATGCCAACCTGACTTGGAGCCAGCCAATTATGGACTGAAACCTCTACAAACTGAGCTAAATAAAACTTTTCCCCTTTAACATGGGGTGTCAGATATTTTGTCTCTACAATGAGGAAAAGGTAACTGAAACAAGTGGCATTTGCTTTGGTGGACTCTCAAGGGTCTCAGTCCAACTCTCCACTGATCAGGCTGAAATCTCATCTGGACTGTAACCAGGAATTCATTTCTCTGAGGCAGATTCACGTGAAACTGAACTTGATATATGACCTGCAATTCCAGAGCATTCATTTACATTTAGAAATACAATTGGTTTATTCGCCACATTCTCTGCTATAAAGAAGATCACATGAGAAGCCTAATTATAACCAGAAGTTTGTCAATAAAAATAAAACAGATGGGATCTCAGTATTGTTTTAATTTGCATTTCTTGAGTAACCAATGATGTTGAACATTTTTCACATATTTATTTTCCATTTGTATTTTTTCATCTGGAAAATGCATTTTCATCTCAGATGCCCATTTTTGGATCGGGTCTTTGAATTTGGGTGGTCTAATTTTTTTCAATTGTTTATATGTTCCAGATAGAAGTCCTTTCAGGGACAACTGGCTGTGATTTTTTTCCCCACTCTTTGGGTTGTCTTTTCACTTTGTTGGTAATTTCTTTTTTGTGCAAAAGGTTTTTAATGAGATCCCATTTATTTTTTGTTGTGTGGTGAGTGAGGAAGGCTCAGGATAAAGGAAGGAGTTGTCTGAGGATAGATGGGAAGACCACTGACAACCTATTTTAGTCCAGAATTGTCCTCCTTTCCTCCCCACTCTCCCTTCTTCCTGTCCTGGAGGCTGAAACCAAGGCCTTGCACATGCTAGGCAAGTGCTGCACCACATCCCCAGCCCTTTAAAATTTTTACCTTAGGACAGGGCCCCACTAAGTTGCCCAGGCTGGCTTCAAACTTGTGTCATCCAGCCTCAGCCTCTCAAGAAGTTGGGATTCCAGGTGTACACCACTGTGCCTGGCTGGTTTTTTATTTCTGCTGTAAAGAACAATTCCAAAACTGAAGGAGTTAGAACACCTGTTGGGTATTGCCTCTGGGCTGGTCTGTGGACTGACCTGGGCTCAGCCATGTGGCCTTTTCTTGGGGGCTCTTCTGCAGCCACAGGTAGATGACAGCTGGCTTATACTCCTCTGAAGGCTCCATTTGGCAGGTTGCCCAAAATAGCCTGTTTACCTGGCTGGCAGTCAATCCGTTCATGAGAAAAGGGGTTAGTGACCATGCACAGTGTGAGTCCTAAAGGCAGATAAGCCAAGTGAGCACCACCACTCAGCCTGTTCACTCAGGTGTACTTCAAGGCAGCCACGTGGGACCAGCAAGGGTCTGGCAGCAAGAGCTAGTTGAGATCTGGATGGTGTGGTGTGTCATTGCCTGAGAGAAGAGACCGCAGGAGCTGTAGGCGGTTGTTCAGAAAGTTTCCGTGTGCTTGTACTAACAGGCACGGGCTTGCCTCTTCAGTCACCACCTCCGAGCATCAAGAGAGGATCCTGCCCATAAGCAAAGTCGTTGGTTTGCTCTGAGTTCCCAGAGCAGGGCAGATGGATTATCCACGGGGCTGGCTCCTACTTTACTCTAGAGGTGAGGTGGCCTGAGGTTGTGTGAGCTGACTGCTTCTGAAGGCGAATTCCTCCTTTCAGGGACAAGTTTTGCTCGCTTTGGTCACTGTTACCAAATGTTACAGTGGCTATTGTGAAAGGGGAAGAAACTACTCAAAAGGAATAAACAACTGGGATGGGGGAAAGAAGAAAAGAAGGAAGATAGATAGATAGATAGATAGATAGATAGATAGATAGATAGAATCTATATATATATATATATATATATATATGAAAAGATAATTGCATGACTAATCTCTATTAGTTCATCAAAAAGAATGGTTTATGCTTACACTGTTTTATCAATTTTTCATGTTTGTATCTTATAATCTGAGCAACTACTTTGAAGAAAACCATATATTAATCGTTGTTAATCCCTTATTATCTATGTTTTGAAATTCTGTATCATCATTTTCATTCTTGTCTTTTTAAAATAAAAAAAAAACTTAAACAAAAGAAAACTATAAAACACTAGTTTGACTGACCTCACATGTGGCAGCCAGGAGGAGCCTGGCCAGGATGCACTGGCCTCTGACTTTTCATTCGGCTGCTGAATGCATCCATGAGCTCACAGGAAAAGGGATGCTTTTTGGTTGTCCAATCTTTTGGCTTGGCTGGGCTACATTGAGTTAGGAGGAACTGTCTTGGGCTGCATATAAAATACATAATACAGTTAGTGTATATAAGTAACAAAACTTCCTTTTTTATATTTTAACTTAATTATTTACACAGGCCTATTTAGTTAACAAATAAGAAAACTTTTACATATCTGCTTAATATCAATAAATACCTATCTTCGCAGCCACACACATGGGTAGGTAGGATGAAATACTGTTCTCAGGAATTGCTGTTATACTCGATAAATCTCACATTAAGTGCATGTAACGTCTGATACACCTGGGTTTCTATTCAGCTCAGCATGCATGATGGTCACAGGAAGCAGAGGTAGCCCTGCTCTGTGCTCTCCCCTCCAGGGCTCCATCATCACATGCACCGCGCTATAGACTCGAGAAAATATCACTAACAGGAAGTGGAGATGGACTGAAAAAAAAGGAACTGGAATGTGTTGTTGTACATGCATCAACTTCTCACAAGAAACCTGATCACTATGTGCTACAGAAAAAGGGAAGAGGGAGTCTAAGAAATGGAGGGAGAGGTAAAAAAGAATTAAAATATGTACATGTATCAACTCCCCATGATGAATGTAATAATTTTGTGCTACCAACACGTACTAATAAAAAATGTTTCTAACAATCATACAATAATGTTAAACGTTTCCAATCTTCTAAGGCCACATTACTAGCTGTGCAGGGCTGCATGTGGCCTGTGGACCCCCCCTTGGAAATACCTTCTCTAGAGTCTGGGACAAATCACATCTCTTTACCAAAAGGTTTTTGTCCCAAACCTAAACATTTTGTCTCATTGATTTGCTTAAATCAATTTGAGTTAGGTTTTCTGTCCCTTGAAGCTGACCGAAGACCTGATTTACACTGAGACTACATCCAAATACTGTCCCTATGACACACTGCTTGTTCCACAGAGGAAACCAGAGCTCCTGGAGTGGGACTGCACTCTGAGAGGGGGTAGGGCCAGGGGACCTGAGCTTGCACCTGTGCAACCCCAGAGGCCTGGAGGGGGCCCTGGCTCTGGGAACTTAGGGTGGATGGCACCTTCATCTCACAGTCCTCCATGTGACTGTGGTATCCTCTGGAGGAATCTCTCTGGTTACCGCAAAACAAAGCATTCCAGAAACAGTCTGATATTCCTTTTAAATCCTCAAAGCTGCAGGACCAGGGGGATTTTTATTAGACATGATTATTCTATAATCCTGCATCTCACAAGACATTCAGGAGTTTCTTTTAAACTACTTCTCCCTCGCAGGCAGAATACTCATGTTGCTTCTCAGACGTTAAAAATAAGATGAAAAGATCCCTGTTGCTCTGGTCCAGACCGGCTTAGCCAACAGGTTCCTCTGCTTCCTTACCTGCACCTCTGGCCGGCAGGTGGATGCGCCTGCCTTCTGCCTTCTTCAGGTCTGTGCTGAGCCCTCTCCAAGCTAGGAGCCTTCATCCACCATGGTCAAACTGCCTTTAGATCCTACAGCCCGAGGAAATGGTGCAAATGCAAAACAAATTTGCTTTATTTATATTTTCATTTCTATGAGACCTTTATAATGATTTCTTATTGAACAGAAGCTTAAATGGTTCACGACTGATCGTAATAGAACATTTCATTGTTTGCTTGTCTAACTCTCTCAGCCCTAATTAAATATTGCTTTTCATTGAGAAAGTAGCACAGGAATTTTTTTTCCTGCTGTCACTGAAGAGAGCAAGAGGACTGAGGTAGAATTCAAATGAGCTCTGATCACTTTCCACTCCCCTTCTTTTTTGTTTTTCCAGACCAAGCATGGGAAAGCAGAGCCCTCTGGAGGGAGAATCGTTGAGTTTCAGGGAATAGGATTCAGAGTGATCTCACACAGGGCCATGGAGAGGAAGGAGTGAAGATGAGCTGGAAGAGATCATGTTGTTTTTTGGGGTTTCCTATAGAAACCATGGGTTCTTGGCATTAAAAACTGCTGTTGGAGTCATCATAGATTCCTCTCTTTACCTCCCACCCCCTCTCTGCAACCTAATCTTCAACATTGTCAGTGTCCAGCACTTTCATCATCTCCACAAGGAAATCCAGGGTCATCATCACCTTCACCCAGGTTAGCAGAGAAACCTCATAACTGGCCTCCTGTGTGTATGCGAGCTTCACTTTCAGCAGCCACAAAAATGTACATCCCCCCTTTTTCAGGATCCTGGCTCACAGCTCATTCAGATAACACCCAAGGTTCTGTCTGATGACCATCCACCCCGGGGTGCCCTCCTACTCCATCTCCTGCTACCTTTCCCTTCACTCCTTCCGCTGTAACTCTGAACTCCTTGCTAGTCCCTCAAATATTCTTCATCGGCTCCTCTATAGGGTTTTTCAACTTGTCATTCCCTGTAGCTGAAACATCTCTCTCCCCTGAAATCTGAAGACCCCCTCACTCACTCCTTTATTCAAATATCACCCGCCAGTGGGGTCTTTAATTCTCTGTTTAAAACCACACACTTTAATTTATATGCTTAAATACCCCATACTTCCTAACCTCCTTTCCCATTTTATTTTTCTCCATAGACCTTACTACTCTCTGATAGTGATCAGTTTGCTTTGTTTATTGCTCATCTCCTCTTCCAGAATACTAGCTCCAGGAAGGCAAGGATATTTTTTTAAGAAAAAATGGCTCCAAGGCAGGAACATCATGGTAAAGGGATGTTGTTGAACAGAGCTACTCACTTCATGGTGGCCAGAAAGTAGAGATGGTTGAGAATAGCGCCAGAGAGAGAACATCACCACCCAAGGTACAACCCAGTGTCCCTCCTCCAGCTGGACCCCACCTGATATTCAATGCCGAACATCAGTGGATTAACCCACTGATGAGCATTGCATCTCCAAGACCCAATCATCTCTCCAGAAGTCTCTTTTCCAGTCAAATTAACAGTTAAAATTAACCAGCACACTACTGAATCTCCAGAGTCTAGTAAAATGCCCAGTAGTAAGGAGATAGGCAAAGAAGTATTTTTGAGAGAATTAACGAGTAAATGAATAAACATAAACATGCACAAATGAATGGTGTGTCATTTATTTCTTGTGACAAATTCTAAATGGTTCAGATTTACTCTAGGCCAGGAGCCTGGATGCATTTGTACTTTGCATTCTAGGATTCAGGGTATTAAAGAAGAAATTTTCCTTTCAGAGATGGAGCTGCTAAGGGCAGACAGGTCCAGAGCTCAGGGTAAGCCTCAGCCTCTCATCCCAAATGCTAATTCTTCTAAGCTTTGGGGGGAAATGGTGAAAGAGGACAGAGTTTATAGCTAAGGTCAGAAAGAGCCCTGCATTGTAGCATGAGAAAGAGCAAGTTGAGCCAAGGTGCCATCAGAGTCAGCAGTCAGTTCAGCGAGTGGATAGGGCATCACTGAGACCACCCATAAAGTTTAGAGGTGCTCTGGGATCCTGGTGATGAGTTTTATCTTCTTGAGAATGAGAACAATCCAGGAGAAATTTCTAAAGGAAGAAGAAAGGGCAGTGGGAAAGTCAGGACTATTCCCCCTGTTTCGGGTTAATATAATTATGGGGACCATGTCACGTGGTCCATCCACAAGACAAGAATGATAGAGACACATCCTTCTCTAATCTGTTGGAGCAGTGTCTCCATTTCATCCTTTCTCAGCAAGTCCAGGTGCCCAAAAGTATCACAAAGTAAAGTATTTTTTCATGACTCTTCACATTTGAGAACCTCATACAATTCAATCTAACATTTATATATTCATCGCTTTTTCAAGGTATGCACATTTTACATTTTGACAGTTGAATCAAACCACAGAAATGTACTGTTACACCCTATCTGTTCCTCATAACTTACACGGAATCTGTTTTCTGTTGTTTTTAGAAGGAGTCAATTTTCCAGAAATTTATCTATCCCATTGATTTAAAGTTATGATTCTTAATTTATCAGTCCCACTGACTTTTTGCTTCATGATTAATGTATGTGCTTATCCATATTAATTGCTTCCTCTGACTTTACATTTATCTTGCTGTTCATTTTCTACTTATTTCGACTTCTAAATTCAATTATTTTCAATCTTTAAACATTTAATAACAGTTTTAGAGTCCAGATTTTGCTAAAATAACTTTAGTCACCCTCCACACCTGTATTTTTATACAGTAGCCCCATTCTCTTAAATGTCTAAATAGACTCTCAGTATTGATTTCTGCTTTGATAAGAGGGTTATTTTTATGTTGTTCAAATTTCTAGTGGCTGTCGTTTACATTACCTTACCATTTAACATACACTTTCTATTAATACGACCAGAAAATGTCATTTGCAAAATTTCAATATGAAGAATTTGTTATGGGCTTCTCTGTAACCTGGTATAGGCACTGCATTAGTCAGCATAGGGTAAGTTAGGCTGCAGTAATAACCAAGCAAAACAGGTTCAGCGGTTTAAATAAATATTAACCCTTGCTCATTTAAGGTGTTCATAATGGATAAGCTAGAGGGTCTCATAGGTCAATCACTAAAGGACCCAAGCTGATGTAAAGCCCATCTCACCACAGATTTCCATGTTCACAGAAGAAAGAGAGCCTGGCTCTTATTGCCATTTCTGTGCCCATTTCATTGACCAAAGAAAATTCAAATGCCTGTGTTCAGCAGGACACAGATGTTTTGTCCTGTGAATGGGGGAGCCCTGGATTTTTCTGAATAAACACCTAACATATTCACTCAACAGACTTTTATACAGAAGTATCAAGATACCGCCTACTTTAGAACAGGGACTGTCTGTCAGACATTGTTAGCTGGTGACCCACCTCCCATTTCCAAACCCCCATTTCCCATCTGCTTTGCAGACAAAAGTGGCCATGTGACCTGAATATAATTGCAGCTGGGTGAGGCTCCTGGGAACATTTTATTTTTCTGATATTAATGCTGCCCTTTCTCTGTCATTCTTGTCTTGATTGTTAATTGGAGAAAAGCCAAGAGATTATCACAACTATTTGCCTCAACAGAGTTGAGCTTCAGAACCAATACCAGAGGTGCCTACCTCGATTTCTTATATGAAAAAAAAAAAAGATTCATGTTTGTACATGCCACTGTGGTTGAGTTTCTTGTTACTTTCATCTGAAAGTATTTCTGAGTGATAAAGAATTCAGAGTGTAAACAAGACAGATAATTCCCAGCTTCGGTGAATAATAATCCTTTAAAAATATTCCTTGGACAATTGCAAGGAATACTAAATATGTATCTCTAATGTGGAAAAGAGTTTACAAGTTTCCAGATTATCATTGCTGTATTAAAAATATGCTATGAGATTATATGACTGGCAAAATATTGATAATTATTGAAGCTAAATAAAATCCATTATATTTTCTATATAAAAATTTCTATAGTAAAAACACATCACCCATTTTCCTTACAAACAATGTTTCTCCCAATAAGATATAATTTTATCAATTATAATAGACAACCACACTAACATTACCTATACTACTTTATTTTGCTGATAGTTGATTCCTTTTTAATGACTTTATTAAGATATAATCCTTATATGATAAAACTCATCTGTATAAAGTATGAAGTTCAGTTCAATAGTTTTTATTATAGCCACAAAGTCATACAATCATCACCACAATCTATTTTAGAGTATTTCATCTCCCACAAGAAATGCTGTACTCACTGGGAGAACTCCCTATTTACATTCTTACAAAAAGAATGCAACAACAACTCAATTTGTTGTCCCCCTCCACTCCTTAGCCCGAGGCATTCGCTAATATATTTTGTTTTTATAGATCTGCCTACTCCAGACACTTCATATAAATGGAATCAAATGTTTGAATACCTGTATTTAATTATTTGGGGTTTATACATACCTAAGAGTGGAAATTCTGTATTGCATGGTAAGTCTGGTTGTATGGTTTTTGAGGATTTTCCAAAACACCATTTTATATTTCCATCAACAAGTGCTGGCAGTTCCAATTTCTCCACAATCTTACTAATACTTGCAATTAGCTATCCTTCTATTACATTATTCTAATGGGTATGAAGTGGTATCTCATGGTAGGTTTAATTTGCATTCACCTGATGGCTAATGTGCTTTCATGTGCTTTCTTGGCCATGTGTATATCTTTTTTTTTTTATTTAAAGAAAAAAAATGAAAAAGAAAGAGGGTAGAAATAATACATAATTTTAAAAAAACAGTAAGAAATCACTAATTAATAATTACATATTTTCCTCTTAGAAGTAGATGTTCAAGTTACAAAAGTAAAGCATACAAAGTGGACATTTAAACAGTGAGACTGTAATCAGTTCTGTTCATCTATCCAACAAAAACTTAGTAATATGGTTATCAATCTTACACATTTAAACATACATGCAGTTATATCCTTTAGAATACTTTCTTTTCCACTCTTTCTTACAATAACTATGATCAATTCTCATAAACTGTTTAGAAGTTCTACACGTGTATAAGTCTTTACATGTATACCTACCCTTTCTGTATTAGACTGAAAAACAAATCAAAACAAGTCAACAAAACAAATTCCTAGAAAAACACGAAATGAAAAGGACATATAAAACCACAATGCTAGGTGATCGATGGTAGTTACTATGATGTCTCTTGTTATTTTCAATAAAATTGTCTATATCATCAGGCATAGTATAATTAAACATAGCAGTACATAGCACTATTAAAAAAAAACAGTAGAGACATTATAGGACTTCAAAGGCAGTTAATAATCAAACCAGAATGGGTATCCTAATGAATCTTGTCATCTTCAGAGTAGTTGCCTCTACTCTCAGACTGATACTATCAAGCATACCAGATTCAAATAAAATCAGTCAAGACAAAACAGCAATATCACCAATCTTCTCTGCCTCATCTCTTCTACACTATTTTTCTGTCATTGATATTTACTTTTCTCCTTCATTCCACTGTCTGCCCCTTTCATTGAGGCCTTTCTGCCATTGTTCCTGGAATCCTGGTGATTTTTTTCTCTCTCTCTAGAATGTCCTTCAATATTCTTTGCAGGGTTGTATTGGTGGTCACAAACTCCCCCAGTTCCTCTTTGTTGTGGAAATATCTTGTCTCTCCATTAGTTTTGAGAGACAGTTTTGCAGGGTACATCAATCTGGGATGGAGGTTATTTTCTTTTGGGGCTTGGAATATTTTGCTTCAAGCTCTTCTCGATTTGATAGTTTGCATCAAGAAGTCCACTGCGATTTTGATGAGTTTTCTTTTATAGGTAATCTGTTTCTTTTCTCTGACCGCTTTTAATATTCTATTCTTGTGGTGGTTTTCTGGAATCCTGATTATTATATGTCTGGGTGTAGATCTGTTTTGGTTGTAACTGGCTGGAGTTCTGTATGCCTCATACATCTGAACATCACTTTTGTTTCCTATGCTTGGGAAGTTTTCCTAAATTATTTCTGTGAATAGCCTTTTTATGTCATTTGTATTTGTCCCTGCTTCTTTGTTCACGTTTTTTATTCTTAAGTTATAAATCCTCTTGTTGTCTTCTAGCCTTTGTATCATTACTTCCTGGTTCCTTGTTATTTTTAAGAGATCATACATTGTAAATCTATCTTCAAGTTTTGAAAATCTGTCTTTAGTTTCTGTCAAGAAGTTTTGCCATCTTTCAATGGAGTTCTTAATTTCCTGACATTCTCATTGGATCTGTTTCATGTATTCTAGATTTTGTTTATATTCTTCATCAAAGGGTGCCTCCATTCTTCCATTTGTGTTTTCTTGAGGAGTGCCCAGCATTTCTTTTATTAATCTTCCTATATCTTGCTTCACCTGAGTTAGAATTTCAGATTTAAATTCGTCAATGAGATCACAGAAGTTATTTATTTCTGATGAGGCCATGTGTGATATTGCATGTTTGCTGCCCTTGATCTCCTCTGTATTTATCTCTCCTGGACTTATTTTCCCTGGGTCAGTGGTTGGAGGCTTTTTGTTGTTTCTTTGTCTTGTCATGTTTCTGGTTTCTTTCAGACAGGTGAATGGTGGAGGTCTCAGGACCTTTTCGCATTGATCTGTGAGGTGCACACAGGGGTGATGTGGGCTGGACCCTCCCCTCTAAGACAGTCAACCAGTGAGTGTCTTCAGCACGTTAGTGTGTGCCCTGCACATGTCACAGGTTTGGGACAGCCTCATCCCTGGCTATTGTGTCCTGACCAGGGGCATGGCCCAGCCCAAGCAGATCCCACCAATCTGCTTTGGGCCAGGAGCCACTGACTGATGCCGCTTCAGTTGTTGATTCAAGCCTGTCCTGCCCAAATCCAATATGTCATCTAGCTGGTCACCCTACCCTGGGGAACCCAATTCTTAGCACTCACTAAAGTCCATGCAGATCAGTTCACCAGTTCCACTCCCTGTTGCAGTGCCTCCTCCCGGCCAAGGGTCTTGGGCTCACCAACCTCTCTTGGCAGGGCCACAACCTTAGCTCGATTGTGAGTTGCTTGACTCTAAGATGTGCACAGTAGAGTGACGGGAGTATGCCCAGCTCCAGTCCTCCGTCCACACTTCTTCTCATTTTTTTTTTCTTTTTCTTTTTCTTCAGTTTCTTCCTGGGTTGTAAAAATTCCTCTCCTTTCGTCTGGTCTTTTCCATGGTGTTAAATTCTAGCATCTGAGTTGTTTTTCTCAGAGAGGCTCTCTGTCATGCTACTTATGAATTGGCCATCTTTTTCTTGACTCCTATGTGTATATCTTCTTTGAGGAATATAAGTATTTAAATTAAGTATTTAAGTATTTAAATTATTTGCCCATTTTTAAATTGAGTTGTCTTTGCATTCTTTTCTTAAACTGTTTACATTTGCTAATATCAGATATACAATTTGCAAAAATTATATCCCATTCTGTGAATTGTCTTTTCACTAATTTATGGTGTCTTTTAAAGCACAAAAGTTTTCAGTCTTGATGTCAAATTATCTTTTTTTTTCTGTTATTCGTATTTTTGGTGTCATACCTTAGAAACTATTGCCTAAATTAAGGTCACAAAAATTTACAACTTACACAAGATGTAATAAAACACATGAATGCTTAAATTTAAATTTTTTTATTATCATAAAAGACACATTGTCTTTAATTCCCTTCAAAATACTCCTTGCTTTGAACATGCTTTTTATAGTTCTTGCCACTTTATGAAGCAGTTCTGGAAGTTCTCTTTTGTGTCTTAGGTTGTGCTGTTATGATTGTTTGATGTCCTGAACTGACCCAAAAATGTTTATTTTTATGGTGGTTTTCACTTTGAGTAAGAGTCAGAGGTTACAAGGTACCAGATCTAATGAGTAACATGGATAAAGATACAGCATAATATTTTTAAGAGCTTACCTTTCTGTTGACTGGCACTCAGCAGCAGCAGTCACAGTACTTTTTTTTTTATTATTATACTTCATAAAGGCCCTCACAAAAAAGGACTTCCAGAACTGCTTTAGAAAGTATCAAGAATGGTGAGATAAGCATGCTCAAAGTGAAGCAGACTATTTTGAGGGTGATTAATGGCAATATATCTTTTGCTGTAATAAAATTTTAAAATGTAAACACTAACCATATATGTTTATACCTCATATTTATTTCACATACTGCAATCTTGCTGAATTCTAATAGTAAAGTCCTTAGGATTTTCTTTGTATAAGATCTTTGTGATCATTAATCCTCATATGTCAACATCATTGGATTAAGAAATGGCTTGCAAATTAGTAAAACACACTCCTGGGTGTATCTGGCTGGGTCATGGGGATGTGACTGTAGGAGTTACATACTACTCATTCCCTTCTGGTCCTTCTGGTCCTTCTCTGCCACATCTTCTGCTATGATATTCCTGCCTTGGATCCAGCCAACCATGGACTGAACTCCTCAAAACTGTGAGTCCAATTGAACCTCCCCTCCTTTATACTGTATGTGTTGGATATTGTCTTAGCCACAAGAAAGCTGAATAGTACAATGATGTTTTCTGCAAATAGAGATAACTTGGCTTCTCCCTTCCCAACATGGATGCCTTTTATTTTCTAGACTTTCTCTGGCTAAAATCTCCAATATAATGTTGGATAGAAATTGGAATGAAATCAGATGTGATGGTGCACACTGATAATCCCAGCACTTAGGAGACCGAGGCAGGTGAATTGCAAGCTTGAGGCCATCCTGGGCTACAGAGTGATACATCATCCCAAAACAAACAAACAAGTCATGGAAACAGGCATCATTCTTGTTCTTGATCTTAGTAGAAAGCACTTTCTTTTAAATGTAATGTTAACTCCAGTTTTTTTTTAATTTTTATTTAATAAAACAAAACAGAAAAAAAGGGTATGATCTTGAGACCTTTAGCGGTAAATGGAGGCAACTTGAAAATATCCTCATTAGTGAAATAAATAAGACTCACATTAGTAAATATCACATTGTCTCTTAAGTGTAAAAAAATAAAAACTGACAGAATAATGGGATCCAAAAAGTATAACAGATATTGTGAAAGTGAAAGGGAAGGAAAGTGCTCTAAAGAGTATAACGGTATGTATAGTGTGTAAGATAAGATGATGATATTACTGAATTTCTGTTGGAACATTGAACAGAAGGATTTGCACTGTCAATGTTTGAGTGTCTAGCCACTATTTATGCTTTGATTTTGACTTTAGCAACTATTTTTTAAGACAACAATGAGTAACGTATCAACTAGCAATTCTATGATGTTAATTTTTTTAACTCGGTGTTGTTCTACTGTTCTTTTTGTTTTTCTATTTTCTTTTTCTTTTCTTTCTTTGAAAAAAAGAGAATATTCAATATAACAACCATTGCTAAATTTCTCTCATTCTGTTTTGAAAACCTATATTGTTATTGTTTGGAGTTTGCTGTTGTTATGGCCTTTGCTTTTTGTTTTTCTTTTCTGACTTCTCTTTTTAAAATAAAAATAAGAAATAATACAGAATTTCAAAAAACAGTAAGAAAAAGATGTGGTATCTTTATACAATGAATAATACTCAGCTATAAAAAGATAATCTTGGTGCTTTTATAGGTAAATGGAGGCAACTTGAGACTATATTCATAAGTGAAATAAATCAGACTCACATTTGTAAATATTGTATGGTCTCCCTAATGTAAAAAATAAATAATAAAAACTAAAATAGTAATAAGATCCAAAATATACAATAGATATTGTAATAATGAAAGGGAAAGGAAGTGTTCAAAAGTAAAGAACAACTGGGATAGGGAAAGGAGAAATGGAAGAAAGCTCTAGTTTTTTTTTTCTTTTTTTCTTTTAAAAAGCAAAACAGGAAAAAAGGATAGAAATGATATATAATTTCAAAAAAGGAAAAAAGTAGGGAATTAACTACTAAAAGTAGTTAATATATTGCATATTGTTATCTCAGAACTAGTTGTTCAAGTTACAAAATCCAGACACAAAAGTGATTAAACAATGAAAGCTCTAATTTTTAAAATGGGTATCATTTATCAGATGGAAAAAATTTGCTTCTCTCTTAGTTTGCTGAGTACATTTACAATGTAGGTGTGTTGAACATTGTCAAATACCTTTTCTGTATAGATTAAGATGATTACTTGGTTTTTGTCTTTTATTTATATGATACATTATATTGATTTTTGATGGCTGTTAAACCAATTTTACATTCCTGGGATAAATCCCATTTGGTCATGATATGTAATTCTTTTTATATATAGCTAGATTTTATATATAGCTAGATTCAGTTTACTAGTTTTCAATGAGGATTTTGGTATCCATGTTCATAAGAGATATTGGTACGCAGTTTACTTTTTTGTGATGTCCTTATCTTGTTATGGAATTAGGGTACTATTTGTTTCAAAAAATGAGTTGCAAAGTGTTCCTCTTCTCCTCTATTTTTGGGAGAGTTCATGAAGAGTGTAATTCTTCTTTAATTTGGAGGGGGTTAGAAATTACCAAAGAAACCATGTGTGTCTGAGTTTTTCTTCATGGGTATTTTAGGATTTTTGTTTTACTAAGTCAGTCTTGTTA
The DNA here is from genome assembly GCA_004027455.1 of Hydrochoerus hydrochaeris. NCBI lineage: Eukaryota > Metazoa > Chordata > Mammalia > Rodentia > Hydrochaeridae > Hydrochoerus > Hydrochoerus hydrochaeris. The sequence continues at coordinate 787,472 of PVLA01000066.1, forward strand.
AAAATTTGTTCAGATATTTTATTTTTTCTAGAGTTTGTTTTGGTAGTTTATAACTTCTAGATATTTGTCCATTCCATCTGTGTCATCTAAATTTTTGGCAGACAGTGTTTATAGTATTTCTTATAATTGATTTCTGTAAATTCAGTAGTAATGTTCTTTCATTCTTGACATTAATAATTTAGGTCCAACTTTTTTTTGGTCATCCTGGCTAAAGATTTGTCTATTTTGTTGAAATTTTCAAAGCACCAACTTTTAGTAGTACTACTGATTTTTCTGTATTGTTTTTCTATTCTCTGTTTTGCTCATTTGTGACCTAATCTTTATGGTTCCCTTCTGCTTGCTTTGAATTTTGTTTACTCTTATTTTCCCTCTGTATTAAGGAAGTAGGTTAAGTTTTTAAGATCTTTCTTTTTAAAAAAATTGGTGTTTATAAATTGATCATTGTTTCAGCTGCATCTTGTAAGTCGAGGTATATTTGTCTTTTCATTCATCTCAAAGTATTTTGTAGCTTCCTTGCAATTTCTTCTTTTCCTCATTGATTATTTAGGGATTTTTTTTATTTAAAGAGAGGGGAAAAAAGCAAAACAGAAAAAAGGGTAGAAACAATACAGAAGTTCAAAAAAATAAATAGTAAGAAATCACTAGTTGATACATTACATATTGTCTTCTTGGATATAGTTGTTGAAGTTACAAAATTAAAGCATACAAAGTAGACATTCAAACAGTGAGGCTACAAACAGTTCTATTTACCGATCCAACAAAAACTTAGCAACATGGTTATCAATCCTACACATTTAAATATACATGCAGTTATATCCTTTAGAGCATTTTCTTTTCCTCCTTTTGCTTTTTAAGTCCATTATCTGTTTAGTTATATCATGTTTCAGGTTGCTCAGTACCTTACTGATCTGTTTTGTTGTTATTTACTTTTTAAATTATTATTATTTTATTTATTTATTTATTTATTTATTTATTTTTAAGGTAATAAAATACAGCAGACCAAGACAGGACAAAGCCAACTGAGGCAGTGCAGTGAAATTGGTATAGAACCTCACAGCAGGTTACCGGGATAACAACAATAGGTACAATAGTATATCTGGTTTTCCTCACAATAGTTGTTCCTTCAATCAAATAGAGCCATATCAAAGAAAATACAGAAATTATAAAAACAGAATATTGAATAGAGCAATACTATTGATCAGAACAGAGTAAAACAGATAAACATATTTGCCTTCAAAGAGATGGTAGAAGAAAACCCCCCTTATTTGCTATATTGCATATAGTCAAACTTGCAAGAGATGCTCAGATCTCTGGCTCTCATCTGCTGGGGAGGGGGATGGATGTTTGATTCTTAGCCCATGCAGGGAGGCTCACAGCCCCCCCACCAGAGCAGTGAGCTGGCTGCCTATTTTCCCAGTGCCCCAAGTTCCAACATGGCACAGATCTCAGGAGATGCTGATATGGTTTTTCCCTGGGGCAGCTGTGGCTTGCCAGGCCACAGCCACTTACCAGAGCAGCGTGCTGGCTGCCTGTTTTCCCAGTGCCCCAAGTTCCAACACGGCACAGATCTCAGGAGATGCTGATATGGTTCTTGCCCTGGGGCAGCTGTGGCTTGCCAGGCCACAGCCACTTACCAGAGTGGTGTGCTGGCTGCCTGTTTTCCCAGTAGGAATACGTTTTTAATTCCCACATATTTGTGAGTTCTCCTAGTTTCTATCATTAATTTCTAATTTCTCAATTATAAAACAAAGAATTTATATTTTATGGTTTCAAGCCTTTCAAGTTTACCAGGGTTTGTTTTATGGCACAGCATATGACCTATCTTGGAAAATAGCCCATGCGTGAACTTTAAAAGAATCTGTATTTTGGTGTTGGATAGAGTATTTTATAGATGTCCAGTAGGCCTAATTAAATTATAGTGTTGTTCAGTCTTCAGTTTCCATTCCTTATTGGTCCTCTAGAGTTGTTCTATCATCATCAAAAGTGACATATTGATTACACTTATTATTCTTATTACTTTAGTAAATATTCTTGAGTAGCTAATTTTCTTGTTGAGTAGTAAATAATGCATCCTATATGTGTCACACAGTATCCCAATATAATTATGTATCAAAGGAAAAGAAACTTTTAAAAATAAAGTGGCCTATAAAAGTCTACAACTATTTTTTGTCGAGCTATATTTGACCCTCAGTTTTGGCCATTTCTGTTTCACATATTTTGAGATTCTGTTGGCAGATGAATATGTATTTATAATTGATGTGTGCTCCTATTATCTTTTTACCATTGTAAAATTGGCCCTCTAATGTGTTTTTTGTTTTAAAGTCCATTTCATTTTCTATTAGCTTAGTAACTCCAGCTATTTGCAAATCTTTTTCCATCCTTTTTCTTCTAACTTATTTTAATCTATGGTATATCCTTATAAACAGCATATAGATCTATTTTTTAATCTACTCTGACAACCCAGATTACTTTGTTTTCATTGGATTGTTTAATCCACTAATACTTAATGTCCTTACAGATATAGTTGAAACCACTGATTCTCACATACCATTTTCTTTTTGTTCAGTTCCTTATTTTTTCCATTTGTCTAGAAATCTGCTTCAAATATATTTCTGATATGTAGATGATATCTTTTATGAATTCTTGAATGTTTAAAAATACTTGTTTTCTATCTTTATGCAAAAACAACAGTTCAGGAAGTCACAGGATTCTGGAGTTACTACCCTTTCTCCATGCTCTGTAACCCCTGTGCTTTCCCAGTCAGTTTGCAAGAGAGCAATGCATGCCATTCCATTTTTTATTCCTATCAGATTTGAGTATTTTCTTTTTATACTAAGATTTAGAAAAAATGCACAATGTATGTCTCAATGCAGATCTTTCCATTGATCCTAGGCATTTCCCACATGCACACGTTTTTTTTTCTTTTTTTCCTTTTTCTTTTTTGTGGTACAGGAGGCTGAATCAAGGGCCTTCACACTGAGATACACCCCCATCCTTTTTTAAAATTTTGAGTCAGAGTCTCACTAAGTTGCCCAGGCTGGGCTTCAACTTTAAACTTGCAATCCTCCTACCTCAACCTCCCAGAGTTCTGGGATTACAGGCATGCACCACCATGCCTGGCTCTTTATTTTGAGACAGGGTCTCTTGCTAAGTCTCTTGATAAATTTCCCAAACTGCCCTCCAATTTGCAATCCTCCTGCCTTCACCTCCCAGAGAGATTACAGGCAGGTACCACCACACACAGCAGGGAGCACTTTTGACATAAAAATTTAAGTATTTAGATCAAGAAAACTTTCTTATGTTTTTTCTTCCATCTACTTCATGATGTATTTCTGGAACTTCTTTTACATAGATATTGAATTATTTGATCTAGTCTCATATCTTTGTATTTTGTGATTTTTGTCTTTTTTTAACCAAGGACTAGAGGTGTTATTGGTAAAGACTTAATTGAGTATGCTATTCAATTGTTTTTCAATCATGCTTTCCATCTCCAGAAATTGTTTCTTTGTTAGCACCATTTCACAGCATCCTGTTTTTTTTTTTAAATCATTGTCTCATCCTCTTAAATCTTGATGCAGTAACTTGGCTTCCTAACATGTTACTTGTTCTGAGTCCTTATAGTAGCTTCCCTATCTCACGCTGATGAATTTCTTCATGTGTCTGGAGACTTTTCATAGAAATAAGGTCATGATAGCTCAATAACAGTAGGTAAGAGTGGACCTTATTAACAATTCCTTGTAGTGATGGCTTTCATGACCAAAAGGGAAAGAATCCTGTATTTCTCATCATAGGATCATTTATCTAACTGACCTCATTTGCAGAAAGCATACCCTTCCAGTGTCCTGCATATGCTCATCTTCATTTGTGACAACCTCCTCTTACTATTTGGTAATTCCCCACCTTAGTTTATAACCTGCCCCTTTCTAATCCACTGCCTGGTGGGCTTAATCAGAATAGAGAGCCCTTTGTCTACCAGTCCAGGAAGCACTGTGAATCCCCACTTCTAAGAACCTATGCCAGTGTTGGAAAGTTCAGTACACATCCTTCTGATCCCTCTACCTTTACTTACTGGTCTTTGTCTGTATCCTTTCATTGATTTAACAGATGGTATGGGGTTGAGAGAGGCTGGAGTTGAGGTAATCCTCTTAAACTCTTTTGGCAAGTATTTCATCAAGGCCTCAATCAGTTAGGTGGGCCACTGCCTCTCCTGACAGCAAGCAATTCACTGAAGCTTTTTGAGTTTTACTGTGGAAGGACTTGATCTCTACCTCAAGTTGCTTACAGCAGTTCTCATTTTTAAGCTGGGACACTTGAAAAAGATATTGGAAGAATCAGACACATGGCTTCATACTGTCATCTGATCTATAAAATCCTTTTCTCCAGCTTATTTTTTTATAGTCCTATCAGAAAGCTTAAATCTTAAAAACTAAATTGACACTAGACTTTCTTCCCATTACCAAGTCAACTACTTTTAATGACTAATATTCTTTTCTGATAGACTTAAATAAAGCAAATAATAATATTTCTCTATGAATATTGTGGGTCAATGAGGATATTCAATTAATATATTCCTCTCCACTTGATTTTAGGCTATATAAAGCTATATAAAGCTGAAGAACATGTTATTTTGCTTAACAATATATGCCTAGTGTCTAGCACATACACTGGCTGACACACATTAGCACACATTTGTAATCCTAGCTACTGGGGAGGCTGAGACAAGAGGATCACAAAACCAGCCAGGGCAATTTAGCAAGATCTTATCTCAAAATCTAAGTAAAAATAAATGAATAAATAATAAAACATTTTTAAAGGACTAGGGATGTGGCTTAGTGTTAGAGTACTGGAAAAAAAGAAAAAGTAAAACAAACAAAAAAAAACCCTGGGCAGACTGATGGGATCTACCATGAACAGTAGAGCTACAGCTGGAACTGCAGTTCTGTGTTTTGACTATAGGAATAAGTGGTGAAGTCACTGAGGATCCTTACTTTCTAATGGCACTGAGCCTTGGGTCAAAGAACAATGACCTCTTCCTCCTGACCTGACAGGCCATAGAAAAAACACTTAGAACCTCAGCCAGTTGAGAGCCACCCCGAAGGTGACTCAAGACCCAAGAAGCAGAGGTACATACATAGTCATAATTGTAATGAATACTGCAGTTCAGGGGCACGTGGAATCAAAGAGAAACTTGGTAGTAGAGCTGAAGTGGGGATTGACCTGCTCACAGAATCAAGAAGTGCTTTCCTGCTATTTGAGATGAACACAGATCCACTGGGTGACAAAAAATCTTTCTATTTGTTCTTTTTGCCCTTTTCCCCCCTCCTTTTCCTACTCTTCTCAAGCTCTTCTTGGAATCTTGGAAAGTGACAAAATTGGTGTCAAATGAAACATATATTAAGGTACAGGCTATGCTGCTGAAACAAACCCCAAAAACATGCAGCTTTAATACAATAATTGGCTTTTATTTTCCCTCAGAGGCCCACAGCTGAGTAGTCTAGAGCTGCAGGATGGCCTTGACTCCTGTGACACATATCTTCTGTTTCTGGATCCAAGGCAGCTGCTCCAGGTATTGCCAATTTACAGCCAGCAAGAAAAGAAGAGATGAAGGAGAGGGCAAAATGCTGCCTTTTGAAGATGTGATTTGGAAGTTGAATGTATCACTTCTTTTTTCACTCTCCTGATCAGAATTTATTCATGTGACCATACCAACCTGGACAGTCTGGGAAATGCAGCTTCTGGCTGAGGAGGGAAGAATGGATTATGGAGAACAATTACAGGTTCAAAGGCAGAAGACAATGTCATTAATCCAGAGAACTCAACGTCTCTCAATTTCTCATCACACCAAGTGTTGACAGAAGTTTTTATTTCATGGGCCACACCAAGAAAACTGATGGTCCAACCAGTTCTAAACTAGTGTTTCCCCAAACTCCAGCCATTTTAGACTACATTTTTAAGCCATATTTATCATCCATTCCCATGCAAAATTATGTCACAGCCCTTTTATACCAGAGCTCCACAGCCCTTTCCCGATCTTATTAGTTCTACGTGCCTCCTGCAGATTATTCCAACTTACTCACCAGCTTGTCCCATAATTAACAGGAAATACACTCTAGATTTAACTACTTTAAACCAGAACCATCCAGGGAACCTTAACAATATGCAATCATCCAAGCCTTACCTGAGACCAACTGGATCAGACTCTCAGGAGAATATTATCTTCTAAAAATTTCCAAGGGGATTTTAATATATAAAACGAAAGAAAGCCAGTGCTTCCACATTCAGAATGCCACTAAACTTCCACAAAAGTAAGAAAAGGATGGTTCCTTTCTACCTCATAATAGACTACCTGTCTGGCACTGGTTGGAAAGGAGGTAGTTCATCTCATAAACCTAAGGAAGGCAAGAGGAATTTGTTTTCTTCTGTAGGTCAACAAGACAGAAGAGGATGTAGATTTTTCCCCCTAAGGCCAGTCTCCTAACTCCTGCCCTAAAGATCCAGTCATATGAATTTTTCAATATTATACAAAGGTAGGCCACTGTGTTCTGCGGCCCTTGTTCACCCAATTACCTTGAATGAAGATTAGGGGAACATAATCACTAATCCAATTAACACTAAGCAACAAAAGTTTCTCTAAGTTCTTTAAATATATGAAACAGAGACACAAAAATTGGTTAAACAGCTTATCCAGGTCATAAAGTGATAAAGCTGGGATCTGAACCCAGGGAGTCTGGTTCCAAAATCTGTGATGAATGATTGCCACAGAGCATTTCTACTGCTGAAAGGGTGTAGCCATTTCCACTTCTATGACCTGAGGCCAGAAAGAAGGTAACACTGGATCAGATGGAACAAAGATCTGTAAAACATCAGAATGCACCGGGAAACCTCTACTCTATATCCCAAGAAGGCTCTTAAGAAACAGAGTCTCAAGTCCTCCAGTCCTCTCACCGACCTGCTCCCCACTCTACACTGCCACCTAGAATATCTCTGCAGCAGCCTGCTTTCTGAGGATTCTCTAGGGAGACGGGGAGCTGCCTTCCTTCTCCTCCCCTTTGCCCAGGATAGCTCAGTAAACACAGCCCACCTAACTGTGGACAAAGGGACTTCCCCTGATATGTGGATGGAGGCAATGCCAGAGATGGATTCTGTGCCCTCAGCTTACAGGGAAAGACTGGCTGCAGAAGCAAATTATCCCTGATACACAGGCTCAGGAGAAGGAACAGGTTCAGAGAACACAAGAGTGGTTGTTAAGTAGAAAGTACCATGCATGACACCCTTTTGTTGTTCCCTTTCTACACTGTCACTCTGATAAGCTTGGCCTGACAGAGGGACATTAATTTTTCATGCTGCCCTGCTGCTGACACACAGATTGGTTTGGAGCAAGGATAAATGAAATGTAAATGTAGCTGGCACCCAGTGCTGAGGAGCTGAGGACACAGGTTACATCATGCTCCTGCCTCATCCTTCTGCCCCATTATACTACCAGCCGCTGCTTTACATCTGCTCCCATGGCTTCACGAAGCAAGAGATGACTGCCAAGGAAAGGGAATACAGTATTCACAGCTGGTAGCAAGAAAGTTGATTAAGAAAAATTCACTCCCTCAATGCGGTTTCTGATCTCTTGTTTATCTTCATTTAAACCATCCTGGGTAGATGTGTTTTAATTGCAAGGAACTTCCATTCTTTTTCTGGAAGCAGGCAGGGCATAGATTATAAAATAAATAAATGATTAAGAAACATCTAATTATTGTTATTAGTTTCTTACTTGAAGGTACTTCCAAGCTGCTTCTTATTAAAGTCATTCATCACGGAGCCACCGTGCCCTTTCCAGAGGCGCTGCTCCCAGGACCAGAGCGGGACTTGCTGTCTCCCACAGCACGAGACGCTTAATAAACACGGGCAATATTGATGGCTGTGAATTCCTCCCTCAGCCTAAACTCCAGCATGATGGATTGATGTTTCCTAAACATGGAGAATATTTCTCTGGCCATCCATCAGCCCTACCACAAATACAAGGTGTCAGCCTGAGTAGACGTCAGACCCTAACTGCCTCCTCCAGAGCATACGTAGAGAGAAGCCTGCATTTCCCACACAGGGACCTCATTAATTTTTCATGCACTGCAGTCCCTAGGCTTATTAAATATTTATAACAATATCATTATTTACCAAACAAGCTACCAGCCTGCAACAGAGCCCCCAGAGCAAGACTCGCAAGTGTATATAGCAGAGCTCTCCCTTCAGCCCCTCTCCCTCTGGAGAACCTTTGGGGCACAGGTGATTGGGCCTAGCAGAAAATTTCTCTGCCTTCTCTTCAAATATCTTCTGAGGTCTCTCCAAGGCTTTCGTAAAGGGCACTGCAGAGCTGAAGGGGCTTACTCTGGTGGAGACTCAGACACCATGAGACAAGGGTGTCATCCAACTAGGGACCCACCATGGCCACCTGGGTTGTCATACTGACATCACCATTCCTCTATTGCCTAAGTCACTCTCTTCTCTGATTCCATGGTCAAGAGCACTGATGTTATAGGTAATGGCAGATTATAAACTTCCAGGCAATAGACAAAGAACCTCATCCACTCCAAACAGACTTACTGAACATCAGCAGGTGCAGGGCAGGATGCTGCCTCAAAAGCTGCAGGCCACGCAAAGTGGCAGACACCATGGCGCCTCCTGCACACTCTCCCAAGTGTTTTCTATGCCTCACTCTACTCCACCGTCACCCCAGATGGGAATGCCAGATACTGCCTTTACTCTCTTGGTCATTTGTCACAGGCTGGTGACCCAGATCCTTCTGAATGGGATCTGAGGGAAGGTTTTCAGAGTGGAGATGGTTCTGTATAATACTTAATTTTCTGGTTAAAAGAGACATTGGTGGAGGAAGATAACATCCTCTTAAGGTGATGTCACATCTGTATAACTGTAGCAGCCATGGAAGGGTAAGTCTGAGGACAATACTGAACATGCTGAGAATGGCAGAGAACAAGTGTTGGCTCTTCATGACATTATTGAGGTAGTGAGCCAACGCTGAAGCTGCCCAGCCTCTGAACTTCCCATTAAGTGGCTTTAAAGTATCCCTCCTTCACCTTTAGAATGATGCAGTAATAAAAATTGTTGCAGGCAAGATCCATACTGATCAATGCTAGAATTAGTGAGCCTAGTGTTTAATAAAAACAGAATATTTATGGTCTGAAAATGTATACCCACAAATATATATAATAACCATGAAAAAATAACTTTACAGTGAGTGATGAAACCCACCTTGACCAAATGATCAAGGTTAATATCACCAGTAACAAGACTCCTTACTCCTTATGAAGCATGGAGAAAGGCATATTGCTTTTGTGGTTTTCTTGCCAAAAAATGCAAAACCTCAATTAATTCACAAGCATACATAGAGCAAACCTAAAACTGAAGAGTATCCTATACAAGTATCTAGCATTCCTCAAAAATGCCAAGGTCATCACAGAGGAGCTGGAAGAACTGTGGAGATATGAAAACTAAATGCAATATAGGATGTGAGATTGGATTCTGAGAAGAAAAAAGTCATTAATGTAAAGTGGAAGAAATCCAGATAAAATCAGTAGTTTGGTTAACAGAATTGTACCAATGCTAATTTCTGGCTTTAATCATTGTACTGTAGTTATAAAAGCTGCTGATACTCTGGGAATCTTGCTGAAGGATATATGGTAATTCACTGAATTGTCTGTGGAACTTTCATGTAAACCTAAAAATTTTGTGTTCTAAAAAAAAATCAACCCTAGCCTGGCAAATATAAGGTCCCAAGTTCAATACTTGGTTTAAAAAAAAAAAAAGAAAAAAAGAAAAATCAACCTAAAGAGACTCTTCTACGTGGTTACCAAAATGCAGAAATTTCATCACTTTCTGAGTTTGCTATAGTAAAAATACTAAGGGATTATTACAAAGGACAAACACCCAATTTAGGAGTCCCCTTCTAGTAACTGCATTACTAAATGCAGCTGTATATGATTATTACATTTTCCTACTTAATGTAATAAACATTATTGGAATAGTGAGGGAAAAAAAGCTTTGAAGTAAATAGTCCTAAGTTCATAGTTCATGTCCAAGATCTATCATGTTTTATTTAGGTAATTTGTAGTTAGATTATTCACTCTTTCTAGAACTCAGTATGTGTATGTATAAAACTGAAAAAAAAAAAAGAGCTGGGCATGGGGGCACACATTTGCAATCACAGCACTCTGGAAGGCTGAGGCAGGAGAATCACAAGTTCAAACCCAGCCCAGACAACTTAGCAAGAACCTGTCTAAATAAATAGAGGTGCAGATGTAGCTCAGTGCAAAGTCCCTTGGTTCAGTCCTCAGTACCACAAAAATAAATAATTTTTTAAATTTGAAAAAGTGGAGCTTACTTTGGTTGGATGCTCAATTTCCTACAGCTGAAGGAATCCAAACCAGCACACATGCATCAAAGAAAAGACAGACCAAAGATTCTGCTCTCATGGTAATTACATTTCACATGGGAAGGAAGATGGTGAATCAGTGAACAAAGAATTTCAGGAACTGAGAAGTACTATTAAAATAAAATGGGGAATGACTACAGAGTAAGACAGCCACATTAGAGATGGTGGCCCAGGGAATTTTAGAGGTTCTGTTTGAGATGAGGAAGGACTTGCCATATGAACATCCAGAGGAAGAGTATTCCTAGCAGAGCAAACAGCAGATGTTGAGGCTTTGTGTTCAAGACACAAAAATGTAGATTATCTGAAGGATGAGTGATACAAAACAGTGCTATGGTCTAAATGCTCCCAACCCCCACTCATATGTTGAAACTTAGTCCCCAGTGCAGTAGCGTTAAGAGGCAGGTATCTGCAGGTGACTGAGAACAGAGGGCTCATGCCCTCATAAGACAGACTCAAGGTAGCTTGTTTCCCCCTTGCATAGGTGAGGACATGGAACAGGTATAATCTCTGAAAAGCAGGCCCTTCCCAACACTTAACCCACTAAAACTGAGAACAATACATTTCTGCTGTTTATAAATTACAAGAGGCATTTCATTATAGCTGCAAGAATGGACAAGATAGATGGGACTGGGGAAGCAAGACAAACGTAAGAGGCTAATACAGGAGTCCAGACTAGAGCTCAGTGATTTGGACGCGGGGTGTTGTTAATGAGAAGAAAAAAAAAAATGAGGAGAAAACATGAGCAGATATAAGATGTGATTGCAGAATAGAGGTAAACAAGACTTGTACCAATTACATTGAAGAGGAGGGCTTGAGAATAATCAAACATGGATCCGATTTCTGCACTCAGCCATTAGGATGGAACACGATGTTATTCCTGCAATAGGAAGTCTGGGTTGTGGGAATGAGGGAAAGGAACAGAAAATCAGGCATGTTTTGGTGTAGACCTCCATACTGGTCGTTGTTTTTGTTTTCCCTTTTCTGATTCTGGGATATCAAACCCAGGGCACTCTACCACTGAGCTACATCCTCAGCTTTTTTTTTTTTTTTTTAACTTTTTCACTTTGAGACAGTCTTGCTAATTTGCCCGGAGAGGACTTGGACTTTCAGGCCTCAGCCTCCCCAAGTACTGCAATTACAGGCATGCACCACTGCTCCTGGCTTCCATACTACATTAATGCCAACTTACCTCCATCTTTCCAATTCGTCACTAAGCTAGTCCCACATGCGGTTATTCTCACCAATGTTCTGTGATGAAATTCTCGGCCAATGAACTGGAAGATAAAAGCTAGTAAGGGAGAAAATTCTGTTTTGTTTGCTGATAGAGCCCAAGTCCCAGATGGTGCATGGCACAGTAGGCATTCTTGTTGAATGAATGACAGAATAAATGCTTAATCTTACATGGTATGACCTGAAAACAGAGTCTTTTAAAAAGTAAAACCCAGTCAGGTGTGGAAGCACATGGGAGGCTAAGGCAGCAGGAAATTCAAGTTTGAGCCTAGCCCAGGCAACTTAGCAAGACCCTGTCTCAAAAAACAGAAACAAAAACAAAAGAAAACATGAAAAGGGCTGGATATACCTCAGTGCAAAGGCTCTAAATTCATTCCCCAGAACTATATGAGTGAATGAATGAATGAAATTAGTACAAAAAGAGTCCCTTGCTGCCAACCAGGAATAGGGTGAATTCTCTCTAGAGAAAGATGCCATCATCCAGAACCCTTACAACTTTGCTTCTACATGTTGCCTAGCATTAAATCAAGAAAATATGCCAAGTAGAACAAAAGAGAAAACAGTAGAAAGAAATGTACCTGACTCAATACTAGTTATGATACAGGTTTTAAACTAAAAACATGTTTTAGAAAACAGGCAAGCAGATGGTGAATTGCACCAATCTAGAATTTATAAAGAATCCAATGGAAATGCTAGAACTGAAACCACAGTAATCAAAATTATGAATACAACTAGATGGGTATCTTAATCACTCCCATCACTGGACCCAATATCCAACATCCATAACTTTTAAAGAGAGGTTAACTTTAGCTCACTTTTTTTTTTTTAGAGGATTCAGTCCCTAGTTGACTGGCTCTAAGACAGGAAAGGAACAGTGGAAGAGTAGATGGAAGAAAGCTGCTCACACATCATAGTGGTCAACAAGCACAAAGAGGAACAAGAATACACCCTTGCAGGTCATGCCCCAGTGACCCACCTCCAACGAGGCCCACCTCCTACAGCAGTCAGCTAATGAACTTATCAGTGAATCGATCTACTGACAAATATAGCACCGTCATGGTCCAATCACCTTCCCAAAGCCCCTTCTCTTAACACATAAGCGTTTTAGGAGACATTCTAGTTCTAAACAATAACAACAGGTTTACCAGAAAATCATACACAGCTAGGGCAGATAGAATTTGTAAATAAAAACACAGGATGCCCAATTCAACTGGAATTTCAGGTAAACATTTTATTTTGCTTTTTTTAGTGTAATTGTGCCCTGTTGTGGTTTGGACACCTGCCTCCCAAAGGCTCATGTATTGAAGGCTAGGTCACCAGCACATAGCACTACTGGGAAGTGGTGGGACCTTGAAGAGGTGATGCCTAGTAGAAGGAAATTGGATCACTGGGGCTGTGCCCTTGAAGGGGACCTTGGAACTCTGGCCTTTGCTCTACCTCTATTGGCTTCCTGGCTGCCAATATGAGCAGCTTGCTCCACCATGTGCTCCCACAGGATAAAGAGCTGACACAGGCCCAAAAGCAACAAGCCAAATGACCATTAACTAAAACCTCCAACACTGAGCCAAAATAAACCTTTTCTCTTTGTAAATTGGTTCTCTGGGGTATCTGTTATAGTAAGTCTAAGTTGACTACATAAATGCCATTCACAATTTTGGACATGCTTATTCTAAAGAAGTATTCACAAATCAAAAATACAAACTTAAAAGGATTTCTTCATTTCATCTGGCAAGGCCAGACACAACTAAAAGGAAGATTCATTTTGTCAGATATCCATACTAAAATATGAGGATCAAAAAGGATGGAAAATGTTTGAAGGAGTGAAAGAGATGGTTGAGGCTTGGTGGAAGTTATAAAATAGTCTCAGTCTTACAAAAGGCTAGAAAAGTGGATTAGAAGCAACATTTAAGGCAACAGTAGTTGTGTAGTTTCTAAGTGTGATTCATGAAAAGATAAAAACACACACCTAGGTCCATTAGAAAGCAACCGAGAAATAACACAAGCAAACTCAAAGCCATGGGTGGGGGGGACGACCCCACATATCTTAGCAGTTTCAGCATAAATTTGTAACTGACTCATCAACATAAATAATGAAAGACAGAAGCTCATGAGATGAAAATTAAAGAGAATAATTTCCAACCTAAAGTTCTACTCTCAGGGAAAATACCTTTCAAAAGCAAAGTCAAAATAAAGACATTTCCAATCAAATAAAAACTAAGAGAATGCATGACTGACACAGGCTTGAAAAGAAACAGCAAAGAGAGTTCTTCAGGCAGAAGAAAAAAATGATCCCAGGCAGAAACAATGAAATGCAGAAGAGAATAAAGAGCAACAAAGAGTAAATATACCAGTAAATTAAATGAATACTGATTATGGAACATTAATAATACTGTTAAATAAAATTAAATGTATTTACAATTCTTAATTCTAATGCATTAGAACAAAGAGCAAACAGTAGAAACGGATAAGCAGTGTTACAGTGTATCACATCCCTAACAGGGATAAAAAGAAACTACTGCTTTTTTGGACTCATGAATGCATGCTGACAGCACAAGGATAACCACTAAAAAAGAGCAAAAGAATAAATAGCGAACAACAGTAAAAGCTGAAATTCCAATAATACTGGATTGAATGAAAAGCAAGGAAAAGAAAGATACAAGTGGGCAAATGTATCAAAGAATAGTAAGATAACATTATAATTGCATTAGTAACTATATTAAACGCAAATAAACCCAATAAAGCCTCTTAGTAATCATGCAGATACCATTACCTGCATTTTACAGTTAAAGGATCTGAGGCACAGAGAAACTGAGTAAACTATGCTGGGTGCCCAGTCATTAAGCTGCTACAGCAGGAGAGAAGCCCAGCATCTTACCTCTGAGGCTAGGTGAGCACATACCTTGCCAGGCACTTATTGCCTCCTCTCCATCCCCACCACCCAGCCCAGAGTCCTGCAACAAACTCCTGACTGGGCTCTACTGCACCACAGTTGTCCTGGTGACCTTGCTACAGCACAAACTGATCTCCTCTTCCTTAAATTAAAATCTCTTGCTAGATTTTCATTTACTTTAGAACAAATGGAACAGGTCATAAATGATTTTCCTGCTCCCTTCTCATTCACTGTTTCCTGTCCCACATTCTACCAAGACTGGACTCCTGGGATTCCCAGAAAGTACACTGGTTACCCCAGCCTTGGAGTGCAAGCTGTGCTCTACTGCTCCCTCTTCTGACTCAGAAGAGTAGCCCCTACTCCCAGTGCTAAGTTACAAATTATACATGGCACCACTCACAGGACTGTGCTGAGTGCTTTAGAGGCACCATTCTCATTCAAACTTCAGTTCTACATATAAGTACTTTTATTCAACCTGTAGACAGAAAGGTTTACTCAATCAAGTAGATTACTCAATTCAACTCAAGCCAGCAAATATTTATTGAGTGAGCACCACGTGCCTGGATAGCAGACCAATCTGCCTGCTCTCATATGCACCATGCTAGTTGGTCATAAGTAACAGGTAAAAACTATGAAGAAGGGAGAGACTGTGAAGTGGGTCACAATGTTTTGAAAAGGGACCAAGGAAGGCAGAACTGAATAAAGAGGTTAATGAAGTGGGGGATGAGCCACTGAGGTACCTCAGAGAACATTCTATTCTAGGTCTAGAGGGAAGAGCAATGAGTAAAGGGCAAAATTCACTGAATGTCATCTGTAAACCACTCAGACCCCTGACCAGACAGTCAGGTATGATCATGTGCCCACTGTTGGACATACAGGAGGCACTGCTAAAGGACCAGGACTTGATTTTGAATGACAATAAACTGGTACCTTTCCCACATGACCTCGTGTGGACTTGAATCCTAAGGCTGTTGCAGCCTCTCACTGATCCACAATGCAAAATGCCCATGCTGTCCACTCTTTCCTCCTAGAGGGGTCAGGCCTATCTTACAACTTGTCTCTGAGTTCTTCAAACTGGATCTGTATACTACAGGCCTCTATGGATTCTTTCTAAACAAAGAGAAGGCACAGGGGACAAAAAGAAGATGCCACTAGTAGCAGAGAGGGAGGCCTGATTTTGACTACTAAGTTTTCACAATATCTTCCCACCTTACTCAAAAAAGATGGAGCTGTTAAAATCCAAAGAGCAAGCCAAAATAATGCTGTATCTCTGAAAGGTCTAAGAAGTGGGGTAAAAGGGTTTTATATGCAAAAAGCCAAGTCCTCTGTGTGTAGCAGATGCTAGCAGGGAGTAGCAAACAAAATGACCAAGACCAGAGCAAATCAGGATTGAATCCCAAGGTTCAGCATGAGGTAGACCCAACCTATCCAGGGAGAAACTCCCAGATGAAAATGGTGGACATCCTAAGAAAAGAACAGAGTCACCAAGGAAAACCAAAACATCCACATGGGAGAACCAGGGCTCCACATGGGAAGAGCAGGAGCACTGGCTTGGGGGCAGGCAACCCACCACTTCCTGCCAAGTCAGTGGTGTCCAGTGTTGTATGGGGCACTCTAACACATAGAACATGTGGTCCTAGGCAGACTCACACCATTGCTCTCCTCAGGAAGACTCAGAAATGTTGACCAAGTATTTGAAAATAACCCTCCAAATCCTAAAGAATGAGATAAAACAATCCTTCAATATTTGCATAACTTCTAATTCTATATATTTTATGAGATGTGAACACTTTCAGGTGTATGAAACCTCTTAATCAGCATGCTACAGTTGAATTCGCCAATAGTCCACAGAACACAATTTCACCATTTAAAACTAGAGAAGTTAAAGCGCTGTGCCTTGGGTTTTTACATCATGTGGCTCACACTGGTCTTTGGTTAGGAACACACCTCCCTCCCCCACCCCTAACACATAATGCTGTGCTTCAAGCAAACAAGATCCTCTCTGTGACCTGGATTCAAGCTTTGGGAACCTATGATGGCCAGGGGTACTCACCTGAGAAACTTATGCTAACATTTCTGCATTTTGACACTCAGAGAAACTCTAAGAACCAGTAGGCCAGACTCTGGAAATATATTTAATAATGATTTCTACTGCCCCCAAGTGGTCATATGTGATGTGACATCTCCAGCAGGCAATTCTGAAGGAAGGGAAAGATCACTTAAAGTGCCCTCAGAATAGGGTGGTTAAAAAGAAGGGAAAAGAAAAAAGAAAAAGAAAAAAATACATATGTATGCACAAAAGACAGCTAAGACAGTTATACTACTGATTTTAGTCCACTGAAAAAATGATTTGCGCTTATATTGTTTGATCAATCATATATATCTTGTAATCTGAGCAACTAAGACAATAATATACTATACGTTAACCAAATTTCCTACAATCTTGTTTTGAAATTCTGTATCATTGTTGTGAGGTTTTTTTTCTCTCTTAAAAAAAAAAAAAGAATAGGATGGCGAAATACCAAGATACTAATTAATGTCAAGGGCAAGAAGGGAGGAAAAAAGTGTTGTTGTTGTTCTTGTTGTGCCAGGGATTGAACTCACAACCTCGCGTTTGCCACTTACGCCGCTGAGCTAAATCCCCAGCCCTCCCTTTTCTATTGGCATTTTCCCCTACTTCAGAAGTTTGGTGAAATAGGAAAAACAATACAGACTGCTAACAGTCTACTGGAATTGAATTAGAATGAGTTCTTATCTGGCTCCACAACCCAGAACAAATTACCTCTGATCTACCACATAATCACTAATTGTGAAAATTACACAAGCAGAGAGGATTTTTAAAAAAACTTTTACACAGAATATCCACAGTATCCTGTAATTTGCTTTTTTACACTTAACATCACAATTTAAAAGCATTTTGTAGAGGTCAATGCAGTACAAATGCTAACAGTCAACAAAAAGATACAGGCTGGCAAGAGGGAGAAAAGAGGAATATGACTTAAAGAGGGCATCACGTAATAAATTTATTATATTTTGTTACATTTTTTCCACTTTTCTCTTAATTCCAACTGTATGATATATAATAACTGCTGTTTCAGAAATAAAATGTTTTAAACATAAAAATATAAATTCTGTTTCTTAAAAGTGCATACACCTTGAATAACAAAATATGAATAAATAACAGAAATCAGTGACACATCTCATGCACTTGGTCTAAAATAATTTAAAATGTAAGATGCTTTTTTCCAGCCACTAGAAAAGACATCCTGCCTTCCATTTTACTGTACAACTAAAGAAGAAAATTACACAGAATTTTTCATGGTGCATAAACAATACCAAAGCATTTCATATACAGTGACATGACATGCAGCTTTAAGAACTAGAGAAATTCCAGTGCAAACATGAGAGTTCAATCAAGAGACTATTTTGGTAATGGGGCCTAAATTCAATTTTAACCAATGGTGAGAGGCATGTTTGGTGAGCAAACCTATATGAAACACAAATGTGTATCGGAAAGGCCCACAAAGAGAACCTCAACTTTAGAAACACTAACTGCCTCCCCATTTGGTATAATGACATCATACCATTTAGAATAGCACCTAGGATATTTCATATTGCATTTTCATGACTATAAAACATATCTTCCACACTAGAAGGCCTTTCTAAAAAAGCATTTCCAACACAGATTCTGCCTTCTATCTTTATTCCATAAAATGTTGAAAATACCGGATAAACTGTTTATTTTTGTAGGCAGCATAATGCTCAAAAAGGATGAAACCACCTGAGCACAGTAGATTATTCTGCAGATGTTGTAGTACATTCAGCTCACCAGAGATTAAAATTAAATTTCATTTGCATCCAACATAAATTTTTGGATGTATACTTGATTTTTTAAAAAATTACATGAAAAAATAACAGCAAGTTACAAAAAAAAAAAAAAGATTCCAAGTAAAATGTTTCATGTTCATTCTCATTTTCAAACTTAAAAGAATTGCAGAAACTATATTCTGGACCAGTAAGAACTACAAGAGAGAATGAGCTAAGTAGGAAATCAGCAGCAGCCTAGAAGTTGCTATTTTCATTACTACAAAAAGGCAATCATTCTATCAAAAGCAGGGACAGGTTTTGCAAGGCCTGAAAGTTTGTTTTTTATTTTCTTTTCCCACATTTTCTAGCTTAAAATACTTCCCTCCTCCCCCACAAGTCTCAGTCCCACCATAGAATCTAGGAGAAAGGCTCAGGGAAAGCACACAGACCCATCCATTATTCTGCCTACTCTAGCAACTAAAATCACCCATTCCCATTACACTGGCAGGCATCAAGCCAACCACAAACGCTCCACACTCTCCAAACCAGGTAGTGACACAAGTAGTTCTTCCATTTTCCTCTCCACAAGAACTGAGCAATTGGAGTCACTCCTGAGTACTTCCTATGGCAGTGATTCTCACCATAATTCTTGACAAAGGGACAGTGATCCACAGTGGTTCTTAATCCTGACTGCAAATTAGAAACACAGAAACCTCGGGATATATGGTAATTCTGGGACCTACCTCTACACTAATTAGCTCAAAAGCTTGGGAGGAGGACCAGGACATTCAAAATTCCTTAGATCATCTTTGTGAATGCTGGGCATCACCATAGATGACTCACTCAAAACGGGCCTAAGAGAATCTCAGAGAGGGTATGTGTGAGAATCAAAAACACTTCTCACATCAGCTATGAACCTCCTTCTCTCCCAGAATGAAAAAATTGGTTTTAAATGAGCATCAGATGATCTTGACCCAAATCTACTGTACCACACCATCATAAGTTTCAGGGCCTTGTTCTTACTGTAATCAGTGGGAGGGAAGCTCCAAAGCTTTCCAAAACAGCCCTAAGTCTCTACACAAAAGCATTTTAAAATTGTTAGCACTATCTGAAGCCACATCCGTTCCTTGTGACCACAATAGAACCCTAGAAGATATAAAAAATTAAAATCTATAGAAAATGGCAGGTTATTTTTAGAACAAAATACTTTAGGAAAGTCTTCAGGCTAAATACACTATGTACATCAATGTATGCTCAACATACCTAATTCCACTCCTGCCTGCAAAATATTTATTTTACAGTCTTGCCAATGATAAAAAAAAAAAAATCAGTAAAGAGAAAACATGTAAAGCTAATGACAAAGTCACATTCATGCTCATCTATACTGATTAGGCCACGTTTGAAAAATTACAAAGTCAAAAATAGAGTTCCATAATTTAAGACTTGCGTTCTTAAAACTTTTTAGTATAGACTTTTTTTTATCAATTGTTTGCATAGGTAGTAAGAGCATGCTTTCTAGGTTAGATGGAGGGCATGCAAAATTGTTTTTATTACTTGGGGTAAAAATGATTGGTCATGCTCAAAATGCAGGTGCAAAAACAAACACTTTGAGACTTGATCAAAGGCAGTATGAGATATTGAGTATTTATTTAAATAAAAGCATTGGATGACCCACCCCCAAAACATGTAGTCAGATTAATAATGTACCCTTTATGAAGTGAAAGGCAAAATACCTTGCACACTAAAGCTATGTTTTGTGTTTATGACAGGCACTGGTTTGTCAGTAAATTTTGTCCCTCTCAAATACAAACTCCAGTGTGCCTCCCAGGACATGTTTTATTGAGTCTGTGCTTATAATTTGCACCTTATTTCACAAATCCAACCCAGGAACACTAAGTACCTTTGTTACCTGATAAAAACCATCTATAGAGAAAACAGTAACTTGTCAGAATATTCAGTAATTTGTCAAATTAAATATATCAGATGTCCGTCTACTTTAAAAAATATTTATTTGAAATAAATGAGCATTATTCACAGCTTTTCTCTGCTTCGTTTTCCCAGAAGCTGCCACTACTGTTCCTGTCTTTTCAAATGATAGTTACTTTGGAGTAAAGATATCCCTCTAATACATAAAAAAAAATCCATGCATCTAGCTCATCATGGATGGACATACTCTAATGTATAAGTGATTGTGAAATGGATTTTTCAATCCCTAAACAGCAGAGACAGCTCAGTGTGAACTAGTAGATAAAAAAGTGTAATATCTCCAGAGATGAAGGGCACTTTTGGTTTCCAGACAGAACATATGTACTCAAGAGGACCACAAGCCTTTGCCAACTGACCAGAATCCATAAGATCTTGGTTGAGAGGGCATATCACTCCTTTAGAGATTATCAGCTTTATCAGCTGTGTTCTCAGGGCTCCTCAGTTGCAGTAAATCCCTGAAGCTTTCATCTTGCCTTTAAATACAATGCAAGCCTTCAATGAATGTTCGCAGAACAAATGAATGATGAAAGAATGATTTCAAGAGTTTAAGGCAGCCTCACAGATAATGACAATATTTTAGTATATACAAATACTCTCACATTTGCTTTTATTGATCCAGCACATTATTTTCAGTTAGGCTGCTGTCAGGGTGAGAATATACAAAAAAGGGAGGGAAGCAGTCTGAAACAAGAGGAGCTTACTTGGTTTCTCTGTGCTGCCACACTAGGGGATTACAAAGGTGTAGGACTGTCTAAAGAAATGATATAGCCTCAGTGCCCTGGATTTTTATAGAAAAAAGAAATCAAGAATATATATATATATATATATATATATATATATAATTTTTTTAAGCAAACAAACATTATAAATCCAACTTTGTAATTATGTGTGGTGCTTACCAAGAACTGTGATTAGTTGGTGCCTATCAGGAAGTGACTGTACTATTAGGCCTATCTGGCTGCTGACTACAAACTCAGGCTTACCATCCTCAGCAGATCATTTAACCCTAAAGCACATATGCATTCACTGTGCCAAATATCACAGGGGTTGAACAACAAAAATAAGTCTCTAACCCTAACAAAAAACTGAACTGAGCCAAGTAACAGTATTCCCTAAGATACTTCATTCTTCAAAGCACACCTTAAACTTTTGGACAGAATACCTTTTTCTCTTGCTTCAAGTACCTAGTTGTTAGGAATAGTGGAATTTTCATTGTTTGCCAAGCATGGAAATATAACAGCTTAATGATTACTAGACGTCATAATACTTAATGATTTTTTTCTATTTAATTAAATCTGAAACAAGGACTAAATTCCATAGACATACATTTACAGGCTTATTATAGAAATTTTATTTCTAAATCTCATGGAAAATTGAAAAGATTTGTAGAGCTTTTATAAAAGACATTATACATAATGGAAACTCCATCCCTACAGGACTTCAGAATACAAATATTTACCACTGTGAAAATTAAACTAGTTTCTACTAATACTTAACTGATAGGGGAAAATGTGTTATTAAAACCCTCTGGCTATTATCAAACTATAATTCTAAGATGGCTTCAGAGCTTCAGATAAAAAACTTCAAATGAGACCTATCTACTAAACAAAGATGAGAGATTCAAATTAGATAAACATTCAATTCCTGATAGTGACAGTCCCTCATTTGCTACATCTTTCTCAGGAAATAAAATACAGGAAAATTAGAGTGGTGCTGTCAAGGTGCCATGGGAAGCAATGTAGTATGGAAGGCAGCCAGTCACCTGCAGTGACAGACCAGCAGAGTACTGCTGCTCTGGAAAGCCACTAAAATCTGTATAGACAAACCTAGTGAAGTGGCAATATAGTAACTTTTACAAGACTGAGTATGTCAGTCTTAAATATTGTCAGGGTCTAAAATTCCAGTCACCCTCAACATAAGTGACCTCTAGATTTGCAAGTTACTAGCTCGTGCTTAAATCAGCAGCAACATAAAGTTAGATAACCTACTGAAAATATTTCCCAAGAGATATTCATGGAAAAGAAAAAAAATAAAGAAAAGAAAAAGAAAGGAAGGAAGGATACAGTGCAGAATTCACAGCATGCTTATGTGTTGTGATTATTCATACACAGCAATTATGAAAAGGGTGATGATAAATGGATCTGTGCACTGAGTTCAGAAAGAATTTCAACAGTTTATGACCAAAAAAGAGTAAAGCACATAAACTAACTTAACGTGCTGTATTTTATGGCAAAGTAACAAAAGGTATTCAAAAAATATCATGATTTTGACTCTCTTAAGAAAAAATACAGAAAGAAAAGCTATAACTTGAATAGGAAAGTACTGCCAGAAGACTTTCACAAAGCTTGAGAAAGTACAGATTTTGCTTATCTATACTTCTGTGAGGCTCCCCTTTTTCCATAGAGGAAATGTAATTTGTACTGACAATGCCTGATGGAACATTCTCCAAATCCTTTTTGCAAGTTCTTAGTATGAAATGAAATCCTCAGCACAAAGAAGACATAAATGAATTACTGAAAGGCAGTCTTAACAAAGACTGATAACCAGAATATGAAGTGTGTCTTAATACTTTGTCATACACTGCTTCAACATACCATCACTGACTTGGCAGGAGGCAATTTCTCTCCAAATTACAAGATGAGGAAACAAGCATTCAGACAAGGTGTAGCATGGAGCCTTCAACTTCTAACAAGAAAAAAGTAACACCAAAGAAGGCAAATGGTATCAATTCATGTTTCCAGCACATTTCTTTCCAGGTATCTTTTAAAGGTATTAACTGCTCTGCTATAGCTCAAAATCCCAATGGCCTTAGCTAGCAAATATAGAAGAAAAATAGTTTAACTAGTGACTGGCTTTCTGATTATCCAATTTGCCAGTTTAGGACATATTCCAAGTGTCAAGACAGGTTAGGTTACACACCTCTTGGCAGATATAAAGGTAGTGAGAGACTTCATAACTATCCCTGAAACCTTCTATCTGTGGCAGTAAAAGAAATGACACAGTCACCCATATGTCACCTTCCTCTTTAATCCATTTACTGATGTACTGATCCAGCCTAGACCAGCTGAGTATATATACCTGAGAAACGTTAGTGTTAAAATATTGCCCTTTACAAAGACTGATAGATGGGGCAAAAGTGCAGAAAGCAAGTTTTTCCCTCTGTTTCATTGTTAGTGTCACAGTTTTTGAGCTCCTGGTGCCACTTGAAAATTCCAGTGAAGACAGATCCTGTTCAAATGAAAATAATGATAGCTTAACTGTTCACAGGCTTCAAAATCCTAGAATCCAATGAAAATCATTAGAGTTCTCTAGAAAGAAATATGTACATGTGCTAAAGGGACTGCCCAGGGTATCATCTACAATTATTCCAGTTAGCTTGGTATTGATGCTTTGCCTATGGCTGTTATTTGGTTAAATGACAGAATAAGGCGACACTTTTAACAATTTGCGATTGTTCTCATACGCACAAACACACGCGCGCGCACACACACATACACGCAAAAAATATAAAACAAAATAAAGGGCTTTGGTGGGAGGGGGAGCTTCTAAATAAATAAACATCTTTACAGATAAAACACTTGGATTGCAGAAATATCACTGAGGTTTCTGAGAAGGCCGTGCAGAGGTTTGCATGCTAGCAGGTAACTTTTTAGAGGCTTTCTCAGCAGACTGCCTGCCACTGGGAGACACAGGAATTGTAGAATCTAGCTGGGAAGACTTGGATTTGTGAGCAGACAGCAGGGAATGTTTAGCAGAAGCAGCGTCCTTGGAGACAGGCTCTTTTCCAGCTGCATTTGCATTTGGCTGCTGGGAGCTTGGAGGCTGGTAGCCTTTCTCGGCCTTTTCATCCATGACATTCTTACCAACCAACTTGGCAGAGCTTCCACCAGCCTTTTTAGAGAGCAATGTTGTCTTGCCAAGATCAGTCGACCGCCGGGTTTCTTTCTGTCTCAAGGCAGACTTGAAGAAAGACAGGCCCTTGTCCTCAGACTTGCTATCTCTCTTCAGACCAGACCGCACAGTCATGCTGGGTGAGCGCAGGCTGGCCATGGAAGAGCTCCGGACATGCTTGCTGTCACCTCTGCCCTCCCCTATTCTGGCCTGGCTCACCCGAGGAGAGCTGGGTTTAGAGGTGGAGGTGACGCTAGCTCTGTCAGAACCCAGGCTTTGTCTGGAGCTCTCTCTACTCAAGGTCCGATCTGAAGTCCTGCTCTTCCCAGGAGGGAAGGGGCCCCTGGGGGAAGGGCCTGAGGCTTTTTTGGCAGATGTGGAGGAAACAGTGTGAGTGAGGGCAGCAGCTGACTTCTGCTTCTGTGGTGAAGGAGATGACACAGAGTCCTGGGACTTGGGAGATGCCTCCTTTCTGGGTTGGCCAGGGGCAGGGGATGAATGTCTTCCACTGGCCCTGGAAGATGAATCTGCTTTGCTTCGAGAGCGGGAATGCTTTAGAGAGACTTTTATCGGAACAGGAGAAGAAGGGGATGTACTTGAAAGAGATGAGTCCTGGCTTGCCAAGGCTGGCCCCCCCTTCCGCAAGCTTTTATCTGGCTCAGAAGTGCTTTTGGAACTGGGAGATCTCTTGGTTGTGCTCTCTGGTTTCTTTGTAAGTGAGCCTGCTTGGCTCGGGGGCTTCACCTCTTTGACTGGAGAGCTGTCTACAGAATCGCTCTGATCCACATAAGCAATTTGATTATTGTTATCAAATGGATCAGAGATTGGAGGTAAGTGATCCCCTTGTGCTAAGTTCTTGCTCTGTGTATCTACAACACTGGAGTTCAATTTGCGGTTGTCTGATTCATCTTTGAACATACCTTCCATGATGGCCAATGGGGCCCGGCCCACAGCCTTGTGCTCACGTCGACTGCGACCATCGCTTGGTTCCTGGTAACTGCTAGAAAGATTCCTCAAACTACCAAAGCAAGAGATAGAGACCTTATCATCCACTGCCTCCCCGATCTTCTCTAAGGTGGAGGCAGAGCTGTGAATTGGAGAGTCCCCTGAGAATCGGGAAGGAGAATTAGAACGCAACTGCAGCTTAGCAGACAGGGACCAAGAAGGTCTCATGCAATTTTCATTAACGGCCAAAGGGCTGGTGACAGAAGATCGGGATGACAAGCTCTGACGCTGGACACTTCTCACAAATGGTCGAGTTGAAAAGCCTCCTGAACAGAAAGAGAATTCTGTTAAGCTAAACCAACAAAAACATTCTAATAAGATCTTAAGATATTGAACAAAGGCAAGGTATGTGAAATGACAAGAACATGGCCTTCAAAGTCAGCCTGTATGGAATTAAGTCAGCCTTTTGACTTCAACCTTTTGGCCAGTTCCCTTATCTATAAATAGAGACATCCTAACACAGGGACAAACAAGCTACTCTGAACCTCCTGGCTCTACATCAGAGGTCAGCACATTTTCCAAGTAAAGGCCACAGAGTAAATTTGTTAGGTCTGCAGGCAAACCACTCAACTCTGCAACTGAGGCACAAAAGCAGTCACAGGTGACAAAAAGAGGTGTGGCTGTACTCTACAAACCTTTACTTACAGGGAAAAGGGAATGGCCCATATATGGCCTGTGGATTATAGTTCGCCAACCACTGGTATAGTGTTATAATTAAATAAAATCATAAGTCCTGTGTCTAGCAGGGTACCTGGCACTCCACAGATGCTCACTAAATGTGAACTGCTAATCCAAATTCATCACATTACTGAATGGCATCTGGGACTCACAGAATAAAGTTTTTGCACAAGGTTACACAAATAATTATAGGCAGAGCTAACATCAAAACACATCACCCTGTGACCCCCTCTCAGTGCCACATGCAAATTAAGTTTGGAACAGCAGACTATTAAAGTGCATTAATGGGAAGAACTAGAGACTTGGATACAATTATACCTATCCAGAGTTACCTAAAACTGCCAAGGAAATACTCATAATTAGAAAAATATAGAGTACCAGTATTTGCAGTGGTTTAAAACTGCTGAATAAAATTCTAAACTGAGTAATATACACACGTGGTGCTGTAGCAGTGGCCATTTATAAAATTCCATCTCTATAACATCCTAAGAGCCAAGCTCTGCCCTATAGGTACCATCCAGCACCATTAAACAAGTTGATGCTTGGGAGGATATTGACTTCACCAACTATAGTGTTTAAAAATAGACTGAGGCAAATCAAATCTAGGCTTACTGTTGACAGTGAATTCCAAATTTACAGACTGTGTTAAAAACAATCTTTATCTAAATATGCAAAGGTTCACTAGTTGGCATATATTAAAATGTTAGAAGCTACAAGGAGTTGAGCAATTATAACCTGATGATCTTAGTTTGTAAATAAGGAAACAACAAGCCAGAGAGATGACAGAGCTAGAACTGTGACATTGTTCTGCTAATTTGGTCATCTTCCAACCTCCTGCAATTTTAGTTCCATTTCATTTTTTCAAATTATCCATCACCATTAGAAGCAGATTATAGTGATCGAAATGCTGGCCTGACAGTGAGACTTGTTGGAAGATGAGTCAAAGTCCTCATTATAGAAGCTGAGCTCACTCTTTCCTCCTTCCAGTATTGGCTGCCCGACTTTCTCACATCACCTAGGGTCCCTGTTAGAACTAAGGTCTATCCTGCCGTTACTCTAGCAGCAAAGGAAAGTTTAAAAAAACAAAACAAACAAAAAGCCAGAGTTTACTTTTTATCAGATTTTCACAGTTTTGTATTATACCTATGTTGAGAATCAGAAGTCTGAAGCTGGAGAGTCAGGGCCTCTTCATCAGGCTGGAAACGCTATCTACTAACCAGGTAACCCTGGGCAAGGTACAATTTCCTTAAGCCTTCTGAGGATTTTAAAAGCACTTGGGGAAAAAAAAGTGCATTACTAAACAGAGTTAAAGCTTGATTCTGAACACTAGACTATTAGAGTGGAAAATAATGGAAATAATGGAAAATAATGAAGCAAAAAGTTCTGAATTACAGAGGAAACGCCAACAACCCTCTTTATACAGAACGTATTTATGATTGTGACCCTCAGTTATGCAGTTCCACTTGCTATATACACTTCCCTTCAGTTCTCCTGCAATCTCTTGGGACTCTGTTCATAAGAAACCCTGTGCTATGTTCATCAGTTACCATTTTGGAAATCTGTCACCAAAACGCACACCCACCATCATCTTCACTTTTTTCTCCAGTCATCTCCACAGACTCTGAGAGTGAGGCCAAGGAGGTGCGTCTGGAAGAGGCTGCAGAGGTCACACTAGCTTGCTTGCTCCCCGGGAGCCGGCTCACCCAATGTTCACATAGGGAAGAACTCGTGGAGCCTACGGAAAAGGAGGTGGACATTGCTCAACCAAGGTCCAATAGTCAGATTGTGCTGCACCTACCCTTGAACTTAGAGTACTGATGTCCTCACCCAGAGGCTGACGTATACCACCAGAGCCAAGTAGAAGATGAAGAAACAGAAAGCAGATCCAACATATGAGATTTACAAGAGTAATAAATGCAAGAACAGGGAGAAACATTTCAGAAAGTAATGTCTGAATCTTAAGAGTTTGCAAGAACATGGAATATAAACAATCATTCACACATTCATCCATTCTACCAATATTAAGCACTTCCAAGCTAGGCAGGCACTCTTCTGAATACCTGCAGTAGTATTTCTAACTCAAAGAGAACAAGCAATGGTACACTGTTTTTTTTTTTTTTCTTAGCTTAACTGCCTTATGGAATTTAAGCAGCAGATTGGTGTGAAAAATAGAGCCCAAGGCTTATCTATCACACATGCAGTAAGTGCTCTACCACTAAGCTGCACTCCCAACCCTTTGTGGATATGTTTAAACATTTCATGATATTAATAATACACACACAAACATAACTATGTGTCAATCTGTGTTGGGGATACCCTTAAATATGTGTGAGGACAACAGAAAATGCTCTTGAAATGGACTACAATTTCAGGCAGGACTATCTTCAAGTATCCTCAACAGCATGTCATTTCTGAGCACATCTCTGGAAAGCACAAAAAGAAGCCTTAGAGCACTGGAGCTTCCACTTCCTGTCAGGAAATGAGCAGCTACATACTGGGTGGGGTATGGTTCTAGCAAACAGTCACTTCACGTAAGTAAAGTTCCCTTTCAGCTTCTTTAAACTTAGTCTTCATAGGCTTAGCGAGGGGTAGAAGTCACCTACCTATCATGTTGATACTTTACCATGCCACAGTCCAGTCCTCTGTCATGTTCTACTACAGTGAAGCTCTGAATCAGGAATACATATGCCCTTGTTTGGATTATGTGTGTTGCAGGCATATCCTGTGTTGGTATTCACCACTGTGTTTATTAACACAGTAGGCTAGACACCATGAGCCTAAACACAAATCATCTACTATTATACCCCTCAATCACCCTAACAAAACAGGGCAATCTCTGAATTGGAAAAAAGACTATTTTTAATGGTTTTCCCTCTTTACAAAATGTGATTTTTCACACTCTTACCTAATTTGGTGCATACCATGATCCCGTAAGGTAGGTGTTATAATCACACTTACATTAGAGATGATAAACACATGGCTTAGATGAAATATATACCAAGGCAACCCAAAGAAGAGGTTTCGGAGCAGCATGCAAGGTTTCTTCTCCACTCATCCCATGCACGCATCCCACAAGGAAACAACACAAGCTCTGTGCGCCGTTCTACATGAACTCTGCCAGGCCACAGGTTCCCTCACAGTTCATCCTCACGTCCTTCTCTATAATCACGTAGGTTTGCAGATTAAAGGAAAATGTGAGAATTAATTTGATCAAACTGACAGTCATAAAGCATTCTGAGATCCTCCAGACCATGAATTACAATCTTCTACTTTGGAAAACACTGACTAAGAATAGGAGTTAGTCTTACCTGCCACTGAGCTGTTGGCTGACCATGATGGGATGGCCGTCCGCCTCTGGTAGAAAAGGATGTAGGCTGTCTGTGTGCACACCTCATCCTCT
This sequence comes from Hydrochoerus hydrochaeris, assembly GCA_004027455.1. Taxonomy (NCBI): domain Eukaryota; kingdom Metazoa; phylum Chordata; class Mammalia; order Rodentia; family Hydrochaeridae; genus Hydrochoerus; species Hydrochoerus hydrochaeris. The sequence continues at coordinate 816,794 of PVLA01000066.1, forward strand.
GACAGCTGCTGCACATCGCTGTCATCAAAGCAATACCAGAGACCGTCCACAGAATTCTTACAGTAAGCTGCCAAAAGGAGCCCACAGTTAGTACCAGGTGGATGACACACCCACCATTCCCTTTTACCCACCAACACCATCTCTTTGGTTAATATAATTAATTCAAGAACTGTGTAAGCCTGTACACAGTAACACAGAGGTTAAAAAAAATCCAAATTCCATACCACTCTCAAGCAAAGTATTTTGAGAAATTCCAAATTATTCCTAGTAGACACATTTCTATTTCAACTCAGAAAACACAATATACTTATTTAAACCACTGTGTCTCAATCATGCCAATTTTGCCTGCAGGGGACATTTAGCAGTGAAGGAGACATTTTAACTGACATAACTGGATAGGAACATGCTATCAGCATCTAGTTGGTAGAGGCAAAGGATGATGCTAAACACTTTATAATGCACAGAACAGCAAGGAATTATACAACCAAAATGTCAATAGTGCCAAAGGTAAAAACCTTAAGTATTTAACATTCTAGTGTTTATTAGAGACATAAAATAATACAAATAGAATATTAATAGCCCAGCATCTAACATCTGTTTAACACATCATATGCCAAGTGCCTCATTTTAATTCTAAGATTTGCTTTATTATTACTCTCAATTTACAGAGGTCCAAAAACACTCCACTGCATGCCCACAGTCACACAGCTGGTGAAGGGCAGAGCCTGGCTCCTTTCCAGTTCCTCTAATCCTTGCACTTAAACCCTTGCTCTTCTTTCTTCCTTTAGCAGACAATGCTTCATGGAAGTTCCTCAGCAAATTGAGAACATATAAACTAATGAATGAAGAAGGCTCTCTCCAATTCAAACTCTAAACTTGATACAGAAATGGAGCATTCAAGTAATAACAAAAAGTTAACGAGTTTGGGGCTGGAAGTGTGGGCTTGGAATGCAAAAGGCCCTGGGTTTAATCTCCAACACACCTTTTTCACCAACGCAAACTTAAAGAGTTCAAGAAGCCAAGTCACCCTGTAAGGATTTATGAATGAGTCTTACAAGCTTAATTCAAAAAGGCATACTACCATCACACTTTCTAAAAATATTCATTTACCAGACTGAGATCAAATGAAAGCTAGAATATCTAATTGAATGCCAGATGATATAGAATTAGTGTAGTCCCATGAATATCACATATGAGGTTCTGACAGGTTTTAGAAGTGAATCCCTCAATAAGCCACACAACTTTAGCAACCAGACTACCATAAAGGATGAAAGGGTCCCAGACAAGGAAGGATTACTATACCAGACAAGTCCCCAAAAGAAAAGCAGAAAAATAACCTATGAACGTGGGAATGACATTTGCAGCTAAGGACTCATCAGAACTAGAACTGGGGAGAAACAGAGATAGAAGCAGCAAACAGAGCTAAACCCTGCTTGACCAATGGTGTCAGGTCAGGCCTGATGTATAGATGATCCAACTGTGCAAGGGAGCGGTAGTTCCTATTCTGGAGTGGTGAGCAGGAATAGAATTGTAAAGTGGGACCTTCCCAACACAAGAGGGCACAATAACACTGCTCCCTATTTCCCTGAAGGACAGTCTGTTCTCAATCATGGCATGGAAACTAAGACAGCACAGTAACTCATTTGGGAGCAAATAATCTATTTACAAAAAAAAAAAAAAATTCTACTTGCTTTCCTCCCCAGCACTATCTTCTGACTTGTTTTCTAGGCCAGTGCCACTTGAACAGAGACTCAGACTGATATTTGTCCACAAGAGAGGCACCAAAAACAGAGATAAGCATTCAAAAGCTTTCATAGCAACCTGATACTGCTATAATGTTTTTATCATGTTTTTACAAAAGTACTGGCTTATGAAGGATTAGAAAACTCTAAGTAGAAAAAAACAAAGTCTTCATCACAGATAGTTTGAGAAGCACTGTTCTAGAATCCTTGCACAAGTGAGCCATATCATGTAACTATAGCTAGAACCAGTGCAAAATAAAGAACACATCAGAACAGACATTCAAAATGGAAAGTGAAAAACACAGCATCTTTAACTCAACAATGCTGAGGGTATATGAAGTGTTTTCTAAACTAAGATTCTAAACATTTTATATACCAGATAGCCAGAAGTATGGCTTAGGTAAAGGAAAGGGAAAATAATATAGAAACTATCTGAGTAACTCCCAATAAGGGATTCCATGAGGCAGCCATGCTCACTTCCTGATTACCAATATGATATTCAAGTTAATGTAAGGTTATCTGGCCAAAATCACGGAGCTGAAAAGATGGGTCTGGCTTCTAATCTAAGGTCCTTTCACTAAACTATATTGCCTCCAACAGTTTTCAGGCATTTTCCAAAGATTGTTCTAAATAAAGAGCAATAGTATATACCAAAACCTAGTACTGTCCTACTTTTCATCAAAATTTCTTGCTCAAAAACACATCACAAGTCAGTGCACGTTTTCCTTAACTATTACAAATGGAAAATGACTTCTTTACCAAAGCTTAAGCTGGGTGAATACTGGTCAAAAATGCTGGCAACAGACACCAGGTAATCAACGAAATTACATTATTTCTAAGTCCTTTTTCCATTCTAAGAGACTATGAGCATATAATTCCATGACTATCAAAGAACATAAATATTACTAGTAATGACACTAGTAATAAAAGCAAAAATCCAAGTAGCAGAAATCTTATACAATTTATAAATATAGACATACAATATGTAAGACATTAAATATTAATCATAATTCAATTGGGCTTAAACCAAAGTACAAGGAAAGATGTGTTTAGGTATTTAATTAATATTTAGCCTTCCATGAAGTTAGAGCATCTCTGAAACCTATCTTCTGTTTCTCTTTGCAAGTGCTGCCTAGGGCAAGAATAGGCCAGTCCAAACTGTTTCATTATGACCCATGGAAAAGTTGGGGTCATTTCTTTCACAAACAAGTGCTGCCAGCATCATCTAAATATTTAAAGAGATTGAACAAAAAGGATTTTAAGAGTAAAAGATAGCGTCCAGTCATTTTCCTGATCTCCTATCTTGGGAGAGGTAGAGAGAAGACACTGAAAAAGGACTCCTGCAAGGGCTGCAAAGGTTGACAGACTCCTTTCCCTTGGTGATTGGCAGCATAGGGGTAGAGGTCCCACATCTAATTACCTCCCCTTACCTTTGTAAATATATGGTCAGTACTAATGTTCTAGGGTCTTACTATAGAAACCTTAGAACTGATTAAGAAATAAAGTTCCTGAGAAGTACTCTGTGAAATATATTTGGTATAAAGGATGCAGAAATAAATCACAGTCCTGGCCTCCCATACAGATAAGCCCAACTAACAGTATTATTCTCACTTCAACCCTCATATAAACAGATATCCAGGCAAAAAGCCCTAAAATCTGCCTTGCCTTCAAGTGGTTTTTGTATGGCCTTAACCCAACAATTCTATTTCTAAAGACTCTCAAAGAAATTCAGAACTAAAATTCAGAAAAAGTGAGTATGCACTAAGATACTAGTGTTAGTTGATAGGGATACATCTAAAAAATGTAGTATTAGGCAGTTTCATCATCTGAACATCACAGAGTGTAGTTACATAAAGTAAGACAGTTATGACAGCACTAGACAATATAATCTTATAAGGCCAGTATAGTAATATGCTGTATGTCTGTGACCACTCCCTTCTCTGGCCTCCTGCCTCCATCCATTGTTCAAACTTCTACCACAGAACTCACTACACATTACTGCAAGTTTTACTTGTCTCCCTCTACTTGATTATACTCCTGAATACAGAGACTGAGACCTATTTATCTCCATGTGAAAGACGCCACTGCAAGCTAAACATGAGGTGGTTAATGTTCCCCTGAATAGAACACACCAGCATAACCACAACAGTGTAAAATAACAGCAATGATTTACAGAAAACGCTGTAAGTATATGCCATAGGCAAAGTCTTACTTATATACAATGCTACATTATTCAGTCTTAAAAAGGAAAATTTTGATGCATGCTACAACATAGATGAATCTTAAAGACATTATCCTAAATGAAATAAACCAGCCACAAAGAACAAATACTGTATGATTTCACTTACAGGAGTTACCTAGTTAAGTTCATAAAGACAAAGAGTATGGTGGCTGTCAGGGGCAAGAAAAGAATAGAAATTATTCTTTAATGGTATAGAACAGTGGTGACAAACTTATGGCACAGATGTCATAGCAGGCTGTTTACATCATTGAAAGCTCTAAAATGTCTACCATCACTAGTACAGAATTTCAGTTTGAAAATATGAAAAACTGTTTAACAATGGAGATATTTAACAAAGATGGCTGTAAAATAATGTGAATGCATTTAATACCACTGAATTACACATTTTAAAATGGCTAAAATGGTAATTTTACTATGTATACATTATCACAATTGTTTAAAATCTAAGCAATGGTTATCTTTGAGTAATAAGTCCATGGATCATAATATTCTTCTTTCCACCTTTCTCTAGTTTCTATAAATGAAAAAGTAAATTTGCCCTTAGAACAAAAAAGAGTAAAAACACTATTAAAAGTGGCTCAGAGTAATTCTAAGTAACAGAGAAGCTAGAATCTCAAAGAAATAAAGCAAAACCTTAAATGGGTGCAAATGGGGTAAACAGCATGACTCCCCAGTGGACCAGACAGTGCTATCCACACATACACTTCTCCACTCAGACCTGATAACTACCAAACAATCCAACTCAAGACAAAGAGGAAGGTTTGTAACATACTCGCTTTTGGATAGAGACCTCAAGGATAAAACTGCGCTCACAACTGGCACACTGCCCACTGGAAGGGAAAGGGAAGTTCTAAAGCCAAGTAATCCTATTGCAAGCAAAACCCGCCTGTAGGAATGTCAGCACAGACACGCGGCCTCTCACACTGCAGACCTGTGTAGTGCCCCCCTTGCATGGTGCCATGATGATTGCACACAGCATACAGATCATAGATGTAGTCCTCAGGGTCTCTCCCGAGTCCATAAGGCCGTCTCCACGGGGACCAATGGGATGGCAAACTCCAGCTGCTCTGGCTTCTCTTAACCACATGAGGTGTCATGTCCAGGCCAGTCAAGGGGAACTTGACCATGTTCTGAAGTTTCATACGTTTGTCTCCTTCCTGTCACATGAAGTAAAAAAAGTTCAGATGGAAGATCAATTCAGTGTAAAATATGGATGCTATTTGCTAAAGCAGTCTGAGTCACCTCTTTAAAACTTCCCAAGACATACAGTCTGACAGAGTTTTCACTGTCTCGCAAGTGACTGCCTAAGTGAGAAGGATTATAAAGAGTCAAAGATAAGACTCAGTTCTAGGTTTCTGGAAGGGAGATGATAGTGGACAGTCACAGCCAAGCTGCAAGTGACTGCCTAAGTGAGAAGGATTATAAAGAGAAAGATAAGACTCAGTTCTAGGTTTCTGGAAGGGAGATGATAGTGGACAGTCACAGCCAAGCTGCAAGTGACTGCCTAAGTGAGAAGGATTATAAAGAGTCAAAGATAAGACTCAGTTCTAGGTTTCTGGAAGGGAGATGATATGCTTTCAAAGGAAGGAGACACGGAAAGCTAACATCCAAATCCTCAACCAGCTTTCCCCTTGTAGAGCCAGTGGGAAATTATGCTGAACACTGATGGCCTAAGCAAAAGCACTGACCTCTGGGGACCATGTGTCATCCCTGTCACCTCTGCTTCCTCGGAGGTCCTGTGCTTATCTCAGCTGATTAACATCTCTTGATCCCAAGCCAGCAGCAGCCTTCCCCAGATGATTGCCCTGGCCTCCTCCAGCTCTCCCTGGCTTCATTCTTATAGTTTCTCTCATCAGTTCTCCAGACAGGAGCCAGAATGACCCTTCCAAAAGATATCCCAGCTCAACCACCATCCTACCCACGGAACACCAGCACTAGTGCCCTGCTTTCAGCCTCACATAAGTGCTATGTTCCTCCAGACCCCAGCCTCTGCAGACACTGCTCCCTGTGTCACTATAAGCAAGCATCCCAGCTTCCATCTTCCCTGCAAAGTACCTGCTTATCTTTCACAGACATTCTTAAAACCAACCCTATAGACTCTGTTCACCTCCCATTTACCTTTCTTGCAACAGGATTGTCTAAGAGAATCATGATCTCAGACAATAGATAAGTTTTTTGGAAAAACTGATACACAAAGCAATACAATAAAGAGCATATCTTCTTTGTATGTATTTATGACTCATCTCTTCAATGATACAACAGCTCCATGGGAACAGGATTACATTCATTATTACATTAGGTAGAAATAGAATTCTCCCCCTTCCCGAAAGGATCTCTATTTTTTTTCCATAATGCCAAAATAAACACATTAAACTTTAAGCAAAACATTTACAAGTCTAAAATAAACCCATAAGACAAAGTAAAACATCTGCAATATAAACTAAAATGTTTAGGACTTAAAGAGTACAGAATGCTCGAATGTTGCTTTAGGAAAGAAAAACCACAACTCCAAATAGGGGCAAATGTGTGACTATACATACCCAGACAGGATCACTGGATCGAACAGGGACACCAAAGAACCCACACACCACCACCAGTAGTGGGCACAGGAAACTCAGTCATGCTAGCCTTTCTCTACTTCTCTATGACAGAAGATTTCCTTACCTGGCGAAATCTCTTGAGGTGTATAATAAGCACATCAGGCAGAGTCCACAGACTTAATGTAATGCTCCCCTGCTGTAGCTGCTTACAGTGTGGGCAACGCCAGGCATCATCTGGGGCAAGCTGAAAACAAGAAGCATGATTTCTGTTATACACTGCTTCATGTAAGACCTTGAGAAATACAGACTAACTTCTTGCCTAGGTCTTGGGCAACTCAGAATCTCCCCAGAAACTGCCCACAAGAAAGGCAAAGAAATAAGCACAATCACAAGTGGCACTTATGAAGAGTTTGTGCCTGAATGTGTGCCAACCAGATCATCCTTCAAAGAGGAACAACTAATTGGTAAATACTATAGAGAGGATGTTAGGTGTCACAGAAGCATCCCAGAGTCAGTATACTCTCACATTCAACTCATTATCTTTCCATCAACATAGCTCCTGTATGTCCTATCTTAGCAAATACCAATGCTGCCCACCAAAGATGAAACACACAGAATCACGCCAAACTCCAAACTTCCTTTCTGTTGCTCTATGTCCAATCGAAGTAATTCTCTCTGCCATTTCTTCTACCTGTCTCCTCCTCTGTGTGCCCACTAACACTATCTTCACTCCAAGTCCTCACTCATTCTCACCTGGACTTCATCAAGTCCATTTTTTTCCTCTATGCACTGAACTCTCCAAACAATCCTCCCCTCTTGCTATCAACAAAGTCTTTCTAAACATCAAGCTAAGGCCCCAAAATCTATTTATATCACCTCTGCAGGGATAAGGTTCAAGGTGATAATGTATTAATTCAGAGGTGCTAGTACATAAAAAATGTACTCTATACCAGATCTGAGATCATCAATATCATGAGGTTAAGGAATTCCTGGGAATGGATGACAATTCCCACTGAAATGGAAAGAAGCCAAGGATAGATTTTGGAATGCATGTTTTAAAGGGAAATACCCAAACTCAGAACCACCAGAGCCTTCAAATGTACAGTCCAAGCCTTCAGATGTACAGTCCAAGCCTTCATATGCACAGGACAGCACCAAGTGCCAGCCAATGTCAGAGTGGGGACAGCCACACCCAAGCCTCTCTCCGTGAGCCAGCACCATTTGCAGACTGCGCAGGGAAAGAACCAGGCCTCACAAGGAGGTGATCTCCACCTGGAAACCATATCATTTTCATTGTTTTCTTGGGTTGGACTTTATTCTCTTTTGTTTTGTTTGATTATGTTAAATCTGATGGCATGAGCAGCTATTTAAAAGATAAGAAGATATTATGGTAGCCATTTTGGATTTACTATTAGCTTATTTTGAAGTCCTTTATTGCATTGTTTTGTTTTTACTGTTTCTATTCTATTCTGTTCTGTTTGATTTTTACTATATTCAAAGGTATCTGCAGCTATTTTAAAGACAACAAAAGGCATTATGGTAATTATTGCGGATTTCATAAGGTTTTGAAATCCTATATCACTTATACAAGTTTACTTTGATTGGTTGTATTCTGTTTTATTTTCTTTGGTTTTATCCTCTTTAAAATAAAAAAAGAACAGGAAAATTACAAGATTTGTATATACAAGGAAAAAATGAATGGCAATAGTGGTTAGCCCCTCCACATCCAAGACAGATCAAATGCAGCCTAAGCAGAGGCCACTGAATTCAACAAATTAGGAGCTACCAAGAATTGCAGCAATCAGTATAAAAATGCAGGTCAGAGACATGACAAAGGGCATGAAGGAGATGGAGGGGGGTGGAATATGGGACCACTCAAGATAAAATGGGCAGAAGAAAGGAGAAAGACTGGTATCATAAACTGAAAGAAAAGCAGAACTAAGAGCACTTTGTTTTCATGACAAGGAGACTAGTCATGTTTGTCAGAAGATAGGGAAGGATAGGTCTTTAGGTAGATAGGAGTAAATCAGAAAGACTGAAACTAAACGCTATCTGGTAAGCACACATCTCCATGTGACATATTAAAATTCCCTGCACATGACCATCCTACCCAATGCTTGTGCTATAGAAGAAACAGGTTTTGGTTTAATTCTAATATATTACAAACAGATACTTGCACAAAACAAGGTAAGAATGTTGTGACAATGTCTAACACTCTGAAAGTTTCTCAGATGCTTCTCTGGTATCTGTATTGATCTCACTGTACACTGCTGAAAAGCTCTCAGACCTATAGACCACACTCTGAACATCCCGACTCCTTCTCTTCTATATTTATACTCTTATTTTGGGCCTCCCAACGAAGGGAACTAGCTCAGCAGATAGTGATTCTACTTGCAGATGGTCTGCCACAAAGGTCTTTCATGTTTAAGACAAAATCACTCTCCTTGTTATTTACAATCTTTAGATTCTGCCTTTTATAGAAAATTAAGTTTAATCCTTTGTCAACAGACAATCCTTAACAGTGCCTGAAACTAATATTAGATCCCCTTAAGGTTTTCTGTGTCAAAATATACTCTGCTAATCATGACTTCGGGGCACCCTACTCACCACACATTAGAGACTGTACCAGGTTGCCATCTCTTAAAGTAAGTATCTGAAGCAATTAAAGGACCAGCACTATCACTTATCAGAGCTTTGGGCAGTGTTCCTAATGCTTCAGGCAGCACAACAATGGCTCACACTCTTGTGGCACTGCTTATCAACACTAAACATACAGACAGTTATTCCTCAAAGTTATTGTCATACAGCCTTCTGCTAGCTAAGTCCTTCCTCCTTCTCTTCTATAGTTGTAGTATTATTTTGGGTCCAATATTTAATTTCCCAAGTACCACTCATGTATCCAGTACATGCTTATGAAAATTTCCTATGTGTTCTAGAATACTAGAATTATTTAGTTACAAAGACAATTACTGCTCTCATAGAGCTTATACTGTCTTAACTCTCTCCCTTAACCTCTGGTGTTCTCAGTCACACAGCCTTGTTTCTGTTTATAACCATGGAATCTCCTTCCTACCCCACAATCTTTGCTTCCACAAATGAATGAACCCTCTGAAAACTATCTTGTTAGCATCAACTTATCATTCTAGGTCATTGAGATGTTTTGTGAACACCAGTGCTGTTACTTCTAACCTCTGTGAAATTATTCTTCAATATCTCAAAAGTCACATATTTATCTCCTAAGAGAGAAACAGAAACATGGTGCCACAAAAACAGTCTACTTTCTCAGTAGTCACTTTTTTTAAAATTTTATTTTAAAAAGGGTAAAATTAAACATAACAAAACAGATCATAAGAAAACAATGTAAGAGAAACAGATTACAAAGCTAGACAACAGGAGATCTTCACTGTATATCAAATTGTCTCTTGTTTTCTTCCAAATAGTTGTCCATATCTTCACATACAATGAATTCGTACAAAACAAAATAGTATTAAACTGATCAGAACAGGATGATGAAGGCATTTTAGGTCTTCAAAACCAGACAACAAGGAAGTCAACAATGGCTGTCATAATGTTTCTTGTTCTCTTCAAAATAGTTGTCTGTCCATATCTTCATGTATGTCGAAATTAAACGATACGAAAAAGACTAAAATCACTCTGAGCAAAGATTAATAGTATTGCTGGATTTCACATCACGACGCTATGGAATCAGCACTGGGTACCTTAGGGTCTCTTTTTCTTCAAAGTAGCTGTTCATTTCATCATGCATCATATAATCGATTCTCATAAACTGTTCAGAAGTTCTACACCTGCATCTCAGTAGTCACTTTCAAAGCCAACTACTTTATAATTAAGCCCAAAGCTGAGAGAACACGTCTCATGAAAAACTACTATTAAAGGAAATAGCTATGATGAATAGCTTGGAAGTGGGATGATTCAGTCAGAATATGAAAACTATTTTCACATAATTGAAGAAAAGAAAAAAATGATGAGTTTTGAGTTTGAACAAACTTGAGAGACCAGGACATGTTTCAGGCTAGTTGTAGTAACCAGGACATATTTCAGGTTAACTTCAGTCACCATCAGAGTTATCCAAAGAAAAAGTGGTACAGACAAGCCCTTCAAAACAGAAGATATCTGGAGGCTGAACTATCATCCATCTGAAACTAAGTAGACAGATGTAACATTAAAAAATAAGTTTTAAAGTACCCTTTGATTCTGAAATTGTACCACTCCCTATGTATACAAGTGAAGACTAAAAACTAATGGTCAAAATTATTACACTAAACATCAATACAGGATTAGATAAACTGCAAGTGCTCTGCCAATGTTTCTCAAGACACATCAAAAACACACATGCCTAGAACTCACACACAAAGACTTATCTACCCCCCTGTCTGTCCATCCATTCACTTGAATATTTACTGAGTCCTTAATATCTGCAAAGCACTGTGTGATACATGGTCCAAAGCACTGCTATCCTATAGAGCTTTATGTCTGCACAGTTCAGTATCAAAGCCATGCATGTCTACTAAACACTTGAAAGAGGGCTTATTAAACTAAGGAAGAGAATTTCTGGTTTTTTGTTGCTTTAATTAAAACTTAAATTTAAATGGGTCCTCACATCTAAGTGCTCAGTACATAGGTACTAAGTTGAAAAATATTTGTTTTTGTCATTAAAGAAAATAATTTAAAACTCATAGAAATCATTAACCATCAAAAAAAATTACAAAGATTCATTTCTAGAGCATTCCAATCTATCAAAAACCTAAATTACTTTCTGTTAAAGTCCTACAAGGAACAGCACTAACATGCAAACACAAAATCCTGGGGAGTTAGGGCCAGGGATTTAGTTCAGTGGCTTAAGTGCCCGCCTAGCAAGCAGGAGCTTGTGAGTTCCATCCTTGGTATGAGGAAAAAAAAAAAAAATCCTGAGGAGTTTTCTGGAGCAGATTTTATTTCTCCATTGTCATCCTGCCATGCTCCCTGTCTGCTACTGTCAGAATCCAATGGCTGCTGCCCAATCTCTTACCCGTTCCTCTTTGGTGTAGAGTTGGAAACACTGGGATAAAGTGCAGGTCTGAGGCTGATGATGATGTTCCTTCTGTAGACGGACACTTTCTGAGTCAGGGATGTACTCATCTTCAGTATTTATAAACAAGCTACAATTAGAGCAGAAAGCACTATCAGTCTCTTACAGAAGAGACACAAAAATATAATTATAGCTTTACAAAGTAACTATGAATTCATAACCAAAAACAATCAAAGTGGTCATCCAATTCCTCTAAATATTTCAAAATGTTCTTGAAAAGATCTCCATCTGCAAAGTTATCTCAAGAACCAAACTGATGTTAATTTTTTTAGGATTATCCATGAACACTTGCTGACTAAAACATATCTGTCTGTTGCAGCCATATAGTAGTAAGTATATAGCTTCTGTCTCAGCAGCAGATAAATGTACTAAGACTCTCAGATAAAGAAGATTACAGGAAAGGAAAAACAGCCTGCTTACAAAAGGATTAACAACAAACTTAGCTAAAGAGATGAAAGATTTATATTCCAGCTAGTTTGGAAGATCATCAGTATGCTTCTAACTAAAACAATGTCTAAATAGATATTAAGTTAAAAAAAAATACTCACAAATCTTTTGTCTCCTTGTCCCATTCTACTACTAATTTTACATGAGCAGTACCACCTGGTCCACAAGATTTTAATGCTCTATAGAATAGGAAAGCCACATATTACCATCTAAAAAATGGTGTTACTTAAATGTAATTATGTTCTTACCTAAAATCCTGTGATTACCAAAAAATTTTCCTCACAGTTCCCCAAAAGAAAACATTTTTAGAAAACATTATGTACATGGATTTAGTAACTAATTTACAAGAGGGCTGAAAATTTTTTAAATTAAAATGCCCAACAGAGAAATAAAGAGGCCACAAAAAACTGGTATCACACTGTAAGTGCCCTCAATCACTCTCCGATGTTCTTTATTGCCTTTCTGATTTTTGCCGAATTTCTTACCCACACAAAGACTGGACAGACATTTCCTGGAAGAGTCTGCTCTCCCACTTCTCCACCTGCTCCACACTCCACACTGATGCTCATGCCAACCTACACTGTGCCTGCCTCCTCCCTCCGTGAAAGCAACACTCTCCGCCCCGCACACTGGCCACTGCTACTCCTGAGAAAATCTTTTAGCACTCACAGCTAACATCACTTATTTAATCTTTTTATGTTGTACAATGCTTTGGATTTAGTCTAATCTATTCTCATCTTTAAAATCAAACCAGGGGCTATCAAACAGAAGTATGCTGTATATTTTATTTAAATTCTGAAATCCAGATGCTATAATACCCGTTGGGAAAGTATCATAATAAAAGCATGAATTTCCAATTTATATATTAATATATATATAATTTCACTAACAATACATCATCACAGACATAATCAAAATATACATAAAGCATGAGGTATTAGCAAAGAAAAGTAACTAATCCTATGGGAAGAAAAGAAATACTATAAAAGCTTCAAAGAATTACGGACCCAGAAACCTATATACACAAAGGCACACATAAAATAGTATGGATTTTCAAACACTTTGACACTATGGGAAGTTTAGGACAGTGGGGAAAGAAAAAACAAAATCTGATAAAAAAGTATTCACATTTCAAACTGAAAAATTTCCCATACTGTGGGAACCCTTCTCCACTGATGAAAGGAGTGTAGACTGGTGCAATTACTGGGGAATTCAGTGTGGAGATTCCTCAAAAACTAGAACTAGAGGTTCTATTCAACCCAGCTATTCCCTTTTTTGGTTTCTTCCTAAAACAAAAGCACTACACCACAATGATATGTGAACACTCACGTTTATAGCAGCACAGTGTGTAATAACCAAATCTTGGAAACAGCCCAAATACCCATCAACTGGTAAACGGATTGAGAAAATGTGGGTTTTTTATACAATGGAGTACTACTCTGCTATAAAGAAGGATATGCTTGAAACATTTCTAGGCAAATGGATGTACCTTGAGACCATACTATTCAGAGAAATAAACTTGTCACACGAGTATGAATACTCTATTGCTTCTCTGGTATGAGAAACTGAAAGTATAAATAAGGACCAAAATGTATAACAGATAGTGAAATAGGAAGAAAATGTTCAAATGGGAAGGTAATCTAAGGGAAGAGGGAGGAGAAAGGGCAAACTAAAACAATGAGAAAAGAAGCAAAAAGTGGAAACAAAGCTTTTGTAAATAAAGAGGGAAAGAAGGGCTAAAGAGAGGTGGGGGAGATAAAGAAAAAGAATCAACTCATATCATGTACAGGTACAAATCCCCTATGATGAATGTGATCATTATGTACACCTAAAATGTACTAAAATAAAAAGCATTTTCTTTGAAGAAAAAAAAAAATTCCTGTACTGTAGCACTTGGACTTTATCTTTTAGACCATGAGTTACCATTTTAGGGTTTCAGGGAAGACCAAGTCATGTGCAGAAAGCTACTCTGGAAATATCTTGATAAACACACAAGTGTAACTTATCTGTAGTCCCAGGTCATACTTAAATTGCTTTCCTGAGTGCTCCACAGTTTTTCTGATTGTAAAAAAGTTCATAGGGGGCCAGAGATTTAGTTTAGTGGCATAAGTGCCTGCCTGGCAAGCACAAGGTCATGAGTTTGATCACCAGCACCAAAAAAAATAAGTTCATAAAACACTCCATCTTAAATACAAATAAAACCTAAGCATTTAATTTTTAAATGAATTTGAAACACCTAACACACTTATATAGGAATTATATAGTGCATCAGTTTAAATGACACATGACCATATGTGAAATTCTAGCAGATGATTTTTTTTCTTACCTTTCTACTGTTGGGTGGCATAAGGGCTGCTCCTCCTGGGGCAGCAAGTATGTTATTCCCACAACACTGACCACACGCAAACTGAAGGGACACACCTGCGTCAGATATCCAATGGAAATTGGACTAAATTTCTCTTCAAGTGCATGTTTTACGGTGGCATTATAACAAACTGTTTTGCAAAATGCTTCTCTACAATATTTTTAGGTTGCTAAGCCATCCTAATATATTTTAAACATGATTTACCCAAATGCAATTTATATATCAAAAGTTATAGAAGACAGGTAATACACTGCCTGCGCCTCATATTAACTTAAACAGTCTTCCACAGTAATAATATTTTAAATGTATAAATAAACGTCCTACTATAATCTCTCCAAGACAAACACATACTAAACTTTTATAAATATTATAAAAGACACAGCAGTTTAAGGAAAAGCCCAGAGCAACCAACTAGTTCCTTTTATAAAATGAGAGATCATTCTCGATCTTGAAAATCTGTAAAATTCAAATTTCATTGTAATGACTGTCTCCTCACTGAGTGTGTATGTACGTATGCTCTGAAACAGCAAAATATTTACACACCTGAATGCAAACAGTAGGCCTCAAGAAATACTTCATCTTTTCCAAGATTTCTTTCTGTAAAACGTCCCATGCTATTGTCTTCTCCAAGTGCAAGACAAAAGGCAGTCCAAATCTACCACATATAAATACTATAATCACCTTAAAAGTACAGCAATCCCTTATGAAGTCACAATACAATTGGTTTGAGGACAAAATTCAAACAGGAAAGTCAATGATAACTCCACAAAAAGATAATGAAAAGGTCAAAAGAACAACTTAGATTTCTAACTAAAATTGAATGGCTTATATACCAAAATGACTTTGAGGAAATATAATGCTAGGCTATACAGTAGCAAGGGGAAAGTATTAACAGTGACAGTGAGAAAAGGATGTAGGAGCCTGGACACAGTATGTCAAGCCTAGAAGGAGTGAAATAACACAACAATTAGGGCTGGAAGAGCTAATGGGCAAGCAGTCATGACCCAGCAGTCAGACAATAAGGGAGGTAACAACAAGCAAGTGATACTGGCAGTAAGTTCCAACCTCAGAAGCTGCCTGGCCTTGGCCAGGTTCCTATGGGCGAAAGAATCAGAAGCAGTACTGAGATTCTCAGTCTTAGCTGCATACTGAAAGCACCAGAGCAGCATCAAAAAAGTGGTGCCCAGCTCCAGTCTCTAGGGATTCTAATAAAAACACCTGGAATGTGGTTCAAGGATTTTTTTTTTCCCCCCAGGAGCCCCAGGTGGTTCTAATATGCAGCTGAAGTTGAGGACCACTGGTCTACCCTCAACTCTCATACATGCCCTCATCCTGTGATGGCAAACGTATGGCAGGCATCCCACAGCAGGCTGTTTGTATCACTGAAAGCTTTAAAAGCTTTACCATCACAGCCCTATCATTCAAACCTATTTACTCATCTCTAAATGTGTCCTTGTCTTACACATCCAGATCTTTGTTCAGGACACTTACTAAGCCTGGAACACTCCTTCCCACCATCTTTTAGGCTGTCTCTTACTCACCCACATGGAGGCCATATGAAGTCTCTTTCTCTAGGAAGCACCCTGTTAGTGTGTTCCCTGTATGGACCACAGCACTAACTACACTTTACTGCATCTGCCTATCTACATTGCTGTCTCCACCAAAGACTGTATTATCTGACGGCAATAACTGTGATTTACTTATCCTAGCAGCCAGAACAGCCAATGCCTAAAAAAATAGTTGATGGTAAATGCATGAATGAATGAATGAATGAATAACAATTGATCTAACTAACAAGTGAACTCTGGCTCAGGACCAGGCTGAAGCAGAAGTGCTAATATCACCAAAAATCCTTCCTAAAGGCCATCTAGCTATTTGCTTATAGCAGTAATTAACAGTGAGCCGAGCCATCTAAAAACTACTGATGTGAAATGAATCCCATGTAACCTATGTTTTTCATATATTATCCTCACTCTTTTTTATTAGTATATGTTTGCAGTACATAATAATCACATTCATCATGGGTACGTGGTATGTGTAACACATTCTGATTCTTTTTATTTCCCCCTCATTTCTCCTTCCCCCATCTCTACCTTCTTCCCATCTCCATGGCTACTATCTTTTATTTTGCTCTTTAAATTATTTAAACTTAGGGTTTCTCATATAAGAGAAGCCATTTAAGCTTATGAAGACATTGTCATCATTCTTTTAAGAGACACAGAGTGGATTCCATAGCTATTTATATAAATTGGATGAGCTACCTTTCTTCTGTGCCTGAAACATGCCTCAATCTTTCTAATCTTAATGACTGCATTCAATGTACCCTCTACACAGGATCCTCTCCAGGATGTTCGCATAGCTCTCTTTCTTCCCACCATGGCTGGCTACAGCCTCCTCAGGACACCTTCTCGAGTTCCCTTTCTAAACAGACCTGTTAGCCTCCCTTCATTCCCGTGCATTCCTTCATTCTAGCTTGTGCTGATGTCTTCAATGTGGTGATCTTTGTCTCAAGTTAAACATGTTGGCTTAGGTGTGCTTAAACTAGAATGCAAGCTCCAGGAGGATTCATTCCTTGTTGTATTCCTCAGGGTTTAAAACAATGCCTCACATACTATAAAAACATTTTTGCTAACAAATATCATAAATATATGCATCAAAACATTTTCCATTTATGTTACTGACCACACAAGGAACCTATTTCAAAGCAAAATTTTTTAAAATATTTTCTTAAAAAAGAGTCCTTTCTCCCTGAAGCACTTCTAATTACTACTCAGGTGACAATACTGCTGTGATAAAATTTCTTTAAAAGACATCCTAAATCTCCCCTAGTTTCCTATAGAAACATACATTTCTGCCTCCAAAATTTCTGATTTACAAAGCTGAATGAATAGTGGTGCCATCTTCCAAGACAGGAAATATCAAGAGGGCGAGCTTTATAGGGAAAGATAGAGTTCAACTTGGGATATAAGAATGAGGAGCATTGAAGGGCATGTGCTAACCAAGCAGATAAGAATTTTTTTTTTAATCTATTAAGAAAGTAGCTGGATTCAAGTCTAGAGCAAGAGCCCAAGCTGAAATATGTATGAAATGGGCCTTCAGAAACTAAATGAGCTTTAAGAACCCTTCTAATTCAGATTCTACCACTCTAATTTTATACTCTTCTCCTAAACTACCAAATGAGGTATGGATATTTAGAAGGAATTAAAAAAAAAAAAAAAACCACCCAAAAAGTAAGGATTTTTCACCCCTGCTTCTTCAGAACATTTGAAGGCATCTGACCTTGAAAGTCTATTTATTGGAAAATAAGTTGGCTTTCTTCACCTCTTCCCCTGCTGCCCAGTGCAGGCTCTGTTACACACCAACAGAACAATCTTGTCACTTCCTGCTCTGGTGGCGGGCTGATCCACTTTCCCTTGCTTTGCTGTTGTTTGTGCAGCAGAAGACAATCTATGGTGATCCAAGCCAAATTTCAAGTGGTTTAGATTGTTGTTTAAGTGAATTCCTGAAATAGAATAAAACACCTTGTTTTACCTCTTCAAAATTCTTTTCATTCATTCTTTACAAATAAATTGACTCCAAAGAGAAACTAAGAAATTGTCTTTATGTAATTTAAGCTGTAATTCGAAACAGGAACAAATACTCTACTGGAAGATTATTTACTTGACTAGCTATAAAAAATAATTTTTATCATCCATTACTTCCTTTAAATTGACCTTTTTAAAAAACTGAAAATTAAGGGCTGGTGATTTAGCTCAGTGGCATAAGCACCTGCCTGGCAGGTACAAGGTTGTGAGTTCAAACCATGGAGCTAACAACAACAAAAAAAACCCTAAAAATCAAAACTCTCCCTTTGTTAAATGCCAGATAGTTTTAGATGTCCCACCAATAAATCTAAAGTGAGATTCAATAACCAGCAATGAAATACATTTTTAAACAATGAAGACAAAGACAGAATAGTCTACAATGTTCCAATTATTTCCTTGTTCCTGATTAGTATTAAAAAAAAAAAAAGACAAAACTGCACTTACTAGATCCAGTGACACTGAGAATGCCAACTTTAATAAAACCAATGAAGTTGGATTAATCCACATTAAAGGGAACAAAAATATGTTTGGCAGGCACAGTGGTCTTCATACTATCCTAACACAGAGTTCTCCTCTGTAAGAGCTACCCAGCAAATCAGCACCCAGCACAAGGCTCTGCACTTAGTCAACAAATATCTGATTGAGTATCTGTTCATTTCTTTAATCCTTTGGAAGTATATTGCTTAATAACATGACATCTCAAGTGGAGAACAGAAGAAAGAAGGCCCTACCATCACTGTCATAAATAATAAAGCCACCACAATGAAAATAAAAGAAAAATTGCTTACAGAAAAGTATTCAGGGCTGGGCATGATGCATGCTTGTAATCTCAGCACTTCGGAGGCTGAGGCAGGAAGATCTCTGAGAGTTCAAGGCCAATCTGGGCTACATAAGTAAGTTCAAGACCATCCTGCACTAAATAGTATACACTGCCTCAAAACTAACCAAACAAAAAAGCATTCATAGCACAATTCTGTCAGCAATCTAAAAATCCAGCAATACAAAACTTGCCATTAAGATACATCACCTTTATAGCAATTTGAAATTAGAAGTATATAGTTAAAACCAAAATAAATTTCAGATTGTTTTAAATAACACAGAGAGACACTAAAATAAAAAACTGAATATCGGGGGCTGGAGGTTTAGCTCAGCAGCATAAATACCTGCCTGGCAAGCAAGCGCAAGGTTGTGAGTTTGATCCCTGGTACAAAAAAAAAAAAAAAAAAAAACCAAACCAAACCAAACCAAACCTGAGTATCAAGCTACAAGAGAAAAGAAAACTTTTAAACTTAATTACTATAAAGAAATCACAAAATAAGCAAGAATAGACTACTTCACAACCATTTTAAAGTCTGATAAGAGAAGATAAAGATAACAGAAAACTGAACTGGAAATAGTGACATCATTTGCTAGGTTCTTAGCAGAGGTACAAGTAGGAAGAGTTGTTCTTCTAGAAGTAATCAGGGTTCCTAAGACAAAACGTTATTTGACTGCACAGAAATCAAACTCTATGCTCAGACTATCGACCAGTTTATCACCAGCTGTATGACCCTCATTTGCAAAGTGAGAAAGTAGCAACTTCCTATATGCTAAATAAAATATTCACAGGGTCTGTAGACCGGAGGCTAACAATATTAGATTAGTAGTGTATCTTTCCAATAAAGTCTTTCTCTGGTTAGAATGATAACCTTTGGGTTTCTGAAATTTATTTATGAATAGAAACTCAGTATTAGTCCTAAACAACCAGGAGTAAGGAATGGAATACTAGGAAATTTTCAGTTGAACAATCATTAGCTGGGCTCTTGCTGTGTGAGAACTGCTGGGTATAGAAAGATAAAGCAAAAATGATTACAACTGCAGAGAATTCCAGTGTGGTGGGAAAAGCAAAGGAGAAAAAAGATCGTTTCAACACACTCATGAGAATGTAAGGTCAGCAGAAGTTACAGTGGAACAATGGAAAAGCAGAAGTTAGCAGACCTAGGGGTTGAGTGGGAGCTAGGGGAGACAAGAAAGACTCTCTAGACAAAGTAATGACTGGATATGGATAGATGGACATGGATGCAGATACACACACACACACACACACACACACACAGAGACTTGTTATACTACAATGAAGTTAGAAAGTAATTTAAACAAACAAAAGTATATGAATGAAAATGCAGTGATTGGAAGATTAAAAATAAAAGCTACTGGACCAAGGGAAAATCAAAACCAAACCAAAATAGACTACCTAGAAAATAATACTGTTAAATATAAGTAGATCAGACAAAATTCAATCCTAAACTGACAGTGAAGAAAGCTGACCAACTTACTATACAAAACCACAAAAAATTTTCAAAAAATAACAGTTCTAGAGGCCCCTGAAAATAGAGGCTAAAAAGAGAAACTAAAATAAGGCCTTTCAACAAGGGCACCAAGACCACACCAAAATTAAACAAAAATTAACTCAAAATATATCAATAACCTAAATATAAAAGTAAAAACTATAAAATTCTTAGAAGAAAACACAAGAGTAAATATAACCTGGGATTTGGCCACTGATCCTTAAATAAGACAGCACAATCATGAGCAATAAAAGAAAAAATTGGCAAACAAATTTCATTAAAATTAAGAACTTTAATGCAAATCAACTATGAAGAAATAACAGAATGGAATAAAATATTTGTAAATCATTTACCTAAGGGCCAGCATTATGTACACAGGCTTATAAAGAATTCCTATAACTAAATGAAAATTCAATGAAATTTAAAGTAGGAAAAAAAGTTGAATAGAAATTCTCCAAACAGGATATACAAATCGCCAATGAGCACATGAAAAGATATTCAACATCATTTAGCATTCCCCAGAAAAAAATGATTTAATTGATCTAAAGACGGGTTCCAAGTATCCATTTCACTTGTTTTTTTAAGCTTCTCTGGTATGGAATCTAGGTTAAGAAAACAGATCTCAAGCCATTACTAATTACTGGCCAAACTAAAAGTTAACAATATTGAGACAATTAAAGGAATCTCAAATTCAATCAGTAATTTCCTAGGGTCTGAGTTCTGTCAGGTCTGTCTCAAAAGAAAAGATCTTGCCCGTCTCCATCCCATTCTTACTTTCATCTCCTGTTACACTGTTTTCAATCAGAAATAGGTTTTCTCTGTTTCAAGTCTGAACAAATAAAACAGAAACTTCCCAACCCAAGTCTGATGATAACTACCATGAGTCAACACTTACTCTTCACTACTCTTCATATCTTACTGCACTGGGCAGAAAAGCCACACTATTAAATAAGAAAAATAGAGTAGAGAAGATTTTTTTAAAATTCTTGATTTTAAAGTCATTGTCTTTTATATTATATATATCCTTTAAATATAATATTGGTCCACAAATTATTTTTTCATATGAAAGGACACTATATCTATAACATACAACCTCCTCCTTATAGGCAGAAACTATCTCATTTATCTTTATTTGTTTTAGTACCATACCCAGTCTAAATCTTTTTTTCTTAAAATTTTCTTAGAATTTCTAACAAAAGTTTTACAAAGCCTGTTAGCGATAGTTTTTTTTCCTTTAAAACATTAGTTTGGAGATTTAACTCTTCCATTGGTTTTCTATCTTAAACTTATTAGTACTTTTAATTTTTCATGAACAGCTAAGTATGAGGAACACAAACCCCTGTAGCAAAGAGATAAATACAGAAAGAAAGAAAAAAAAAAAGGAATAGAATATAAGAATAGTGATTTACGAGAAAGACCAAGATGATAGAGCAGTAAGCAGCAGAGAAAATAGCCTCTCTAAGAATCACCATCCAGACACTTGTGAGGAAGGCAAGAAAGTTGAAAGGAACAATCTGAATTGAAGCCCACAGAGACAGTAAAGAGAGAAGTTCCAAAGAAGAAGGAAATAGCTGGTGGTGCTTTCTCCCTGCGACAGGACTCACTGCACAAGAACGGTTCAAACTTGTAGACACATAGTGACAATGACTGCTGATGACTCTGGGGTAGTAGAGAGAGCAGCAGGCCTGAGGGACTGCACTGATTGGCCATAAGTGCAGAGAACTTAGTCCTCACACAGAAGTAAGCGATTAGCCAGGAGCCATCTTGGAGACAGGGTGGCTGAGCTCAGAATCCAGAACTGCTGCCAGCTTCCAACTTGGCTCAGATCCACAGAAATTACTTGGACTGCAACAAGCCCAGTGAGTCTGGTCTCAGGGCAGGCTGGCTACGATTATCCATTAACCCACAGAAATCGGGACTCTGTCTCCACAGCTCTTCTACCAGTGAAACCAGAGGGAACTGTGGAAGTGGCCTTTTCTTTTCCTTCTTTTTCTTTCTCCTACATTGTTTGATCTTGTTTTTATATGAGTGTAAATGTGGTTCCTAGCCTCTTTGTGGTTGTGGTTCTGTTCTGTTCTTTCTTTTATCTCTTTCATCTCTCTTTTCCTTCAGTCTTCTGCACGAGAGTTTCCCAAAGTTGGCATGATCACCCTTTGCCCTTCCAACCTTATTTCTAATCTCTTCCTCTTCTTCCACATCTTTATTTTCTTCTTAATCCATTTTAAATTTTAACCCTTGAGGGCAAAACTGACTTATATACTGCATGCAATTTTATATACCACATATAATTGTTTTAGATTTTGTTATATAACCACAAATCTAGTTCATACGGTTAAAAGTGACAAATTAAGAATTAGCTCTGTTTCTCATTATCTAGGATGTGTTTGCTACTACTGGTATCACTACAGTCAAAACAGGCATAATTGTTCTAAACAGCTGTTGGTCACGGTATTCCATGACTAAAGGTCACAGAAAATACTGTGGCACAATGCCAAAGAACCAGGGACTGGGCCCAAACAAGCAACAACTTCTCATCACTCACAAACTGAAAAGGTAGCATCTTCCAATAGACACAAACCCAAAAACCAGCTACCACCTGGAAGATACCTCAGAGAAGTAGTCATCACCTAGGGATCCTACATACTAGCAATAAAGCAACCCACCATAAGCAATTTACAAGCATCACCCCAGGAATTAAACTAAAAAAAAAAAAAATTAAACATTAAAAGACACTTAAACAAAATACAACCCTAGGCATCAAGTTCACTAAAGGCAAATCCAGGGGGCAACAAAGTGGGAAAAATCTGAAAGTCTCCCACCTGGTCTTCCTGAAGTGGTAACGACAGAGCAATTGAATGAAGCTCTGGAAAAAATGAAATGAGAAATAATCTCTCAGCTAAATACCTTGCTTAGAGATGCTAGAGATGCTTAGATGTGCTTAGATGCTTAGAGTGCTTAGAGATGCTAGAGCAGATACAGACAAAAAATAGACAAGCTTAAGAAAATTATGGAAGCTCAGTATGTGAAAGAAATGGAATTCACAAAGTAGATTCAAGCAGATATCCAGGAAAATAAAAATTCCAATCAAAGTATTCAAAGCAGATTAGGCCAATGTGAGGAACTGAAGACAGGCTTGCAGACAGCAATCTGGAAAAGAAACAGTTCTTAAAAGTATCAAGGGGACATGAGAAAACAATCCAGCAGCTGCTAGATGAGACAAAGAATAACTTAAGGTAGAATACAATCAATGAAAAAGAAGATAGTACAAATGATATTTTTAAAAATGTTCACAGATGTCATGGCAGAAAACTTTCCTGGTAGAGAAAAAGAATTTGACATACAAATACATGAGGTATACAGAACTCCAATTAGCAACGATCCAAAAAAAAAAAACATACACACACCTACAGCCAGGCATATCATACTCAAGATTACAGAAATTCAACACAAGAATAGAATCTTAAAAGCTGTTAGAGAAAAGAATAAAATTACCTCCAAAAGAAAGTCCATCAGAATTAGAGCTGACTTCTCAGCACAAACTCTCAAATCAAGGAGAGCCTGGAGTGAAGTACACCAAGTTTTAAAGGAAAATAACTTTCAACACAGATTAATGTACCCCACAAAACTATCTTTCAAAACTGATAGAGAAATAAGATACTTCCATGACAAAGAACATCTGAAGAAATTTATAATCAATAAACCAGCACTCCAAAATGTTCTGAAGGACATTCTAGGAAGAGATATTAAGGACTATAATTCCATGAAACCCAACATAAGGAATCTACCAGGCAGGAAAACAATGAGAAGGGGGAGAGGGGAGGAGCCAACAATAGCAAAATAACATGACAAGGATAAGTCAATACATATAGTTATAACCATCAATGTTAATGGCCTCAATTCACCAATCAAAAGATACAGAAGGGCAGAATGGATAGAGAAGCAACATCCAACAATATGATGCTTACAAGAAACACACTTAATTTAAAAAGTAATTCATAGGCTGAGAATCAAAGGATGGAAAATAATACTCCACGCAACAGGAATCCAGAAAAAAACATGGGTAACTATTCTAATCGTAGATAGAGTGAATTTCAAGCCAAGACTGTTTGAGAGATAAAGAAGGTCGCTACACCCTAGTACAGGGAACAATCCAAGAGGAAGAGATAACAATTATAAATATATATGCAACAAATACCAATGCATCCAACTATATAAAACAAATATTAATGGATATGAAATATCAAATAAGCCCTAATACAACTGTAATGGGAGATCTCAACACCTCATAAAAAGATCAACTAGGCAAAAAATTAATAATGAAACATTAGAACTAAATCAAACTTTTAAACAAATGGACTTAGTATCTACAGAGTATTCCACCCCACGACATCAGAATACACATTCTTCTCTACTGCACATGGAATGTTCTCCAAAATAGACCACATACTAGCCCATAGAACATGCTTAAGTAAATGCAAAGGAATTCAAATTATCCCATGCATACTACCAGACACACTGCAATGAAACTGGAAATCCATGGCAAAAGAAACCATAGAACTTCAAACACATAGAAATTAAATAGCTGAACAACCAAAGAGTCACAGATGAAATTAAAGAAGAAATCAGACAGTTTCTATAATTGAATGATAACAACAATACAATATACTGAGAACTTATGGGACACAATGAAAGCAGTCTAAGAGGAACACTTATAGCAGTAAATGCCCATATCAGGAAAACAGAGCAAGCACATATAAACAACTTAATGATGAACCTGAAACTTCTAGAAAAAGAAGAGGAGGCTAAGCCAAAAGCTCATATGAGGGAGGAAATTATAAAGATCAGAGCAGAAATTAACACACTGGAGACTAAAAAAATAATACAGGCTGGGCATGGTGGCACTCTCCTGTAATCCCAGCACTCAGGACACTGAGGCAGGAAGACTGTTATAAGTTCAACACTAGCCTGGGCTACAAAGTGAGCCCAAGGCCAACCTGAACTGCATACCAAGAACTTGTCTTAAAAAAAAAAAAAGACAAAAAGAATCAATGAAATGAGTTGATTCTTTGAAAGATTAAATAAAATTAACAAACCCTTAACCAACCTTTTAAAAAAAAAGACTCAAATAGATGCAATTAGGAATGAAACGGGTGAAATCACAACAGACCCTGCAGAAATTCAGAAGATCATCTATAGCTACTTTGAAAACTTGTATTCTAGTAAGATGGAAAATACAGAAGAAATGGACAAATTCCTAGATACATTTGAATTAACAAAGCTGAATCAGGAAGATATAAAATTCTAAATAACTCAATATCAATCAATGAAGTCCAGATGCAATTAAAAACCTATCAACAAAGAAAAACCCAGGCCTTGACAGATTCAAGGCTGAATTATACAAGAAATTTAGAGAAGACCTAAAACCACTATTTCTCAAACTCTTTAATGAAATTAAAAGGGAAACAATACTCCCAAATTCATTTCTGGAAGCAAGTATTATTACCCTGTTATCAAAACTGGAGAAGGACCAAACTAAGAAAGAATTACAGGCCAATTTCTCTAATGAACACAGATGCAAAAATCCTCAGTAAGATACTGGCAAACAGAATGCAGCAAATCATCAAGAAGATTATACACCATGAACAAATGAGATTCATCCCAGAGATGAAGGGATGATTCAACATACATAAATAAATACATATAATACATCATATTAACAGAGCCAAAGACAAAAATCATTAATTATCTCAATATGTGAAAAAAGCTTTCAACAAAACCCAGCACCCATTCATGATTTAAAAAAAGAAAATGGAATAGATGGTCTTTATCTCAATCTGAGAAAAGCCATCTATGACAAACGAACAGTTGACATTATCCTAAATAGACAAAAACTAAAATCTATCTCTCTAAAATCAGGAACAAGATAAGGATATCCACTGCCTCTGCTCTTATTCAACATAGTCCTGAAAACTTTAATTGGAATAATTAGACAAGAGAAAGAAATAAAAGCAGTAAAGACAGGAAAGGAAGAAGTTAAACTATTGTTATTTGCAAATCACATGATATTCTACATAGAAGAACCCCAAAAACTCCACTAAAAAACTGGTAGATTTAATAAGCAAATTCAGTAGCACAGCTGGATACAAAGTCAATGTTCCAAAATCAACAGCCTTCCTGTACACAAATAAATTCATTGAGAGAGAAATCAGGGAAACAACAACTTTCATAATAGCATCTAAAAAAATGAAATACCTAGAAATCAACCTAACAAAGGATGCAAAAGACCTCTACACTGAAAACTGCAGTAGTCTGAAAAAAAGATTGAAGAGGATATTAGGAAATGGAGATAGCCCATGCTCTTGGGTAGGAAGAACCAACATAGTGAAAATGGCCACACCTCCAAAACTGTTATACAGATTCAATGCAATCCCAGTCAAAATTCCAATAGAATATCTCACAGAATTAGAGAAAACAATCCCAAAATTCATCTGGAACCACAAGAAACCTAGAATAGCAAACACAGTCTTGGGCAACAAAGGCAAGGCAGGGGCATCACAATCCCTGACTTGAAATTATATTATAAAGGTACTTTGATAAAAACAGCATGGTACTGGCAAAAAAAAAACCAAAAACCTGAAGATTAGTGAAACAGAAACAATTCCAGACACACTAAGCCATCTTACCTTTGACAAAGTGCCAAATACATTCACTGGAAGAAAGACAGACTCTTTTAATAGATGGTGTTAGAAAAACTGGTTCTGCACATGCCGAAAATTAAAGTTGGACCCTTATCTTTCACCATGCACTAAACTAAATTCAGAATGGATCAAAGATCTAAATATTAAAACAAACAAGAAAACCTACTGGAAGATAGAATAACTAAAACTCTTGAAGACATAGGTGTAGGCAAAGATTTTCTGAACAAAACCCCAATTGCATAGCTAAAAATAATCTAAATGCCCCTCGACTAAGGAATGGATAAAAAAGATGTGGTACTTTCATGCTATAAAGAATGACAAACTTGAGATTTTTATAAGTAAATGGATGCAACTTGAGTCCATACTCGAAATAAATCAGATATGCATGTGTAAACACCGTATTTTCTCACTAGTGTGAGAAACTGAAAGAAACAATGTGTGTTTGTGTGTGTGCATGCATGCGTGTATGTGTGTGTGTGTGTGTGTGTGTGTGTGTGTGTGTATTTAAGACCGCTATACTACTGATTTCTCTGAGTTCACTGAAGAGAAACGTTTGCGCTGGTACTGTTAGGACAACTGAGTGCAATGTCTTGGGATCTGGATGACTGATTTGGCGATGGCAACTGCAATGTACATATGTGCCATTGTTGTCCCGATTGTTGTGTTTTGAAATTTTGTTTTATTTTTTTTCCTCTTTGAAATAAAATGGATTTGAAAAAAAAAGAATAGTGATTTTTAAGTGTGACAGTAGTACAAAAAAGATCAACTTTGCTCTTTGTATAAATTCACTAACGGTATATTTAGAAGGTATTAAAATAGTCTTCAAGAGCAAAATATAATGAACAGAAAAGAGATATTAAAAAGCATACATGGGCTGAGGATTTAGCTCAGTGGCACAAGTGCTTGCCTGGCAAGTGCAAGGTCATGAGTTCGATCCCCAGTACCAAAAAAAAAAAAGCACACACACAACTAGAAACTAAAAATAGCTTAAAGAAAACCTACATGTGTAGGGAGAGAAAAAGCTGGTGAGGTAAGGCCTCTATGAAATATCACAAAGATCATTACAAAATAGGCAGTGAGGGGTTAGATATTTAATAAAGATAAATCAGATTTGAAGTTCAGATAGACATTAGGAAGAGAAATGGAGGTTTTACTGAAAGCAAGAAAAACAACTGTCAGACAAAAGGTAATGAAAATCCAGACACTAGTGTGAGCATTTTACCACAATTAAAATAGACATACACCACCATATAGTATCTTAAAGGGTAGACAGTTGCCAAACCTATACACTCCAGTGCAGTTATGGAAACAGGTGTTCATTTACCTCTTTGACTGAGAATTCCTTCAGGCCTAAATATTTCTGGAGTCTCAAAGGCAAAAATGCAGTCACTTTCATGGACTGTTTCCAGGTCATCTGTATCACAAAATGAACGATGAAATCCATCATAGTACATTTCTGTTAACACAATCTAAAAAAATGGGAAACATGTAAATAGTTGTTTAAGTGGGAATTCAATATGAAATGATCTCCCAATTCTGCCATGAACTTCTCTAAACTGTCAGAATGTGGCAGTACATTTGCCTCTAATGAGAGAATCTTTTTTGTTTTTTGGGTTTATTTTTGTTTTTTCTTTTTTTCTTTTTTTGAGATAGGGTCACACTATGCAGCAGGGTCAGCCTTCAACTCACTTATGTAGACCAGGCTGGCCTCAAACTTACAGCAATCCTCCTGCCTCAGCCTCCTGAGTGCTGGGATTACAGGCACATACCACCACACTTGGCTAATGAGAAAATCTTAAGAAATACAATATCCTGTGTAACTGTCTATCAACACAACATGACTTCTGACTCCTTTGGCACTAAATCTAAATTTCCTTTAAGTTTTGGTGCAAAAGAAAAGTAGGAGATTATAAATTCTAACCTCTTGTTTCACAAGGGAAAAGAGGTGGAAAGACCTGCCAGAGGTCCCACCACTATTTAGTCTCTACTATGACTCTAAGACTTTTCTCTCATCATTAAATTTCCCTCTTTTTAGGTTAAAAATGTCAAATAACCACAGATATTTGCATTGGAAAAAAAAATGAAATACATTCCAACATCCAATAACAGAAACTAGTTAAATGCAATATAGCCCTACTAGAATTATAAAGTTATTAAAAAGAATAAGCTACCTACATTTGCACTAACAAGGAAAGAACTAAGTAACTTTCAAAAAAACGAGGCAAAATTCATGGAAAAATCTATTTTTATAAAATAATGTATACACAGTAAAACATCTGAATAAATACTATGCAACACAGCAAGCATTAAAGTCAGCAAGCCTTAATTCTAAGATATATAATATTAAATTCTTTCACTTTCTAAATTAGATTTCTGAAATGGTTAAGTATTTTGCAATGAAACAAACATCAAAAGATGGGAGAAAAACAATGGAGACATTTAGAACGGTCATTACATGCTCAGCAGCATTGTCTAGTGAAAAGGCCCTAGACTGAAGTTTGAAGAGGTTCCAGTCCCAGCCTGCCACCAACCAGCCCTGTGACTTTGAACAAGTTGCACGGTTTCTTTGGGCCTTCTTCAAATAGGGTGGGAGGGCTATCCTGGCCCTTCGGATGCTTCCCACCAGCACTAACATTCTACAAGCTGCTATGAGGTAAAAGGTTAGTGGTTCCAGGAGAAATGTTTCTGGCACATTCCCTTCTAATGAATTTAATGGCCATGCTGTTTTTCTGCTGGTGAACATGCAAATATAATTTACTCTCACCAGCAAGTTGAGGTCAAAAGCAAACTTAAAATTATTTCACCAATTTAAACCACATGTAAAAACAGCCAGACAGCACTGAGGCTTTAAAGATGAAACCAGCTTTGTCTTAGACCCCACCAAAGTCTTCCTCCCTCTCTGTCTTTCCCCTCACCTCGGAGGTGGAAAAAAAAATCAATGAACTCTTCAGAGTAAGAAAGAATATGAACATTTTATCAACGTGCCAGTTTTTGGCCCATGAAAACATGAGAGATTTACTACCTTGGGACAACATGGCTAGTTATACTTGTTTTACTGTGGTAATTTCCAAATGAGTTCATATGAATCCAAAGGACAAGAACTTTCATTATTCAAATGATTACACAGTAGCTTCCAGAAGCTATCTAATTTAGTCACCAAATTAGACTTTCCTTAGTTAATCCTAAAGAATGTTTTTCCTACTAAAAACATAATAATAGTGAATTAAGTAGAAACTGTACTTAAAAACAATGTATAAAGTCACAAACAGGCCAAAAGTATTTTTGATCAATTTAAACAAAATTACTTAGCAAAGAAATACTCTAAAAAAACAAGGACACAACTTTTCCTCATCTAGACAAGGTAAAAGTCTGATTCAGCTTTAATGAGAAAATGAAACATGGCTGAGGGTACATAACTCAGTGGTACGTCCTTGTGCAGGATGCATGGGGCCCAGAATAGTGGGGGTAGGGAAGAACTCACATTGAGCACGTATTATGTACAGAACAGAGTACTGGCATGATGTCTATTCTTATCACCATAATGGGAAGCAGTATTTCAGTGTCACTGCTTGAGCTTTCTAAGCCTCTCTATCAAATACCACAGAGACAGGATATTCTTTCCATGGCCCACCTACCCAACTACAAGAATGACCGAAGAAAGGTTAAGTCTTTATGCTTTGTAAATAAAGCTACAAGACGGTCTTGGTAAAGTTCTGCTTTTCTTTCATAGGGATAGGAAAGGAAATTTTAAATATATATTTTACATATATACAACACACACATATAAACATATGTACTTGTATGTTAATATAAAAATTAAATTAAACATGATTAATTTTTCTATAAATTTTATTCTTTTGGGTCTTGACTTCTTTTCCCTCAACACTAGATACAACTATCTAAATTTTTATCTAGTCATATCTGACAAAGAATTGTAAAAATTCCAGAGCAACAGAAATGCTTTTGTGGCTCAAATATACTCAGTCTTAGCAGGGTTACTACCTGATCAGTGGGGATCTTTGTTTCCATAGACACTGCTTCCCGAAGTCTGGCGACAGTCCCAGACAGAGGCACAGCCACACCAATCCTCATGCAGTGAGAACACTTCCCTTGATACACTACAGTGACATAGAGAGGCCTGTACAGATCAAAGTCAGATCTTCTTATTAGTCACTTATTGTAACTAAAATATAAAAGAAGAAAAACCAGCCTGATCTGAAACCAGTATAAAAATTAAAACTATCCCACAACCTTTCCCAAGAAGCCAGATGTAAAAAGTTCATTAAACTATTTCTTTAAAATGGCCTAACTCTTGAAAGTTTCAAGAAATAGTTTAAAGCAACTAATTAAAAATACAATGCAAGGTCTCCAGAAAATCTTAACAACCCTTGCTCCCCCCAACTGCCCGTGGACAGCCAGGTGAATCAGACTACTGCACAGGCCTCCTTGTTTCATGCGCCTGCTCATCCTGCAAACTCAGACAGACATTTCTTTAAGGGTTTAACAAAGCCTTGACTCAAACCGTCATTAAAATTATCACTTGTCAAAATACATAAGATCTTATAAGAGCTTGCAAAGGAAAAGTACATTATCAGAATGTACTTCTCACTAAATTTTACTACATCTGTTCTTACCTTGTATGGGGTAGAGGAATAGGCAAAGAAATGCAGAGGAAAGGATCAAAAGTGTTGCTCTGTTTCTGACAGTGAGGACATGTCAAAGAAGATCTTTTAAAACAAAAATGTAAAACACAGTAAGACTACCTAGAACTATGCCAAGCAGATAAAACAAGAGAGAATATTCAAATGAGTACTGCTCATACCGGTACTGGGCTTGAAAAAGTTCTTGTACAAAAGTGCTACACACAGGAAAAGATGGTCCCTCAGGCATCATATCAGTCTCTGATGGAGGCTTGAAAAAAAAAAAAAGGTAGAATTCACAAACTAGCAGTACAGTGCCAATTCTTAACTGACACAGCCTAACGAGTCCAATATCCTTGATTTCACACCAGATGCTTTGGTAATGGGCACCTGCTAAAGGAACCAGAACACAGCAGACAGCATTTTGGGTCATGTGGATTCATCTCCTCAGACAGACTCTGCTACTAACCATGTTTATCCACCTCCACCCCATTCAGCGACCAAGCAGTTCTCCTCCCTGAGAATGCTCCATCTTGCTCCAATTCTCAAAGCCCCTCTCCCAATCTCTTCAAGGAAACAAACCCAAAAAACAAACCCACTTTAAAAATACCAATTCTTCCTATGCCTAAATTCTCCAGCACTATTAGCTGTGCTGATATTCACTCTAGTGTTTAATTATGGTCTACTTCACATTTTAATTAACCTTTTTGTGTCCCTTCACCTAATAGTTATGAGGGTCATCAGATCAGAAAGCACTGTGTAGAAATTAGGATACAAAGATACATAAGACACTGTGTCTGACCATGAGGAAGTTCCAACTTGAGAAAAGTCAGTCATATATATTTGGTCATATGACAGAACAGTGTTCAGACACTAAAGGACTTGAATTAGAATAATAACTCATCAAAATTAGAAATTTAAAATTTCTAATTCCAAAACTTTAAAAGTTGTATAGGGAAGTAACTCTTAATTTTTCCATATAAATTACTTTACTCATCACATTAGATCAATTATAAAAACTGAGTGTGAATTACTACGTTTCTCAGTAAGATCATTCTGAAGGCTCAGTTTTTATGCTTAAATCCAGTGCTAACTGCGGAGATACCCAAACATTTCCTTTCTGATTGTCTATTAATTCTAGTGATCTATAAAGTATGCATCTTACTAGAATAGAAAGCAAGTGTTTCCCCTCTTACTAGACTATGAGATCCAAGGGTACAACATCTCTCATACTTTACCTTACTAATGCAGTAGTTAACAACGCAAACTACCCCTTTAAGTATTCATTTGAGTTTATACTTACCAAGGATTTAGTGAGTTTTGTTCTATTAACTAAAAGCAACAAGTCCTCAGCAGAGGTTTCAAAGAAGATGCTGTACTCTTTTCTTATTCTCCCTGACTAGTCCAGGGGAATGCATATCCTCACCTTCAGAGGAGGCTGGCCACTCTGCTTTACAGCATGATTAAGATCTTCATGAACTCGGTCCAAAAGCCACAGCAGAAATTCCTGGGCATCATGCTGGGAATTTCCCCGATATTGCAGTGCGTTCTTTGACACAATACTCTGTGCAAGTAAATAAATTAGCACAAACAGTTGTGAGTTCCTGGCTTTAAAGATAAACTATCATAATCCCAAAAGAAGAATGAAAGATCTTAAGAGAGAGAACTTCATTGAAGGCAAACAATATAAAAGCAAATACTCAGTATAAAAACTTCACCCTAGAAACATGTACTAAAAACCTTAAAATGCCCTTATCCAGCAATTCTACTTTCAGGAATATATTAAAAGGAAACCATCTAAACAGCATGCCAAGACTTTGGAGAAGACATTCATTAGGGTTTAGAACAGCAAAAGATTAACAGTAAGTTGAACATCTTAAAATGGGAATTGGTTAAATCGTGGTACAACTATATAACATAAACATTCTGAGTAATGCATCCATATGAACATGGAAAAAGGGTTATCTAGTGTGAAATATAAGTTGTATGTATCCTTGTAAAAAACATAATGTGTCATTCATATAACTACATAAAAGAAAACGTGCTAAAATGCCATATTTCGAGATACTAAGTTTTATTCCTCGGTGTCAGAGATGCTTTTCTTTTTTTCTTCTTACAGTTCATGTTTTCTAAATTACAATTTCTACAGTGAACAGAGCACTTATGTAAGAAATTAGTTTAAAAGTTGTCTCAAATTTATATATTAAAATTTATTTAAACTGATTTTGCTAAAACGCTAACATTTTCAAGATGTATTGCTCATTCAACAAAGATTTAATAAGGGGCAAAGGTACTAAAAGACTAATGAAGGAGGTAGGAAAAAAGTCAAAGTTTAAAAGTAGAGCATGATGGGTACATGGTGGTGGGAGCCAAGCTTCTCACAGTAAGAGGGAAATTTACAGATTACCAAGGAGAAAAGGTTAGAAGGAATGACAGATGTCAGTATGAACTGGTATCTAGCTCAACATAATAAAGATGAATAAATAATTACATTTATACATGCTTGGGCTTATCTGCATATACATTTCTAGCTCAGTCTACTGAAAGGCACAGAAGTAATGACACCCTCATAACAACTTACACATCCAGCACATGGGCTTTGCTTCTAGCATCTTTTTCCAATTAAAAACTAAACAAAACAAAAAACTAAACAATTAAAAACTAAACAAAACAAAAAACTTTTTGGAGAAATGGCTTGATTCTAGGGCTGAGACAATGAAAAGGAGACAAACTGAAAGAGCTCTCAATGGCCAATGGTGGAATAATTTGAGCAACAAAATAAATAATAAAATACTGGATAATAATCCAAAGTATAAAATAAATTACATTAATATAATTAAGTGACTGAATGAATAAATAAATGAAGGATAAGAAACAAAATCTTCTTTACAGAGAAATTCTAAGGAACTGATGTTGATAATGCTCCTGTCCCAAAGATAGAGTTTACCACCCCAAACTTGGAGGTTTGCCTCCAAAGACTCAAGAATGAAAAGAGCAGAAAGTAACAGTATGAGAAATCTGATTAACTGCCTCAGGCAGTTGACCAAGGTTAATTTCATCAATACTAGGTTATGTTGCTACCCTTGACACAATATGATGAGAACAACATTTCACCTCTGTGGTCTTCCTCTCCACCTATGGCTTCACCTCTAACCACAACAAAAATACCAGACAAACCTCAAGCTGAGGGATACTCCATAAAATAAATAAACAAACAAAAACTAATTCCCAGATAACAAGGGGGAGGAGTAAGGTGAGATGGAGAGACTACAGGTGAATAACCTGTGAAATTCCAGTGAAGTGTAAAATTTAGTCAATAGTTATATATCAATATTAATGTATTAGCTGTATCAATTATACTATGGTGATAGGGCATTTTAACAAGGAAACTAGACATGGACTTTATGGGAACTGTCTATGTATTCAACGCCAACTATTCTGTAAATCTAAAACAACACTAAAATGAATATATATATATATATATATACATATATATATGTTTTATATAAATATGGCAGTTGTGCATACAAGGTGTCATGGGACTAAGAAGGATTGAGAGGATGTCAGGATAGATGAAGGGATCTACCCTGCAGAGGGAAGATAGTAACATGTCCAAACATGCAAAGGAGTAAGAAAGTATGACACCTCTGAGGAATATCCTGAGGAATATCCTGAAAAGCCCTGAAATTCTAAATCTCCTATGCATTCATTGTAAGAGGAGAGGAAAAGATAGGGGCCAGCTCAGGAAAATTCTAAATGCCATCGAAAGATAGCAGGGGGTAAAATAAAAGTGAATTGTTTAAGATCATGTGTTCTGGTGTATACAGTTTAAGATTCAAGTTCTTGTTTTTCCATTTATTATTTAGGAGGCCCAACTCCAAAATAAAAAGGATTATGATTCATTGTGATTATTACAGGAGAAGCACAGAAACATTTTACATGTAAATGAAACATACTAAGCACTCAAATTTTAGCTATGAGAATTATACTTGGAAGTAGGGAGAAAGGAAGGAAACATCTACAAAATGGGAAA
Source organism: Hydrochoerus hydrochaeris (assembly GCA_004027455.1). Taxonomy (NCBI): domain Eukaryota; kingdom Metazoa; phylum Chordata; class Mammalia; order Rodentia; family Hydrochaeridae; genus Hydrochoerus; species Hydrochoerus hydrochaeris. The sequence continues at coordinate 852,501 of PVLA01000066.1, forward strand.
GTAATTAAGAAACAAAGTAATGAGGGAAGAAATGACACAACCTAAGCTAAAGTAGTGAACAAAGACTTTGGGGACAGACTTGGCATAGATTTTAGCAGTACAATCAGCAGAATCCGTGACCCAATGAAAGTAGAAAGATAGGGCTGGGGATTTAGATCCGCAGCATAAGTGCCTGCCTTGCAAACACGCAGTAGTGACTTTGATCCCCCATACAAAAAAAAAAAAAAGTAGAAAGGTAGACATAATGAGGAGGTAGACAGAAAGTCACCTAGGTGTCTTCTCTGGATGATGAACTGTTGGCACCTGGCATTAAGACAAAATAAAAAGGACAAAGTTTAAGAGTGAAGACAAGAGTTCCCTTTCAAATTCACCATATTTAAAATTCTGTGGAAGTTCCAAGTGAAGGATCTAGAAGACCACAGAAACATGGACCTTGTGTTCGGTAAAAGAGTTGCACTAAAGACAAAGATTTGGGAGTCAACAGATGGATAGTAGTTGAAATCATAAATATGCCTGAGACTGCCCACACACAATTCTGAAAGAGACCAAGCTTCAGGACAGAATCCAAAAGTCAAATGTATTGAGGAGGCACATGGAAGACCTCAAAGGAGACCAAGAAAAAAATCATCAAAGATGTGGCAAGAAAATCAGAAAAATGGAGGAAGCTGGGAAAATGGTGGATCAATAGGCAGCAAAGTAAAGAGCTTCTCTGAGACAAACAGCTCAGATGCTGGAATAAAACATCCTGGAGAAGACTATACAGAAGGAGATGGATCCTCTAGACCCAGGAAGAAACTAAAGGGGGAAAGGAAAAAAAAAGAAAAGAAAAACATGCATGGAAGGCTGTAGCCAGATGTGCTCTCACCGGAGCTGGTCCCACTGTGTACGAAATGCCACTGGAATCCAAAGACATGCGGTCATGGTGAAGTTAGGAGTTGGCGAGCCCGAGGGTCTTGGTGGGAGGAAATGGTCCATGAGGGGAGTGGCAGAATGGAAAACAGCACCAGCTCGGAGATCTGTACCAGCTCATGGTGAGTGCGAGGAACTTGATCCTCCTGTGGGAGTGGGCGACTGGTCGGGGGACATTTTGTAGTCGCCGGCAGGATAAACCTGGAACCAGAACTGCAGCAGCTTCAGTCAGCCACTCCTAGCACAGAGCAGATTGGTGACAATTGCTTGGACTGAGTCCCGCCCCTATGTCCGATCCAATAGCCAAGGACAAGGTCTCCCTGAAACTATGCATAACTGGCCCAACCGCATGGCGCATACTAACATGGTGAAGACTCCCAGTGGTTGACCCGCTCTCCCTTTTGAGCCAGCCTGCCCCGCCCTTTTGTACTTCAGTGGTCATCAGCAGACTGGGGAGGGCAGAAATCCCTAGATAGCACACTTCAGAGTAATCTTAGCCAATACAGGAAATGCCAGGAACACCCATTATATACTTGTTTGGAAGAAACCAGAAACATGACAAGAGGAAGAAACAAAAGGCAGTCTCCAGACTCCAACCCAAACAGTACTGGCACAGAAGAGGTAAACACAGAAGAGATCGGGGATTGCACACCTACAGTTCCTGAAAAAGCAGCATCTGACATAAAGAATTATCCTCGTGACATTATAAAAGAACTCAGAACAGAAATACTAGTACAAGTAAAGGAAGATAAAACAAAAATAATAAAAGAAATGCTAAGTACCTCTCAAGAAGACAGAGATGGAAGAATGGAAGAGCACAGAAAAAGGAGAGAAACCTTCGATGAATATAAAAAAAAAATCTAGAATACATGAAACAGATTCAAAGAGATTACCAGGAAATTAAAAACGCCATTGAAAGCTGGCAAAACTACCTGAAAGAAACTAACGATAGACTATCAAACCTTGAAGACAGGTTTGCAATATGTGATGACAAAAGGAAAGATCTCTTAAAAATAACAAGGAACCAGGAAGTAACAATACAAAGGCTACTAGATGACAAGACAATCTATAACTTAGGAATAAAAAATGTGAGTGAAGAAGCAGGGGTAAACACAAATGAAATACAAAGGCTACTTACAGAAATAATTAAAGAAAACTTACCAAGTATAGGAAAAGGAAATGATATTCAGATATATGAGGCATACAAAACTCCAGCCAGCTATAACCAAAATAGATCTACACCCAAACATATAATAATCAAGATCCCAGAAATTCAACACAAGAACAGAATATTAAAAGCTGTCAGAGAAAAGAAATAGATCACCTATAAAGGAAAAACCCATCAGAATCATGACAGATTTCATGACACAAACCATCAAAACAAGAAGAGATTGGAGTGAAGTAATCCAAGCCCTGAAAGAAAATAATCTCCGACCCAAATTGATGTACCCTGCAAAACTATCTCTCAAAATTAATGAAGAAACAAGATGCTTCCATGACAAAAAGGAACTGGGGGAGTTTATGACCTCAAATCCAACTCTACAAAAATACTGAAGGATGTTCTAGAGAGAGAGAAAAAAAAGACCATGGTTTCAAGAACAGTGACAGAGGGGGCTCAGTGAACAGGGCAGACAGTTGAATGAAGGGGAAGAGTAGACAACTAATGGCAAAAAATAGCATGGCAGAGATGAGGCAGAGAAGATTGGCCATCATCACTAACATAGATGGCCTCAATACACCAATAAAAAGAAATACAGGCAGAGTGGATCAGGAGATAGGGTCCATCAAGATGCTCTGTATAAGAAATTACCTGAAAGAGAATTTATGGACTGAAAATCAAAGATGAGAAAATAATGCTGTATGTGACAGGGAACAAGAAAAAAGTGGGAGTAGCTCACCCATCAGCTGCAGATTGATTGGAAAGACATAACACTTTTATACAATGGAGAACTACCCAGCTATAAGGAAGGAAAACCTTGAGGCTCCTATAGGTAAACGGATACAACTTGAGACCCAGCTCTAGGGTAAAAAGGTTCAGAACCACTTAGGTAAATAGCAGATTGCCTCCCTAATCTAAAAACTAAAGGAGTTAGTGGGATACAAAATGTACAATGTACCCTGGGAAATTGAAAGGGGAGGAATTGTCTAAATAGGGAAGGCAGAAGGCATTGTTAATCTTGTATCATGATTTGAAACCCATATTGTTTTCATAGCTCTGTTCATTCTGTTCCAGTTTGTCTACTGATACTACATTTGAGGGCATAGACAGCTATTCCAAAGATAGCAGGATACATTATGATAACCATTTTTAATTTCCTATTAACTTAATCTGAAACTCTGTATTGCCTTCACTGTCTTGTTTGATTGATTTTATTTGAATCTGTCTTGTTCAATAGTCATTTTGTCTTGACTGATTTTATTCGAATCTGTTATGCTTGATAGTATCAAGTCTGAGAGTATAGGCAACTACTCTGAAGACAGTAAGACTCACTATGATACCCATTCTGGTTTGACTATTACCCTATTTTGAAGTCCTACAATGTCTCCAATGTTTTGTTTCTATTAATTTTGTTCCATACTGCTATGTTTAATTTTATTGTACCTGATGATATGAGCAATTCTATTGAAGCTAGCAAGAGACATCATGGTAACCATTGTAGATCACTTTGTATTATGGTTTTAAATCATGTACTATGTCCATCCTTTTGTTTTGAATGACCCCATTTTGTTTTTGGGTTTGTTTGTTTGTTTTTTGTCTCATTTGGTTTTACTCTTTTCAAAATAAAAAAAATTTTTTTAAATCAGAAAAATGAAGTCCCAAGAGTTAAATGAAGAGTGTTTCAAAGGAGAAGATGACCAACAGTGTTAAAGTAGAAGAATAATAAAGCAGGCCAAAGAAAGAAAAACTGTCTGCTGTGTTGCCAAGTAAGAGCACGCTAATAGAAAAAGGAACAGTTTAGCAATTCAATTATGAACAGCTATCACAACTTGACAATAATTTAGAAGAGAATAACAAAAAGCTGATTTTTAAAGCATCTTGAGATTCAGATTTGGGAAGGAGGAGGAAATCAAAGGGATATGAGAGAGAACAGAGAGGTGACACTGGAAAAAAACTCACTAACTGAATGAAGTGAACAAGGGAGAGGAAGGACCCTGGTAACAAACTAAGTTTCATATAACTCATTTCATGAACTTAATTCTTACCACAATTCTGGTCACAGAATTTGTTCCATGATTCTGGTTCTCAATTCTTCTCTGACCAGAATTGTGATTGTGAATCAAGCATGAGGATGCTATCTCAGAAACAACCACACCAATGAAGAATAGGTATGGTATGTGAAAGGCTGTTCACTACACTCCATCCAAATCTTCTCTTGGTGATCAAATGCCACCTTAATTACGAAATCAAATATATTCCTTCTCAGTCCTCTTCAATCTTCTTGTAGCATCTTATATACTTGAAATTTTTCTCCATTTTGAAGAAAATGGCTTGTGGCTTTATAGTCTCCCATTCAGGAAAATCAAAATCAAAGCCACTATTATGTACAATGGAAGAATGTGAGCTACAGAAGAAAGCATTCGCTAATTTTTAAAAATTGTATCAATAAAAAACATCCTTGGCACTAGCAATTAAACATGTGGATGACTCAGGATGGAAGACAGGATGGCTGATGGCACTAGATTGATGAAGCTAAAAAGAAAACCAGAAATTCCAAGGTTTCCGTTTCTGAATTAGATAATGAAATCAGGACCAGAGGAAGACACTGTTAGACCTCTGAGTTTTGAACAAATTGAGTTTGAGGAATATCTATGACCCCAAGTGAGGTTAATTCTGGTGCTCACAAAAAAGATTTCCATGGGAAATTTAAACCAGAAACTTTCAACATCACGTAAGTATAGAGACATAACCCAGGAGACAGAAAATGAGATAGCCAGGACAAAATCTTAAAGAACACTAAAACAGGTCACAGAAGGGGGGGAAATCCATGAAGGAAGTAAGAGGCAGCATCCAGGAAAGCACAGCATCACATAGCTGAGGGTGGAGAAACCTTCAAGGAGATGGAAGCAGCAAAGAAAACTATTGCAAAAGAGACAAGCAACACAGGGTACTGGGACCAATCCTTTGGAATAGCAGAGTAAGAAGAGGTCCCTTACCTGTGTAATCTCAGTGATACAGAATAGTGATTGGAAAGGACTAGTAGAAGAAATAACAAGGAAAATGAATGACTGCTAGGCTATTCATGTAGAAGAAGTAGAGTTTTACAAGGATGGAGGAAAGATGCTGTGACATTGGGAAAGGATGTACATGGTGAGAGAAGAGGCTAACTTTCTGAAAGTAAGATCTGAAGAAAGAGAAGGGATTCAAAAGACAAAGAAGAATCTGCCTTAAATTCCTCTGGGGAAGTCAGGTGTGGTGGCACACACCTGCAATCCCAGCACTTGGGAGACTGAGGCAGGAGGATCACTGTGAGTTTGAGGCGAGCCTGAACTACATAATGAAACCCTGTCTCAAAAAAGGAAAAAAGAAATTTAAAAAAGTGGGGAGACAAGGAGAAAAGCATAGTCCTTGACTCAGGTAAGCTAAACTATAAACAGGAAGGCAGGGAACCATCTTCTTGAATTTGTCTTGTATAGTCTGCTTTGTAAGGAAGTAAAGGACAACTGCCAAGAGGAAGTCTGAGGTATAGCAGGGATAATGACAAATCTCATGGCACACAGTTGGCTCACATAAACTGCCAGAAACAAAACAAACTTATGTCCTGAATCCTCTCTTATTTTCTTCCAATGGGGGAAAAAGTTACTCCCCTATATATACATCTGAAAAAAACAAAAACTGAAATCAAATTCTTCATTATTTATATGCATCAAAGCAGACACTCTACACACAGCATCCATCCATGCTTCAGGGTGGAGTCAGTATTCTTTACCAGGACTGCATTCAATTTATTTATTCTTACCACTATCCCTTCAATGCATCCAGAATAGTCCATCAGTTGCTATGTACTAAAGCACTATGTATGCTAAGGCTGCTCAACAAGATTTTTGTTGGGCATGACTAAACAGGCAACAGGACTTCCACAACCCTCTCTAACAAGGACAAAAACCGCTCTGAGTCAACCCTACCCTAAATCACTACATGACAAACTGAAGGGTTTAAGAAAATCTCAAGCCACATATGAAAACATGAAAGCTCCTCCTTCTATCTCTTTTGGCCCTTCACAGTGATTACTTCTTCCTACTGTGAATACTCAAGGGATTATTTTATCTCTTCCCCAGACAAAACAAAACAGAATAATCTAACAGCCATCCCTTACTGTATGTCACAGGGGGAAAAAAAAAAAAAAAAGAATAGCAGCTAGAAAACCTGAGTTCAAGCCCTATCCCTGCAAGCAGCTCCTGGTTAATTAGAGGCAACTCATTGAACTTAGGATCCTTGATTTGTTGAATGAGCAGATGTTTCCCAAACCTTCCCCCAAGCTCTATCCCCTACAGACCTAGGAAAGCAATTTGGTTTATATTTTGAGTCACATCTTATGTTCCTTTGTTGGCCCTTTATAAAGTTTTTCATTATTAAATCTTAGTTTGATGTACTAAACCAATCACTATTTTTTTAAAGTTGGTTATTGTTGTGATCCATACATAGTAGCACTGTTACATTCAAGTAGTCAAGTACTGAAATTAGTCAAATATAAAAGTCTATAAAAACTACAATGTGGGCACTCTGAAAATTAACCTTACATATTTGTTTCTGCTTTATAGTTAGGTATAATGTTTCTGACAAGAATAATATTAAATGGACTCTACTGGTTTATCTCTTATTATAAATAAATTTGATGAGAGATCCAGTTTTCCCCTTTGTTGATGACCCTTAGAATACACTTAACACGTAAGTGCCTGCCCGGCAATTACAAGGTTGTGAGTTCAATCCCTGGTACAAAAATAAAGTAAAGTAAAATAAAATAAAATAAAACAGAATACACCAATCAGTTAGTAAAAGTCAAAAATCTTGCAGGGTTATTTTTATAAAATTTCTCTTTATCCTTCAAACAGAAAACATTTTATTGTTTGCCTTTAAAGAAAAATAGCATGCGACTGGGGATTTAGCTCAGCAGCATAAGCGCCTGCTTTGCAAACGTGCAGTCATGAGTTCGATCCCCCGTACCCACACACACACACAAAAGCGTAAGTTGGAAATATGGCTCAGGAAAGAAAAAAGAATGAAGTCTGCATGGCTGGAGCTGTACAATTAGTCATGAAGTTCTTTTCCTATAAAGCTTGAGCAAGGAAACAGTAGCATCCTGAGCTCCAGGGAAAATACACTGACCGTTCTATAATATCCTTTACCTGACCTCAGGAAGACAACAAAGCAATGGTCACTGATGGTTTACTCTTGTGGGGACTGCAAATGAATTTTATATTTAGTCCCATTCCTATCTCATTATATACATTCCAAAATCCAAAAAAATCAGAGATGCAAAACACTTCTGGACCCAAGCATTTCAGACAAGGTATATTCTTTTACAATTTTAGAGAAAGAAGCAAATGAAATGTGAATTAGGTTCACAAAAGGCATCTAAAAATGAAATCTGGTTTCTGTACTGCTACTAGAAAGAATAATAAGTATTGTCTTGAGAAAACTTTTACCTTTTGAATCTTTCAAGAAACCTACTAAGTTGATGATGAATACTTAAAATTTAAGGAATGAAATTTGTGCAAATGGATAAATACTATAAAAACAAGTTTGACCCATGAGAAAATAGCAAGAGGAAGGTATCCAAGCAGTAATATGTCATTACCAGGATATAGAATGCCCTTATCCATCCCTTCATCCATCCTTCCTCCTCATCTTCATCTTTGCTGATGAAATCTTTTCACCTAACACCACTAATTTGGCTGAAAGGCTCTACAGCAGCTGACCACTACAAGAAGAGGCCCCAGAAAGCAACTCAAGGCCTCAACTTTTTCATCTACTTTCCCTATAACCTGAATGCCCTTCACCCCACCTCTAACACACACACTCTCTCTGAAGCCAGGACTTTGGTGAGAGAAAAGACAGAGAAAAGAAAGGAGGCTTCCATATAGAATGGAAAGATAACCTCATGACAACAGTATAGAATGCCACATACAACACTGTGTCTGACCACAAGAAAAAGCATGCTATTCCTGTTACAGAGCTCCTTCGGTCTTCCACACAGAATGTCCCGACACTGGGCAATTCAAGTGGACACTTTCAAAACTGTTTAAATAGCTAGAGATCTTTTCTTGCTTCTGTATTTTCTGCCTATACAGCTTATTTCCAAGTTCTCAGGACCCAAAAAGATGTGGGTGGCAAAGGATATTTCACCACTGTGAGACTAACTTCAAATTTTAAACAAACTTGTATGTACCACAAACATTTGGTGGCAGGGACTCATACCTGAAGTAACAGGAAAGGATATACAGTATACCTTACCTACAAGAAAAAACTGTAAAAAGGAGGCTTACCTGAATAATGGTTACTATATTTCAAGAAATTATAACCCAGTATAAGAAACCATGAAACTATCAGCTGAAGTTCATCAAGCCAGGATGAAAGAGAAAAATATTAAAAATTTCCTATAGCAGTACAATCAGATGAACAATGAGCAAAACTCATCACAGATCATAAAGCTGTATAGGCAGAAAATACAGAAGCAAGAAAAGATCTCCAGCTATTTAAACAGTTTTGAAAGTGTCCACTAGAAATGCAATAGAAACAGAAATTCTGGGTTACAAATACCTGGGTGCAAGTCCTCTTTACTACTTTAAACCTTTTACTTAATGTGTGCTTTCTCTGAGCGTATCTTTTCGGTAAAGTGGAGATGATAATAAAAGGATTACTATGAAGCTTTGGTGAGATCATATAAGGATTTTATAAACTATGTAACTCTCCATAGATGGTATTATGTAAGTTTTTAAAACTAAGAAAAGGGTAAAGAATCACCCTGTGATACTAAATAATCCTGGGAAATGTAAAACAGAAACAAAGGTAGATATTTCACAGGTGCCTGCATGTCTGAATCACCTGTAAAACTTTAAAATTAAAAACCATATCCAGAGATGCTGGCTTAATGAGTCTGTTATAGGGCTTGCGCATTACTCTGTGTGTGCATGTGTGTGTGTGTGTGTGTGTGTGTGTGTGTGTGTGTGTGTGTAATGATTCTATTTCTAAAGTTAAGGTAGAAATTTTTCCATGGCCACACTGGCACAGTTCTTGAGTGTCACTTCCTAAAGTGCTAAAACCTCAGCTAAGGAATGCTTTCGTTTGCAAACCATTTGTTTCGCCAACAGAAGCAACTGGTGAAATTTTGTTTGCTTGCAAACTTTGCAAACTCTGCATCAGGTGACAAACAGGACCACAGCCATGTTTCTCACACAAACACAAATGTGGCCATTTTTTTCCAAAATCACAAGAACAAATTAAGTTCAAGGTACCACTGTATATGACACAAACAGTAACAGTAATAAGTGTTTACTGAGTGCTCCCACTGTAGCAAGCATTATGCTAGTTGTTTACAAAAAGTGAAAAATATTGGCTCAGAAAAAAAGTAACTTGTACACAGTTAACCACTACTCTTCAACCTTATAGGATTTAAAGCCTTAAAATATTTCTGGCCATAATCCTTTTTTAATAAATAAAGCACCTGAAAATGTTTTTGCCTTAGCAAAACTCAAGTCACACAGAGCTTGAGGCTCTTCATTCTGAATTCAATTCTCAATGTAGACATAAGACAACTGTTGAGATGATGACGACTATGCTAATCCTTAGCCTTCTGGAAGTTTATTTGCTTTTAAATAAACCCTTGTTAGTCAGTTTTTGTTTTGTTATAATTTGCATTTTCCTATGACTGAAATATGGCCAGAAACAAAAACATAGTTTATCTGAGATATTATTTGAGGAATAAGAAGGAGTTCAGACTATGTACAAAGATCAAGTTGCCAGATGTGAAGAACTCTGGCCTGCCCAAGCATCCCAGGATGCTACAGAAAGCAAACAAAAGGGAAACCAAGCTTTAGCTTTTGACAACTCCATCTGTCTCTCACCAGCTAATGTGAAGGGGAATGTTCTTCACCTTATAGTGCTGTGTTGCTGGAAGCTGCTGGGTTGTTGGAAGTTAATTCTGACTGTTGTTCCCAGCACACTCTAAGTGGTCAAGCCTAGCTGACTCCACATTTAAAGTCAGCTCAGATCACCAATACATATTTATGTGTCCATTAAGTAACTCAAGTAGTTTTTAAAAAAAAATTTTTTTTTTTTTTGGTTTTTTGAGAGAGTGTTTCACTATGCAGTTCAGACTGGTCTTGAACTCACTCTGTAGGCCAGGCTGGCCTCAGACTCACAAGAATCCTCCTGCCTCAGCCTCCTGAGCTCTGGGATTACAAGTATTCTTTTTGATCTCATTGTCATTTCCGAGTATAATCTATGATTCTACCCAACTACAGTAAAAGAAAGGTTGTTTTGTTTTGTTTTTAAGGGAAGGAATAAATTTTGGCTTACAAACAAAAAGCAAACACCCAGGCCTGATACAACTAAAATGTCATCATAAGGGAAGTGGAATTGATCATAAACAGTTAAAAATCAAAACACAAAAATTGGAAAACTGATCTAAATAGCTAAGAAATAATTATATTTTCCTAAAATGGAACAAATTATATACCTTAAATATATACACAACTTTTAAATTTCAGTATCTTAATGAAGATTTTTTTTAAAATGAAATAAATAGGGCTGGGGATATAGCTCAACAGCACAGCCCTTGCCTTGCAAGCATGAGGTCCTGAGTTCGATCCTCAGTACCAAAAAATAAATAAATAGATAACCCCTGATTGATGTGTTTTTGAAATTTTGTTTTAGTTTTTTTTTTTTTTCTCCTTGAAATAAAATGGATTTTGCGGGGAAGGAAAGAAAAAGAAGGGGGAAAAGGCAGGGATAAATAAAACTTGACAGACTCAGATAGCCTTAAATCAAAGCTTTCCACCTATATTATATATATCTCCTAAACCTAAAGTCCAATCAACCTCTGGGTCTTATTACTAAGAAAAGTAACAGAAGAAGGAAGGAAGGAAGGAAGGAAGGAAGGAAGGAAGGAAGGAAGGAAGGAAGGCAAGCAAGCAAGCTATGACCACCACCCACCCAGGAGCTTTTTAAGCCACCTAACTTGCTAGATACTGGGAGGTAAAAGCTTAACTGTAGGAAGAGGAAAAATGAAGGAATGTGGCATCTGCTTCCTGATCCAGAGGTAGGAAACAGAAGAGGAATGTGGGCTTGACAAAGAACTCAAAGATCACCAATCAATGTTTTCTGTTGAACAGCACTTCTCTTTATATGATGGTAGTAAAGTGACCTATACATCCTTGGAGGTAGAATAAAGGGGGAAAGGCAAAAAATAGAGGAAAATGAAGTCAGAACTACCCCTATAAGGCCAAACACATACAACTGTCCCTTCAAAGACTGGTTTTACAATCTCTGAAGATCCCAAAATCTCAGTTAAGGGCTTAAGGCCCTTGTATAAAATGGCATAGTATTTTCATACAACTTATTACACATCCTCCCATATATCTTAAATTATCTCTAGAGTATTTAGAATACCTAATACAATGTAAATGCCAAATAAACAGTTATTGTACTACTAGGTTGTTTAGGCAGTAACAAGGGAAAATGTTGTTTAATACAGACAAAAACTTTTCCCTATCCATGGTTGGTTTAATCTATGGATGCAGAACCTCCAGATTATGGAGAACAGATTGCATTTCTTCTAAAATACATACACATAGAGCATACACTTAGAAACTAGCAAAGTACACATTCTCTCTGGGGATCCCTGACCATTCCTTTTTTAAATTTTTTTTGTTGTTGTTTTATTGTTTTTGGTTTTGGGGGGGGTTGTCTTGTTTTGTTTTGCTTTTGACACAGGTCTTACTTTGTAATACAGAGTGGCCCTGAACTCACTATGTAGCCCAAGCTGGCCTCTATCTCACAGCAATTCTCCTGCTTCAGTCTCCTCCAGAGCGCTAGAATTACAGGCATGCACCATCATACCCAGCTACCTTTTTTAAATTTTAAGATAGTCTTGCTAAATTCCCAGGAAGGACTCAAACTTATGATTGATCCTCTTTCTGCCTCAGCCTCCCTCCATGCTAAGATTACAGGAATACACCACTGTGCCCAGCTTGAATATATTGATATTTAATGACAGATGTTAAAATGTTTTCAACTGATCTAAAATGTTCTGGAAATTACTTTGAATCATTATCCTGCTACTGCATTTTTATAATTGAAACAAGAGATTATTCATAAGCAGATTCAGCAAGTTTCACTGTAAGTTATGCATTCATAATGCCACAAACCCAAGGATTCCTAGTAAATTTTTACTAGCTGAATGAAGATGCCTTCAAGTCATGGGCCTACCACACCCTTTCCTCCACATCCAACACTATGCACCTGACAGACAAATGAGATTGACTCTTAAGCACACAACACACAGTCTCCAAACCAATCACAGCCTCCAACTATCCTTTCAACCCCACAAGAATCTCAAGCAAACCAGCACATAGACAAACCCTTTAGCTCACCTAGATCTAGTTGTTTTTTTTTTTTTCTTTTTCCTACTAAAGTACAATTTAGAACCTTCCTAGTCCAGGCCTAGTCCAAATTGAATCAGTTCAGATCTTAGTCATCTGCCAGTGGTATGCAAAAGCTAAATAAAACAATATGTGAATACACACACAACAAAACAGACACATACATCTGTGAAATTAGAATACAATAATTCCCAAATATGAAACTGTTACTACCAATAGGTCTACCTGCGCTTTAAACAACAGATTAAGATTTCCTAACTTAATATTAATTAGGGAATGCAAATTAAACCAATACAATGATACTTTTCACTTAGCAAGAGAAAAGATTACTTTTTTCATTGTAGTAGTATACCACAGAAGTCGTTATACACTGATAGCACTCAATCCTGTAAAATAAGCTAACAATATGATTTAAAATCCTTCAAAATAGATGACTAAGATAAGAATTTCACTGTCAGGCTGCATGTGGAGGTGCACACTGTAATCCCAGCATTCAAGAAGCTGAAGCAGGAGTATCCCTGCAAGTTCAAGGCCAGCCTGAACTACATAGTGAAAGAAAAAAAAGATTTTCACTTCCATATAGCCTAAAGAAATAATCAAAAGTGAAAGATTATGTAAAAAACAATTCATCACAATCAGAAACTACCTAAATACCCAGAAATAAATTACAATGTCTTCATGCAATGATTTAAAGAATCTTTCTGACAAATATCACTCAAAATACAACATGAAATGAAAAATACATAATGCAAAACTATATACATATACATAAAGTTTGATCTCAATTATATTAAATACCTAAATTAATATTTCTTCTAATTTTTTTCAGTATCATTATTTCAACTTTTATATATATTCTAAATTTTCTACAATCATTTAACACTACTGCTGAAAGTTATCTGATAATAAAGATTAGCAAAGAAACTAGACACAAAATATACACTTAATGCAAACCAAAACCATAATGAGATAACACTTCACAAACTATGGTTTGTAGTTATAATAAAAATGATGGTTGTAATAAAAATGACAATCATTAACATGCACTGATGAGAATAGGGAAAAACTAACACTGCTGATGGGAAACTAAAATGATATAGCATGTTGGAAAACAGTCTGACTGCTCATTAAACACAGCTATCAAGTGACCAGCAATATGACTCCTAGTACATACTCAAGAGAAATGAATCCATACAAACAGCAATCCAGAACCATTCACCTACATGGTTCCATGTAGTTCGTTCGACTGACCCCAAAAGAAAACTTCTTATAAGAGGGACTCAACAGATGATGATATAAGAGACTCCACGTAAGGAAAACATAAAGTATGTCCAGGAGTCTCTCCCAGGGAAAACATACATAACATGTGCTCCAGCCTTTTATCCATACTTAGCTTAAAAACAACTTACATTAAAAAAAAAAAACTTATTCCCCAAAAGGTCAGATGAGTGGGGTATTTCTGTGTTCGTTAAAATATCATTCAACGATGACACAATAGCACAGAAGACATCGCATTGAGAATTACTCTCTTGAGAGACAAGACGCCCAATGAGTCATCCAGCACCATTAACACTGTAGATAATGTTATCATCCCTCTAAAAACAGCCTGCAATTCTAGGGATCAACAAAACTTGAACACACATGCATCAAAGATAAGCCATCAAACAATTATAGTTGCCAGGCCAGACCTGGAAAAATGTTTGAGGTAGTACGTATTACTCTTCAGCATGTAACTACAGCAGCCTTTTGCAGGATCCTCCACATTGCTATCCTACTAGGCTCTCTTTCCTAGTCTCAGGCTTGCTCTTACAGGTTAGTTTTGCTTGCTAAAATTAATGGTTCCTAAATATCACCACCTATGAGCCTGGTATCATTAAACAAAGTGTGATCAAAATATACAGTCAGTGTTTACTTTTTTAAAATTTATTATAGTAAAAGACACTTTGTCATTAATACCCACTAAAATTCTCCTCCGTGCCTCAAACCAACTTATCCCATCATTCTTGTCATTTCCTGAAACAGTTCTGGAATTTCTTTTGTTAATGTCTTTAGTTGCACTGTCCAGGCTGCCTTGATATCCTTAACTGATTCAAAACATTTACTTTTCACAGGCATTTTGACATTGGGAAAGAGCCAAAGGTTACAAGGTACCACCAGATCTGGAGAAAAAGGTAGATGAAATATCACTATAATATTTTTACAAGCCTGCCTTTCCAATGGATGGCACTCAGTGGCTGCACTCACTGTATTTTTTTCTTTTCTTTTTTTTTTGTAAGTACACCTTGGAAAGACATTCAGAAAAAGGACTTCCAGAGCTACTTCAGAAAGTGGCAAAAATGACTGAATAAGTGTGTTCAAAGTGGAAGGGACTATTTTGAGGGGAAGTTAATGGCAATGCACCATCCTATAAAAAGTGACCTGCTAAGATCTCAGCTGCACAAAGAATTTGACTAAATTCAAAATTCATGGTTTCACAGTTTTTTAAAAGGAAAAAAAGTAGGCCCTGGCCCTGGTTGCCTTCACCTTCCTCTCAGCAGTGTCCTAATACTGACAGCCTAAAGTCTTAAGAATTCATGTACACAGGAAGCAGCTGTGAAAACAATCCAATCAAACTGGGTGTGGTGGCACACACTTGAAATCCCAACATTTGGGAGGCTGATGCAGGAGGATCATCATGAATTCAAGGCCAGCCTGGGGTACACAGTAAGTCAAGACCAGTCTGAACTGTGTAACAAAACTATCTCAAAAAGAAAATTAAACAATCCAATCAACAACCCAACATTACAATAGTGCCTCATAACTATACCTCTTCCAGCTGAATGCGAGAGAAAAAGCTGCCACCACTATTTCTTTCTGCTGTAGGAAAATGAAATACTCTCTTCTTTATTCTTGTCACTATTAAAATCCTGGAATCATTAACTAGTTGCCATTTTCCATAAATAATTGCTTTTACAGGAATTTGCTTTTTTAGTTTATTATAACTTCTATAAAATAAAGACTCTAGAGCCAGCTTGCCACTCTGTTAAGTGGCTGTGGCCTGGCAAGATGTGGCCGCCCCAGGGTGAGAACCATCAGCATTTCCTGAGACCTGCACCATGTTGGAACTTGGAGCACTGGAAAAACAAGCAGCCAGCTCACTGCTCTGGTAAGCACCTGTGAGCCTACCAGCACACGGGCTAAGATTCAAACATCCATCCCATCCCACCCCTCCTACCCCATGAGCAATTGAGAGCAAGAGATCTGAGCATCTCTTGCGAGTTTGACTATATGCAATATAGCAAATAAGGGGTATTTCCTTCTACCATCTCTTTGAAGGCAAATATTTTTATCACTGTTTTGCTCTGTTCTGATTAATGGTATTGCTCTATTCAATATTCTATTTTTATAATTTTGATATTTCCTTCAATTTTGCTGTACCTGATTGAAGGAACAACTATTGTGAAGAAAATGAGATATACTATTGTACCTACTGCTGTTACCTGGTAACCTGCTGTGACGTTCTGTACCAATTTCACTATACTGTCTGAATTAGCTTTGTCCCATCTTGTTCTGCTGTATTTTACTACCTTCAAAATAAAAAATAAATTTAAAAAAATAAATAAATAAAGACTAACATGAGGAAGATTTACCAAGTTATCATTCCACTGTTAAAAAGGGACTCCTATTTTAGGATAAGATAAAGAACATTCCAACTTAATGTATCTTTATAACTACACTGAGAGTAGCTCTGGTCAGAAAAGAGGATCTTAACACTATTCATCTCCAGCTATAAAAAATTATGGCCCTCAAAGGGTTGAAGACAGGCACTGTGGCAATGCGTGTAATCCCAGCTACTTAGGAGGGTAAGGCAAGAGAGTTATGAGTTTGAAGCCAGTCTGAGAAACATACTGGACCCTCTCTCAAAATAAAAGAAAAAAAAGTGTTGAATTTCCTTCCCTACATTGTAAAAATCACCTTTATGTGCTCCAGCTCTGCTCAAAGCACAGTAGAAAGAGAAGTCAGTTTCTTGCCCATTCATTTACTCAGGAACATGCACATAAAGGCAAGGACTAGTTACTATGGAAGGTAAATGGAATTATGGAATTAAAGGTCTGCACAGAAATGCCTTTCATCTGCAAGACAGAAACAGTATACATATCTACCTCACAACATTATAAGGAAATGAAACAATCCACTGTGCAAGGCACAATGGTAAACACTCATAAGTTACAGGAAATATTTAAGATAGAAAAAATATGCATGGTATGCTACTGTTTACCCAAATAAAAGAGAATGAATATACACTATATAAACACACACCTATCTGCTTAAATTTAAACAATAGAAGAATAAATCACAAAATTCAGGGAGAAGGGAAACAATGTAACAATGAGAGCCAAGCTAGACTTTTGAATAGATCTGGCTTTGTAGAGTTGACTTCATGCCATGTATTCTATTTTTTATAAGATTATGCAACAAAGCTAAATTTTAAACAGCCATCTCTCAGAATCAAAAGCAAAAAAAAAGGAAACAAATGATTTTAACTGCATATCCCACAAATGACAAAACCACACTAGGAATTTCTCCAACTGACTTAAAATACAGTAATTTGTATAGTCCTAATGGGATATATGCTGTGGACCAAAAACCTACCTAACATTCCTAAACCATATTCAAATATTCCTACTGTTGATGGTAGTGGTGAGATTATTCTGAAATTAAAGACTGTGGGATGGGATAAGGCAAAGTACGAATTTAAACAGCTGTTACAAACAGAATTTTCAATGTGGGAAGAAGACACAAATGTAAAACCAATGCAATTAAAACTCTGAAACCCTAAATTGGAATTACCAGTATGAATTCATGATTTAACTTTAAGACAAATTATCCACTTCTTAGAAACCATCTATACCCCTACTGCCCAGATTGTGGTCTCTTAGTACCATTTGCCACCAAAGAACCACAGCTCCTTGATGGAATGGCTAAATCCAGTTCTGTACAAAAAATGTACATGAGCCTGGAACATCTTACCTTCCTTGTGCTCCAGTTTGAATAACAGACTACAAGTATTGGGTCGAAAAGTGTCAGAAGCCAACTTGTAAAAATTTTGCCAATTGATCAAAAGTTACAAAAATAATATTTTTGAACACAAAAAGTTAGTAATAGCTTGACATGGTGGCACATGACTGAAGTTTCAGCACTTGGGAAGCTGAGGCAAGAGGATCCCTCAAGCTTAGGAATTTGAGATTAGACTAGGCAACAAGGAATCACTCTCAAGAAGGAAAAAAAAAAAAAAACTCCAGTTAATAACTAAATGAACAAATCAAATAGGCTTAAACTCATGAGTTTATAAAGTTACAAGAACCACATCTAGACATCAAGTAAGTATTTTAAAAACTGGAAAATAAAGGGGCAAGGGAATGAAGCATTTTTATCAAGACTTTATAAGATTTACTTTACAGTAATCAAATAATTGACAAGGTCAAGAGACTATAGAAATGTTCCAGGAAGAGATTAAAGGATGTTAAAATTATGTCAGCGTGTTTCAGCACTTAATGAACTAATGGATCAGAGGACAATCAATGACTACTGACATGAGCCACAACCAAACAGTTAAGTTTCCTTAAGGAAGTTTACAGCACCATCCAGACAAAACAGTTATTCCAAAAAGGAGGGGACACCCTCAAATTTTAATCATGTTAAACTTTTAGATCTACCATAACTCTTGTTTTACAGGAAATAGGTAATGGAACATTTTAATTGAAATGAAATACAACACAAAACATTTAGACTATAGGATGTACCACAACAGAGCTCTTCAAGTACAACCCGGGACAGGAGCTGGTCTGTGAACTTTGTTACTGGTCCATGACAAGACATACAGAAACTGAGAATAAACATTCAGAAACATTATAGATTAGTTATACCTTTAGGTCTACTGAACTCAACATTTTTTTCAATGGAGCTGACTTTACATGTGCCTTTTAAATTTTGCTCTACTAGTAATTCATTTGCACGGTATTTTATAGACAGTCCACAATAGACTGGAATTTTTAAAAACTTGTCCTTGGCCACAAATAATTTGAAAAATACTGCTCCAGTGAAAAAACATCTAGTTCATTCAGCAAACTGCAAGAGCAAAGAATAAAACAAAAAGGTTTTAACTCTTAAATGATCAGTCCACTGAATCGAGGTGTGGTGGTACACACCTGTAATCCCAGCACTTAGAAGGCAAGAGGATCACCATTAGTTTGAGGCCAGACTGGGCTACATAGGTAATTAAGGCTGGTCTGAATTACATGGCAAGACCCATCACTGAAAATGTGAAATGTTTTCTGGATTTTAATATATACAATTGTAAAAGCACATAATTTTATGCATATGTAGGTGTGTGCATGAAAGATTTTGAAAAGGAAAAGAAAATCAGAAATTCAAACCCTGGTGGATATCTGATGATGCTAAGGTGGATAATGGCATTATGATGTTTTTAAAGCACACGTATCTTTCAGAGGTATCTAATGAAATATTTATGGATGAAACACATAATTTGCTTCAAAAATTTAGGAGAAGAAAAGCGAGTATTATACAAATGAAATAATATTGCCCACAGATCAGTAACTGTTCAAGGTAGTCTCCCCTGTTTAGTCTCCCCTCTTAGGTATATATTTGAAATTGTCACAAAGCAAAGTTTTCTGTATACCTAGCTATTATCATTAATATTATCATCTAAATACAACTAAAAGTACTATATAAATCATAAGTGTCATATAAATGCTGCCTGCTGTCAAATTAGGGACCATGACTTTCACCAGGGTAATGGAACATTAATACATAAGTTTTTAAAGTGGACCTTGAAGATTGTGTGCGCCCTGGATCCAGCGGGGGAAAAAGCAAAAAGTAAGACAGGCAATAAGTATGCTTCATTAAGTAAGAGGCAGAAAGGAGGTCAGATGACTTAGAAAAACAATGGTGATACAGTCCTCCGTGTCAAACACTATGTATTTTTCATCTATTCCTGGTATGGGTACTATGAAGAAAGCACAGACATTACCACAATATCCCACATTATTCCAATAAAAGAGGAAATACTGTATAGTTAAAAAAGACTGGTCATTTGCCAAAGATCTCAAGATCTGAGCAACACAGTCTCGACTCTTCTGCTGGTTCCCTGTGCTTCACTGCTTCCCCAGGGTAGGGAGAAAATGGGCCTTATCACAGGGAAGCTTAAATGCCAACCTAAGAAATATAAACTACCCTTAAGGAAACACAATAGCAATTTCTGAGGAGAAAAACAATGTAATTACAGGTAAATTTTAAAACAATCTGGCAGCAATAAAATCTTAACTTGAAAAGACACTTTAGAAATGACAAGTTAGAAGGTTACTTGTCTAAGATGTCTGATAATAATGATGGCCAGAACTATAGTCAAGTCTCTCTCTCTCTCTCTCTCTCTCTCTCTCTCTCTCTCTCTCTCTCTCTCTCTCTCTCTCTCATCCTCTCTCTGCTGCCACTATTATACCACCCACTCTAGAAACAAAGCAGTTTGTCAATCTTAGATTTACACAGCACTCTAGATTCCCAGAAAGACATAGGTATGATCTGATCAAAACAGCACCATCACCTCCTCAGAACACAACACTATTTTGAAAACAAAATAAAACTGTACACTAGGCATGGTACACCTATAATCTGAAATTTAGGAGGCTGAGGCAGGAGTATCGGGCAAGTTTGAGGCCAACCTGGGCTACATATTGAGTTCAAGCCAAACAGACCTAACAAGATCCTGTCTCAAAAAAATTGTTTTGTAAATAAACATTCTGGCAGCTGTATCAGCCAGCACACCCAAAACTCTTCATGTATGAACTATAGGATAGCTCACTTTTCTGAACCAAATGTAAGACAAAGGATTCTATTCAAACAGCTGGTAATTTTAATTAAAGATCTTCTGGTAATTTGTAACTTGGAGTATATTGTACATGGTTTAATACATTTACTAATTCAATTAATGTACCTGCGAGGTCCTCATCCAATTCACTTGCAAAATGTTGTTGGGGATATGACCAGAAGGACAAACCTGCAGTGTCACTAGAGAACTACAAGACTGAAAATAAGCAGGTCAGTAAAATAAGCAAAAATAAAAGGCACAACATTTGATACCAAAGAATTCTACAGAACACAAGAAATCACATCATCAGCTTGCTTCTTTCTCTGGGCTTTAACCAAAGAAATTTGGAGGGAAAGGAGAAAGGTACTCGAGTGGCCATAAATTGACAACAAGAACCTACATTACCCTGGACACTTGCTAGGTAAGATTCTACACTAAGCCTTTAGTTTTTTGTTGTTTGTTTTATTTTGTTGTGTTTTTTGAGGCAAAGTCTCAATATGTATCCCTGGTTGACCTCAAACTCACAGCAATCCTCTTGCCTCAGCCTCTCAAGTGCTAGGATTACCAGCCACCACCATAAACAGCACTAAGTCTTAACTCTTCTCATTCAGTGTACATGAAAGCCATACAAGATTGCAGTCCTAGCTCTGCTATTTACTAGCAATGGATCCAAATATTCAAATTTTTAAAACTGAGTAACACCAATGCCTCTTTCCCAGGGCTATTACAAAGATTAAAAGTTAAAACTACATATGGATTCACTCTGTAAATAATCTGGCTTACACAAATCATCTATACATTCCTATTGTTTCTTAAAGCTCCTGAAAATCAGATGACTCTGAGGAGCATTAAAAATTAGAAGAATGCCAAGAGTTAAAGTCAAAAAATTTTGTGATCTGGTGAGAAACTGAAAAAGTCCTTCAATAGGAGCAGATACCAACAAAGGCATTTGTCTTTGCTGACCCACCCCACAAAATGTTCTAACATGAGAATTGTTTGTGAACACAGTTTGCTACTATCCCAGCTGACAACAGAAGGGAAGACGCAACAGATGTTCAGTGACTGGCCAATTCCTGTAGGAACTGCCACAGTCCATGCCACAAAACAGTGGTTTCTAACCAGACAACAATCACACCTCAGTGAAAGACAAGACATCCTGATGTGCTCCACTACAAAAATGTTGTTTGTTAAACATGAAAGGTCACTTGAGGAACAACCAATGAACAATTAATTGAAGAAAACAAGAATATTTTTGAAGGAAGAAGCCACAGAAGACAGAACTTCACTCAGTTTTGAATGATTTCTTTCCCATTACTATAAAAAAAAGCTCTGTGTGTGTGTGTGTGTGTGTGTGTGTGTGTGTGTGTGTAAACTATGAGATCATTGTTTTCCAGTCTTTACTATAGGAAACAGCTGGGCGGAACTACACAAACAGAGAACACTGCCCCATTGTGACAACTGTGTAGATGGAGACAGGAAAAATCCATCAAAACACACACTAACAACAAAACAAATGAGTCAAATTAAAAACTTTAAGCTACACAAAGGAAGATGAAAAACAATTGAGGATGAGAACCTTTATTATTACAACTGTGGCCAAGATATTTCCATGCTTATACCAGATCACCAGATTAGCTCCTTTCCACATGGGTCAGCTCTTTCTACTTGATTTACTCTGCACAGCACCTGAAAATGCAACACTTGACAAATACAGCTTTAAAAATAAAAAAAAAAAGTTTCTTTAGGACTCTATTTCAAATATTGTAAGACCTGTCCAAAACTGAGCTGGTCCAAGCATCTCTAAAACCATTTTGTTTTCCCAGTCTTCAAGACTGCCATTCCAAGACATTGTTTTGAAAAACTCAATTCTTTTCATCTCCTCTTCTTTATTCATTCCTGGAACACTCATAAAGCTGCCAAACACTGTCAAATCCTGCTTCCTGTATACATTTTGTATATGTTCAAAAGTCAGAGGAAATGAGCAAGGGACAAGGAAAGAGAAGGAAACTGAATCCATCCCAATCTAAAATGGAACACACGACTTCCCTCATCTCACCTAAGACTTCTTAAATAAATCTAGTGACAAGGCCAATACTATTATTAGCTGGGTGTAGTAGCCCATGCCTGTAATCCCACCACTTGAGAGGCTGAAGCAGGAGAATTGCTGTAAGCTCGAGGCTAGTCTGGGCAACATAGCAAGACCCTGTCTCAAAAAAAAAAAAAAAACTATTATGAAAGGCAGCTATTCTATTTTCAGAGAACTTGCTCATAAAACTGTATCCTGACACTCTCTTAATTTCTCCCTTCCTCTTTGAAACCTTAAAGCCCAAGAGTAATCGCAGTCCTATATAGGTCTGACCCACGTCCACAACATGACTGACCTGTTACCAGCAAATCTATGTTTATATACAGGTTAGCGTGCAAGCTGTTCTTGGTTTTATCATAGACAGCTAAGTTAGGCAGAAATATTACAGGCAGTCAGACAGGGATAGGCTCTCCAGGAGTCAGTGCTAAAGAAGAAAACACATCAAAACCTGGTGGGATGGAGCTGGAGATTTAGCTTAGTAGCATAGCACCAGCCTGGGAAGCATGAAGTCCTGAGTTCAATACCTAGTACCCCCACCCCCACCCCAAAAAATGGCTAGAGGCACATCTGAAGACAATTAAAGTCATAATGGCCAGATTTACATCCTTCTCAAAGGGATAATGGGGAAAGCTTCAGATTACTGATACTACCTGTTATGGTTTGGGTTTAAATGTCCCCCCAAAGCTTCATGCAGTCAGAGGTGGCTAAATCTAGTGCTTGTGATGGGTTCATTGTCTAGTGCTGGGATTTGTGGTGTGAGTGCTGAACCCAAGTGGGTATAGCCTGCATACAACATAAGGTCTTGTCACTTCTAGCCACTATGAACTGCCCTTTTTGGTCTTGTCACTTCTAGCCACTATGAACTGCTGCCCCTGTTCACAGTACCATGCCACCCTACCCTGGAACCAGCTGAGTATGAACTGAAACCTCCAAAAACTATAAGCTAAATAAACCTTTCCTTCCTTCATCTTTCCTGTCGGGTATTTTGTCTTAGCAATGAGAGTAAAGTAACCAAAACACCACCCTTGTGAAATTTCCCATATAAATAAACTTTCTCTCATACAGATTAAAGGAATAGAACTAGGAACTCAGAAGCCTCTACATATTTAATCAACTGATTTTCTACAAGGTTGCCAATATCATTCTATGGAGAAAGGACAATCTTTTCAATCATGATTTTGGGAAAACTGCATAGCCACAAGCAGAAGGATGAAGATGGACCCTTCTCATATACTAGCTGCAAAAATTAAGTTAAAATGGACTAAGAGCCTAAATATAAGAGAGTTAAACTAAAAAACTATTAGAAGGTATTGAAAGAAAATGCCATGACTGAGTTTAGTAACAATTTCTTAAATATAATACCAAAAGAACAGGAAACAAAAGAAAAAAATGGATAAAATAAACAGTCAAAATTATTTTATGCATTGAAGGACACTATCAAGAAAGTTAAATGACAACCCTCAAAAGAAAATACTTGCTAACATAAATATGATAAAGAATTAAGAAACCTTATAATTCAATATAAAAACCCAACTCAAAAATGGGCAAAGGACTTTACTAGACATTTTTTAAAAAAGATAACAAATGACCAATAAACACTTAAGCAGATGTTCAACATCATTAGTCATAAAGGGAATGTAAATTAAAACCACGATGAGATATTACACCCATTGGGATTTTTTTCTTTTAATGGAAAACTGCAAGTGTTGGCAAAGACACAGGGAAATGCGAGCTTACATGCATTGTTGGCAGGAAAGTAAAACAGTTTGGTCACTGGAAGAGAGTCTAACAGTTCTTCAAAAAGTTAAATACGATTAGCATATGATCCAAGAGAACTGAAAACAGATCCAAGCAGACACCAATACACACAAATATCAATCTTTACAACAGCCAAAATGAGGAAACAACTTAATCTACATTAAAAGATTAAGTGTATATAAACAGATAAATGGACAAACAAAATGTGATCTATCCATATGATGGAATATTATATAACAATAAAAAGGAATGAAACTCTTACATGTGCAATATAAATGAACCTTGAAAACATATTAGTAAGTCAAAAAGCCAGTTATAAAAGGATCCTGTGTATTGTATTTATAATTTCTATGTGGTATCTAGGAACAGGCAAATTCATAGAGACAGATGTTTGAAAAGAGAATATTACAGATTAGATGTGGATACCATTTAAAGTGTATACAGGTTTTGTTTGGGATGATGAAAAAGTTTTTGAAATGCATGGTGGCAATAGTTATATAATATGTTGAATGAACTTAATACCACATTTTAAGACTGTTAAAACAGTAATTATATATTATTTTACTACTGTAAAAATATTTTTTAAATTCTTACAGATAAGAAAGCAAAAACTGAGCATAACAAATAAAAGTTATAAAGCCATACTCATTCTACAAACATTTTTTGAACACCTGCCATGTACCACTCACTAGACTAGGTGGAGTTTAACATCAAATTAGCAAGATTATAAGTTTTGTAATTACTTGGTTTTGAAAAACAATATAAACTTTTGATGCTCCAATGATATGTCCCCAAAGAAATAACACAACAAACTAAAAAGCTACACATGCAATTCATGTTCATTATCATAATAGGTAAAGAAATGTTCAATAAGAGAACTTGATGAGTATATGATCATTTAGTAATATGATAATACCATGTCAATCATTAAACTACTAAACAATATTATGAAAACTACTTAGAAAGAGAGAAAAACATCTTACAAACCATTAAAAGATCATAATCCAAACTGATACAGTCAGGATGACAGCATGCAGACAGGTACAAACATCAGTCACACCAAAGGGCAATGCATTCAGTAAAATAAGAGCACAGCTATTATCATTGCACTGCCCTAAGTTCAAGCTGAAGATCTGGCTTTGCAAATATGGTGGTGGAGGGCATACTTAGTCAAACCAGACTAACAGATTTAGTGCTAATTTTGGTTGGAATATTTTTATTAATCTCAGATTTGGGGGCTTATAACAAATAGCAATCTTTAGTCAGCAATCTACTCTAAAATATCAAATATTTCCCCCCATGAACCATATCATATCTAAAACAGAATTTATCAAGTTTGAAAAGTTCTAAGTTGCCTCAGTTGGCCAAGTTGCTTTAGTCAGTGCTAAAAAGGCTGATACACACTCTCCTCCTGGGTCTGTCCCTACCCTCTCTCATCATTGCTCCATCTGTATCAGTCACTTTCCTATCACTGGACAAAATAACTGATACCCACAACTTGAAGGGGGAGAGATTTGTCTGGCTCACAGTTTCAGAGGTTTCAGTCCAAGGTCGGCGGCTCCAAAGAAGGACAATCATGACAGAGGGAGGACAAGCAAAACTGCTTAGTTCATGGTAAAAGGAAACAGTGCAGGGCAATAACACAACAGAAGGGGCCAGAAGCCAGATACAGTAATTGAAGTTATACTTCCATGATCCACCCAGACACACCCAGAAGTGTATTTTACTAATTCTCTAGGCAGCTGTGAAGTCGATTAAGTTAACAAAATACTTTAACTCTCACATCATCCATTCTCAGCCTTTGACTGATCATTCACTTTAAAATAATAAAGAGAGAGAGAGAATCATACCACTGTCTAAAATTTTCCAGTAGCTGTTCTCATAGAGATACTGTTCCTTCGGGATCCAGCCCCATCCAAACTATCACTGAGTGGGCCCCCTTCCATTCTATCAACCATCATTTTACCCTCTGCTACACCCACACAACACTTCTTCCACCTTTCCTCACCCACCTGGAGGATTCCTACCAAATGCTTCAGAACATAGTCCAAGTATTATCTCGCTAGGCCCTCACAAACTCCTCCATTCCTCCCTAGGTGATTTCCCCCAGGATCTTACCCGAACTTTTGTAAATAACTGTCACAGCACTTATTCTATTCTATTGCAATTATTTCTTTATCCATCTGTCTTCCTTTCTAGATCCTGAGTTCCTTGAGGGCATGGCTGACCTCCCTTATCCTCATATCTCAAGTACCTTGTAATGTAAGATCAGTGCAGGAAATGTGCTCAATAAATCTGTGGGCTTAAGTCTACATTTCAGGTTTACAAAATACCAAGAATCTGATTCTTAACAGGTGTAAGTCATACCTGCGGTTATACATTGTACTCACAGCTAAAAGCAAGTGGTCTAACTGTAAAGTAACCCTAGTTTCATCACTGCCTCTATGGTTTTCCTACCTCTTTGACTGCAGCACATTCAACAGATGCTCTAAGCTCGGCATTCTTAATTGTAATTTCTCCCAAGTGCCTCACCTTGAGCTCCTGACCTTCTCTGTATGTTCAATATGCCCCTTACTTCAATTATTATCTCTATGCTAGTCCTAAATCACACCAACTTCCAACTCTCTATTAAGGCTCTCTTTCCATGGGTTCCAGTCATATCCAATAACTCCCAGCCCCACATACTCAAATTCAATGTATAATTTCCTTTTTCTAGTGCTCCACAAACCACTACCTCTTTCAACTGCTCAATTCCTATCCCCATTATTTCTCCACCATCGAGGTTTGAAACTTTAGTGCTCCCTTTACCACTCCATCTCTTCTAAATGTTATGATGCCCCACGAAATGAATCTTAGATTCATTCTTTCCTCCCCCTTTTCCTCATTTCACACCTGTGATGGTTTTTTCCTTGCTTTCACTTTCCCCTCTGTCTGATTCATTTTTAATGACTGTCAGACCCATTTTTCTAAAAAAATTGGTTTTATCAACTCAATCTCTGCACAACTCAGAAAGCCTCTAATGAATCACTGTTAATGATTGTAGCTTCAAGGCTAAACTGTTGTGACACATTTTCAAAGCCACCCATAATTTGCCCCTTTTTCTCTCCCAGTCATCTATATTTATTTCCCCTTTTGTTCAAATCACTGGTTCTCAACCAGGAGCAATTTTGCCCTCACCCTGGGACATCTGGCAATATCTGGACCAATATTTTGATTATCATGATGAGACAGAAAGAGGTGAGTACCACTACCTAGTGCACATAAACTAGTCTTTCTGCCAAGGCTGAGAAGTCCTACTCCAAATCAAGGCTCTTGTTCCTACACCATGCTATCATTACGCCTTTGCCCAGAATATTTCCCCCAACCTGGAATGTTGTGTCCCTTCCCCTTGACTATTCATGCCTTATTTTCAAATCCTGTTCTAGATCTATGGCTCACAACTTTCAGTACCATCTACAGGCTTATGATTCTCATATGTATATCCCTAGCAGTATTAATTTTTCTGAACTCTAGACTCACTTACCCAACATTCTCCTAGACATTTCAGGAGTGTCCATTTAATACATCTGAACTTAGATTCCTGATAATTCCAAAACTGCTTCTTCTCAATTAATTCCACAGCTCTAGTAATCACTGAGTTGCTCAGGACAAAAGGCCAGGAGTTATTCCTAACACTCCCACTGCTTCAGTGTCTTCTCTCAAATCAAGCCATTAGCAAATCCTGTCGAGAGGCTACCTCAGAGATATCTCACGAGTCCATCCACTTCTCCATCTCCACCCACCACTTTTATTTAGCCTATCACAAACGCCTCCTGACAGGTCTCCCTATTTGCACTCTATTCACTATTCAGCATCTGGCATTCAGCTTAAAACCAGGAATGGCCTAGAACAAACTCTAAACCCCTTTCCTTGACCCACACCCCATACAATTTGGTCTCTGTCAGCCTGGCCCCTTCCCCTTCCAGCCATATCTATTCTACTCCCCTGGTTCTCTAAGTTGCAAATAAAGCCTTCAGTCTTTTAAATGCATCCCCAGCTCTAACTATGGAGCCTTTTATATTTATCTTATTCCCCATTAGTGTGGTCACACCCATTAGTCTCTCTCATATACTTCAACTTTTCCTTCTTAGCTCTTATAATTTTTAATTATATATGTATCATCATTTGCTATTTAGTATCTGTTTCTTCTGTGAGAATTTAAAGTCCATCAAGGAAGAGAACCATCAGGACTTTTACTTTTTTTTTTTTTACCACTACTATACCACTTTGTTTACTACTACATACCCAATGACTAACACTATATGCTAAGAGTACATGCGCTGGGGGTGGTGGGGTACACTTGTAATACTAGCACTTAGGGGGCTGAGGCAGGAGGGTCACTACAAGTTCGAGACCAGCCTGAGCTACAACGTAAGCACAAGGCCAGCCTGAACTGCATAACAAGACCCTGTCTTGAAAAGACAAAAAGAAAAAAAAAGAGTATGTGAAATTAGGAATTTAAATTTGTGGAAGCCTAATTGCTGACAATGAATGAAACAATGAATGAATGAATCTTGTGCTTACACTTCAGCTCACAATCTCATTCTTCTCTCAACTCCCACTGAACTTTCTGTCAGTACAATTTAAAATAGCTTCATTAAAAACAGGTAAGTTCTGTGGGCAAGAATCTTGTCCCACAATCTTCACTTAATCCTCTATTCCCAATCCATCGTCAAAATTTGCCCTTTACACACAATAATTGTACAATAAATGTGGCTGTACTTTGTGTCTTCCCAAAGTTCACGTGCTGGCAACTTAACCATAAGACCTTTAAGAGGTGATTAAGTCATAAGGGCTCTGCCTTCATGGATGAAGAATGCTATAAGTGTAGGAGTAGGTCAATTATTGTGGAAGCAGACTTCTAATAAAAAGTTTGGCTCCCTTCCATTCCTCCTCTCCACCTCCCACCCCCAGCACAAACACCCTTTTCTGTCTTGTCTTCCATTTTCTGCCAATAGATGAAGAAGAAAGGTACTCACTGAGGGGGTTCTGCCACCATGGACTTACAGCCCCCAAAACTGTAAAACTGAACTGTAACATTTTCTTCATAAATTAGTCTTTGGTGTTGTTATGGCAACACAAAACAAACTAGAACATCAGCATACATGAAGTTCTGTAATTATTCTCTGTATTTTAATCTCCTAAGTAGTCCTCTTGGAAGATTTCTTAAAATTCTTATGAGCCTAAGCTTGATAAGAAGCTGCATACACCAGCCCAAATCCATCTATGTTTCCATATGCAAGTAAAGAGTCTGAAAATACAGGATTTTTTAAAGGAAGGCTTCCAAAAGTACCTGAGCCTGAGGAGCAATGGCACACACAGGAACCTAGATGCAGATAACCTTATTTTCACAATCTCAGAAGAAAAAAATGCTATACATTTCAACTCTGCCTGCCTAAATTTTATGCTGAGGCCTGTTGTTTCCATAGTTGTAATAATAAAGCTACCTGAGGACCAGGACTTAGTGTGTATCAGTACTTTGTGGGACATACTGTGAAATAGCAATATACTAAAGAGCTTCATACAAACCAGGAAAATTAATATGATAGGTCTATAGCAAATCAGAGCTCCTGAGCAAGAGTCCATGGAAAATAGGGTGTGAAATTAACCACGCAGACTCCTCTAATCGCTAGGTTGTTTGCCACTACTCATTTATGCATATTTATTCCTTTTGTACATTGAAAAATCTCACTAACAAGTACTACAAGGCATTAAAGCTCAAGGGAAAAAATATAGGAGAGGAAATTCTACTCATTATGTTGTTTTATTGTAAATTTAGACAGAGTTCCCATAGTTCTCTTTATCAGTAGATCCTCTCTTCTAATTGTTCTTTGGGAGCACAGCATGAAAACTACTGCTATAAAACTCATCTTCCTTGTTTAAAAGATGCTCATCCACATTTTTCTACTTGCAAAAGGTAAATGAAAACTAGAAATTGCAAAGCATTTGTAAGAACCTAGAGCATCCATGCTATTATAATAAAACCCATAGCTGATTAGCCCTTAAGATGGCATACTGAGTATTCGAATTTCAAAATGATTTACTTTCACTGTTTTACTAAAAAGTGACTGATAACAAGGGTCAAGTTCAAGTTTTATCAAATGCTGCTATAAACACATAAACAGAGAAAGAGGGCAAAGTAACAGGGTAACCATGCTAGAGGCTGGAAAAGTAAAGGAAACTTGCTAAGACTCAAAACATTCACTCAACAGTTTTTCAACCTCAATGCTATTGATCTTTGGTGTTGAATAACTCTTTACTGGAGGGAGAAGGGTACTGTACTGCATGTTGTGTGCCATTTAGCAGCATCGCTAGAACCCACCAACTAGATGCCAGAAACACTTCCATCCCATTATGACAAGGTATGTCTTCAAACACAAATGCTGTGGAGGATGACAGGGAAGTGGGGTGCTAGGAGGCAAATATACCCTGCCTAAGAACCAATCTTCTAAGAGCAGGAGGGAAAAAAAATATCTCTACAAAAAGAAAAAGGGATACAGAATGCAGCTACACAGGTGTCTTGGGTGTATCAAGGGTGAGCCAGTCAACTTGTTTCATTTGTGGAAATGAAAACCCAATTTTAACAACCATCTAGCCAATCCAAAGCCGAAAGACCTAACAAACTCCTAACAGTCAACTTAAAATGGTTAGAAAGCAAGAAGGAATTCTAGTTGAAAAAGTTACTGAGAAGTATTAATACCTTAAAGTTTTAAAATGACAAAAACCACAAAGACATAGTTTTCTAGAACTCAAGGCAAACTATCTCAAAATGGCAAATTGGTTTTACTACCTCTGCCAATTTATCACATTGCCAATTCCAATGGGGGTGGCTGCCTGGAGCCCAGAACAGAGCAGAATTCTAATGCCAAATGTGAAGAGTATTGAAATTAAATAATGCCTGCCACAAATAAGCACTAGGGCATGGTAACAGCTAAGCTTCATATTCACTTCAAATTTCTTCACACTCAAAATATCCATCACATTCGACTGCAATAAAAATATCTGCAAAAAGAAAAAGAATAACCAACCCACCACAGTGCTGTCAGACTTACAAAAAAAGAAAAAAACCCTCATCATATCACTTCCCTACTTAAAAATCAGCTCTGAATTCTCAACTTCCAGAGGATAAAATCCAAACCAGCTCACAAGGCCTTTCACAATGCCTTTACAACACACTTCTCCCCAGGCTTTCTTTACCTCCATAGCTTTCCATGGTGCAACCAGCCACTAAATATCTTATTTCCCCCAAGTACCTGCCCTTTCACATCACCCATTCCTGCACATAAACTTCTATTAGTACTTCACAATACTGCTGAAAAGTTAGCTTTGCTGAAAAGTCGTGACTTTTACTTGATGCTTGGCATATGCTATTCAAAGTGTGGTCACTGGACTAGCAGGGGTTTCACATAGGGGCTTGTTATAAATGCACACTCTTAGGTGCCACTACAGCTCTACCAAATTCAAATATGCTTTTTAATTAGATCCTTGCATCAATTATGAGTGTGAATTATACACACATTAAAATACAAGAAGTGCTGTCTTGGGAATTTGCCAAGTCCTACTGGACTCCACTCTTCATAAGCAGGTACAGTGTCTTCCTCTAAAACAACATGGTAGGTGAGACCCGTTGGTGGGCTGCAGAGGTAGGTCTTTCTTTACTCATCCCCCATAAGACTGGAAGCCCTACCTTCCAGTCTCCCTGGCAGCCCATTGATTGCCAATGGAATGTCAGCAGATGCCTGCTCAGGAGACTTCTGGAAGAACTTTTATCTCCCTAATCACTTTCTACCTTCAAGGGTGCCATTATTAGGCAATCATGAGGTGACAAACATGAAAACAAAATGTCAGTAATAGTATGTACAATAGTATGTACAAGGTCCTTGTTGGGCCAGGCAAGCACTACACCCCCTTAGAACTATTTACCTCCAGACTACTGTGTGAGCACTTCAATATTTCTATTACTTAGCACTCTCATTGGGGATTTTTCTTTCTTGTCCTAAATGCATGAATGAATGAATGAATGAATGAATGAAAATTAATGAAGGCAGAGTGAAATCTATAAAAAGTTCAGAAAACCACACCTTATTAAAGGGGGGGTGGTGTTAAGAATTTGTTCAACTCTGTAAAGTACACCTTTAATATCACTGTATTTTTATAAGTACTGACCCATTTCTGTTCACAGCTTAATGGATACAATGAAAATTACCTTTAAGAATCTATTCATTTTTGCCAAAGTTTGTATATCGATCAGTCCTTGCACTTCTAGAACTATCAACCTATTTCTGCTCACAGCTTAATGCATAAAAAAGGGAAAACAACTGCCTAAAGGGCAATGAAATGTTTATATGCTGAGATGCTGTAGAAACAGACTGTCATACTGAATAAGAGTAAAAACCAAACTTAACCCTGGGCTCTGGCCTTGAAAAGTTTTCAATTGCTGTGGTTTACAGATAACTATTTGCAAAGAGGAGGAGGGGAAAAAATACAAACAGTAGCTAACAGATTACCATTCTCCTATTTTCTTATTTTCAGATATTTCTTTGTTTGGCCTTTATCTCAGTCAAGTATTTTCATTCAAATTTTCAAGATCAACTAGTAACTATTTTTCCTTTTGCGAAAAATAGGGCTGAGCAACACAAGTCAAAAATATTCAAAGAAGAGAAGAGCATACTGGCAAGAAAGGTCCTCAAGAAAACAGGACCTTAACCAAGTGCAGACTCCTCAGCTAGATCACCATTTTATACTGTATCAAAACATTTACTTAAATGTATTTTAGAAAGAAATTTGATAGTACCAATGAAAAGCCAGTACCACTTGCCATAAATAGAAGACAAATGGAAAAAAAAAATAAAAGCATAACCTTATTAAATTCAGCTACTGTTGCCTATCAAAGTCTCTAAACCTTAAGTTTGTTTTTTCTTTGTTTAAAAAAAGGGGGAGGGTGGAGGAGGAAAGACCAAGAGGTTTGTCAAAAACAAGCTAACATCAAACTGACACTCTCGTGGAAGAATCAGGATAAAAAGAGAAGAAATTGACTTTCCTGCTGTTATGTCACTCTTATTTAATACCACTAGCCATGTCTCACCTAAGTACATCCTTTATACACTCTCCAACCATCATTCCCTTCTGCTTAGAGTAAGAGTCCACTTCCTTAGCACAGTCTAAAAGGCCCCATACCAACTAGGCCCAGACTATCATTCTACTCATTAAACCTCACCTCCAGCACACAAAGGCCCCAAGGGCCATCTCCCCCATTTTAAAGTGGCCTCCCAACACATCAATCACATCACCAAGTTCTTTCTTCAAACTATTACCTGATATTAACTCCTCAACTAAAGGATTTAATAACAAAAGTAACAGCAGCAAATACACATGAGTATTCAGCCACACTTAATACAGGCTGAACCTTTTGAGACTACCAATCTATAAACCAAAAATGGGACAGTCTGAACCTTTTGAGAGTACCAGTCTATAAACCAAAAATGGGACGGTGTCCAATTTAACATTTCAACTTGTTTGCTACAAGGTAGGAATCGAATGAAAAAACTGTGGAACAGAAAGGTTAACATGCCTAGAGTCACATCTTCAGTAAGTGGCAAAACCAGGATTTGAACCTAAAGAAATGTATCCCAGTCGTATCCACTCCCTAGAATGCACGCTCCACAAAGGCAGGGTCTTTCTTGCTAGTAGAAATAACCCTTCACAATGCCTAACTAGTAAAGGATCTGGTTGTGCACTTAATGGGTGCTCAGTAATTACATGCTGAAAGAATGCATGAATGAATACGAATGAGTGAGCCTCCCTTACAATCAGGGCATCTGTCCCAGACCTAATGCCCCCAATGTCTAGCACAGGATCTGGTGTTTATGGACTGGGCTCTCAATACACGCTAGATGAATAGATTAGATACATGGATGGGTAGATGATAGCTACATGGATGAGTGGATGGATGGGTAGATGGGCCTCCTTTATAATCCAGGCATCTGTTTCAGACCTGTCTTGAGTATCCAATGCTCCAATGCCTAGCACAGGACCTGGTGCTTATGCAGTGGGCTCTCAATATACGTTAAATGAATACATAGATGGATAAATAAATGGATGAGTGGAAAAATGGTTGAATGGATGGATGGGCCTCCCTTATAATTAGGGCATCTATTCTAGACCTCTCTGAGTATCCAATGCCTCAGTACCTGGCACAGGACCTAGTGCTTAAGCAAAGGGCTCTCAGTACATGTCCAGTGAATGGATGGACATATGAATGGATAGATGGATGAGCCTCCCTTACAATCAGAGCATCTGTCACAGTTATTTCCAAGCATCCAATGCTGAAGTCGACCTGGCTGCGTTAAGTGGGGGACAGCAATACTTGCCCGGGCGGGAGCTCCCGAGTCTCACCTTGAAATCGCGGCTGTGCTGCGGAGTGTACTCCAAGGTCCAGAGGGCCCGCACCAGTTGCGCCAGCTGCTCGGTAACCTCGCCCTGGCCCTGCGTGCCTCTGCCCGCGGACTGCTCAGGGTCGGGCAAGGGCTCGGGCCGTCCCGCCCGGTACTGGCCCAGCGCCAGGTACTCGGCGAAGAGCTCGGTGTTGCTGAGGCACTGCAGCGTGGCGTTCATGAAGCACGTGTTGCCGTGGTTGCGGAGCCCCGCCACGCCGGGCACCGGCTCGGTGGCGCAGGCGGGCGGCGCGGGCGAAGCGGGCGAGGCGGGCGGCGGCGGGCACGGCGGCGGCGTGGGCGCGGCGGCCGGCCCTGGCGGGAAGCAGCTGCGGAGGCCGCCGCGGTCAGGGGCGGCACCCTCGGAGCTAAGGTGCGACAATGTGGACAGCGTCTTGAGGACGCGGCTCATGAAGCTGCCCACCGAGCGCACCGAGGACGGCGAGGAAGGAGCTGCCGGCCCGGGGCCCCCCGCACCGCCGCCACCCGCGCGGCCGCTCCGGAACAGCCGCTTGCTGAAGGAGCGCTTCTCCTTCCCGCTTGCCGCCGCCGCCACGGGCGGCCCGGGCCCGGGCGCCGTTACCTTGGACATGGCGGCGGCCACTGACGCTCATCACCGCGCCTGCCCACCCGGCCCGCGGCCCCGCCAAGGCCGCCGCCGCATTCCGCTGCGACTCGCCGGGCCCGGGGGCTCGACGCCCCACACACCTCACAACGCGGCGGAGCCAGCAAGCTAGCGGCAGCTGCGGGCGGGAGCGCGCGCGCGGTCCGCCCAGCTGGGCCGCTCACGTGACCCACCTCCCGGCACCGCCCGTCCCACGCTGATGCCACAATGGCCGCCATGTTGACTATGGGAGCGGAATTGGCTTTGCAGCCCGACCCTATGACTCGAGGCTCCCGGAGCGGTCCTGCTGCGTGAAGCCAGAAAGAGGCCATGTCTAGTATGGGCACGGTCCAAACTCTTAGAGCTAAGCTATCGGTCCAGGTGAAGGACCCCAGGTGTGGGTCTCCAGCTTTGCTGGTCAGATGGCAGAGATCTGTGGAAAGCTGAGAAATGAAGCAACTATCAGTTACCAGACGGTGAGAGAGTAGGAGACATAGCTGTGTGCTATTGTGGTCCAGTCAGCTCCGCCTAGCTGCGAGGGACTCTGCAAATCCTATGGCCAGCACACTACCCCTAAGGCCATTACAGAACCTGACACATGCCTGTGGGCTTTTCTTCAGCTGTACTTTGGGGTCCAAGTGAAACGATGTTATTAGAATTATCTTCCTTTTCAGATCAGGCTTAAAGACGCCTATGAGCTCTCCCCTTATTCATTCATTTAACAGTTACTGAGCACCTGCTATGTGCCAGGCGCTGTGTTAGACGCTAGGAATACAAAGAATGAAACAAACGCCATTTCTGCCTGCCATCTTTACATTTTTAGCGGATGCTTGGAATTTACGTGTTCTATACGTTATGAAAAGCGTAGAATAGTGTATTCTTTAATCTTCAATTCAGTGTCTTGGCAATTTCCCTCATTCAAAGCCATGTTTGGTTCAGATCCCTAAACTTAACCTCTAAATCAAGGGTCACAGACCCAGGGCTGTCACAATGACCAAATAGCAGTAGCAATCAATGTAGAATCCTGGTGCAGCAGCATCTGTTGATCTATTAATATTTCAAGTGACTTGGCTGTCAGTGTAGGAAAAAAATATAGAGACTGATGGAGACAGTAACAAACTTCAAATTAACATTCTTCTAAAGGGTGACTGCCACTCAGCGCTAGTCACTTGTTCCCATGTGAGAATGAGAGCTGCTAGATCATCTGACTTTTTAAAAGAAGGTGAAAATCCTATTTTTAAATATCACTTCACTTTAAAAAGAAAAATAGTCCGGTGTGGAATGAGCATTATTATATATTTGGACTGCCTTCAGCTCCAAGCTGTGCCACCATAGTTTGTGAAGTCTTCTTTGTAACCTCTTCTTTGAGTTATTTTTCCTGAAGAAAAGAAAAATCAAGGAAAAGAGCGAATGCTCCCCTTTAAAAAAAAAAAAATGAAGGCTGCCTTACCCTCATTTCAAGTAAATAGCCTTTGTTGCTGGGTTTTCACCAGCGACAGTAGGGTACTGTGCTGATATCCCTGGGGTACTCTGCACTAACTGAACCACTTCCACTCCCACAACTGACTCAAATTACCCATTCCTCGGTGCACAGTGACTTATCTGAACCTCACAGAGAGGTCCAGATAAAGAAGTCCAAGCTTTCATACTAAAAGATGAACACACTGGCCCTCAACCTTTGCACATGTTTACTGCTCCAAATCTTTCCCCATTTCAATCTTTCTGCTGTGAACATCTTTCCTTGAATTTTTTCATTTAGCTAAACTTTTCTCATCCTTCAAGACTCACTTTAGGCATCAAATCCCTCCAGAAGGTATCCCTTCTACAGGCTTTCTTGGTATCTTTCAGTAATGATAGACTTGACCACATTGAAATTCAGCTTAAAATCTACCCTGAATTGTAGGCTTCAACCTAAAAGAGGCCCATGTCCTTACTAAGGACTCAGAAAGGTAACCATCATTGCAGATGGGCTGTTTGGTAACAATGTATCTAGAAAAACATCTGAAATTCTTGGTAGGATTCCTGAGAACTCCTTCCTAGTCTGGCCCCTCTTTGATTCTAGGTTTAATGGTTTCCAAGGGGGCCTAGAGCCATTAGGTTTGGCCAAAATAGGCTTGAAGAGTCCTCAGTTGGAGACCTTAGAAAATTGTCATTCCTTTAAGACAACTCCAAACAGGGTTCTCTAGTAAATCTTCAGATGGGATACAGCTCGGAGGTAGATCGCTTCCCTAGCATGTGAACGGCCACTTTAATCTTCAATTCAGTGTCATCACCAATGCTATAAAACAATGACAAAATGTAATTCTTCCACTAGCTCTCTTAGAGAAAGGAAGGTATGGTGGGGGGACAGAAGCAACTACAGTATCATTATGGCCTATGTTTTCTCCAATCCTTCAGATATATCCTTAGCCTGAAACCTGAGTATATTCAATGGTTTCAGGCTAAGGATATGCTTGACATTTCATACTGGACACTACATTTTATAGCTGACACCTATTGTTAGGTTGACCTCTGGAAAGGTTTTATCCAGCTCACAATGAATGGGAAGCACACATTTCCTGTCCTGAGATAGTGCTGAGTTTTACTGTCTTTTCCATAGGGAAAATTTATTGAACAATAACCCAGATGTCAACACCATGCTTGGGAGCTCATAAATCCTGCATATGAATAAGTTAACATTATTTAAGAGATTTACAGAAGATTACCTATTTCCTTGAGAATTGGATTTTCATCTGTTAAAAAGAGTAATAACTAGTTCTTCTCCTTTTTTCTGGATATTAGTGTATTCAGTTCAGCAATGCATTAAACTGTCTCATTTTTTACTAGTTAGTAGCAAGCAGTAATATATTTTATTGAACATGAAAATAAATTTTATAAGCTTGTATGGCATATTAATGTTCTATTGTATGAACAAGGTTGAACAGCATATGCTTGTCTTTCAGCTGACCAACTTCCTATCTGAAAAGGATACAGAATTAGGGAAGACAACTGCAGCTCCCCTTACAAAAATGGGACAGGGATTGGTAAGAAGGTATTGCCCTTCCCACCTCTATTAGATAGAACCCAGGAAGGTGAAACTAAGAAAGGACAACTGCTTTACATGCATACCAACCTGAACATGCCTGATCTTGCCCAATTTCAGAAGCTATGCAGGATCGAGCTTGATTAGTACTTACTTGGATGGGAGAAAAACCAACCAGATACTCCTATCTGGATTTTGGCTCTGGAAGTGTTAACACAAGTTTAGTTGGAGATAATGCAGTGAGTGAGTGAATCTAGTGACTACATTTTCAACGCGGAGGCCTATAGTAGTGTATAGTGCCAAGGAAGGTGGTTGCTTTAGTGGCAAGTTCTTACCAAAGTCTGCCTCCCTGGGTTTCTGCCCGAGCCTGTTTCTCTAGCTTTATTTTTTCTGTGAGTGAACCTGATAGGCTTCCTATAAATTCTTTTATTGTTGAAAATAACTAGTGTCAGTTTCTGTTGTTTACAATCAAGAAAATAACTAGCACTACATTTTTATTAGCAATTTGAATTTTTTACTGGTATGAGTTACCTGCACACATGCTTATTTTTCTTTTTGATGTATTCCATTTATAAATGTTGACTAATAAATAATATTTTGCTTATGAATTACTTTATTCTTTGGTCTTTTCCAATTCATTTGATTAGTTACCTTTCAACCATGTTCATGGTGTTTTCAGATCACAGAGTTTTAATTATTTTATATAGGCAAATTATGGGTCTTTTTCATAAGGGTTTCTGATTTTTTGTCAACCTTAAACAATCTTCCTCCATTCCCAGATCATAATACTACTAATTATGTTATTGTTTAATTCTGTTATTGGCTTTTCCTCTCTTTACTTTTAATGTTTTCTCTCTTAAGACTTTGTTTTTACGTGACAAGATAAGTAGGGATCTACTATCGTTTGAATATCATTCATCCCCACCAAAACTCATGTTGAAGTTTAGCTCCTATGTGGCAGCATTGGGAGGTGGGATCTAGTGGGAGGTGTCTGGGACATGGGAGGAGAACTTCATGAAGGGATTAATCTTTTCTCAGGTGAATTTGTTCTTACTCTGACAAGACTGAGTTCATTACTATGAGAGTAGGTTTTAAAAACGAGTCTGTCTTCCACAGCCCAGCTGCTTTTCCACTTTCTGCCATGAATTGAAACCTCAAGAGGTCCTCTACAAATGC
Source organism: Hydrochoerus hydrochaeris (assembly GCA_004027455.1). NCBI lineage: Eukaryota > Metazoa > Chordata > Mammalia > Rodentia > Hydrochaeridae > Hydrochoerus > Hydrochoerus hydrochaeris. The sequence continues at coordinate 891,993 of PVLA01000066.1, forward strand.
TGCCACTGGATCTTGGACTTACCAGCCACCAGAAACATGAACCAAAATAAACTTCTTTTCTTTACCAATGACCCAGTCTCAAGTATTCTGTTACAGCAGCATAAAAAATAGCATAAGACAGCATCTTGCCTTTTTTCTACCCTATCCAATTGTCTCAGCATCATTTTTAAAAATAGTCTAACCTTTCCCCTTTAAAATGACACATCCACCACCTCTTAAACTTTACATACATTTAGTATTTAAAAAAAAAAACTATTCTATCTCTATACTCCAGAGTAATACAGGTTCATAATATACTGAAAGGTTTGATAGGTGAAACTTCCTAGTACTTTATTAGCTATTTGTTTGCTTATTTTCTCAAACAAACTTAATCTTTGGTGGGTTAATATATATGGATTAATTATGAACAATTAACCTCATATTCATCTTATCTGACAATAAAGTATGTGTTTTAAAATTTATAGTAGGACTTTTAATGTTCCTCAAAGAACTGTAGTTTCCTTCCAAAAGCACAAATTAAGTTTATTCCAGCCAGGTACAGTGGCTTACAGTTGTAATCCTAGTTATGCAGGCTAAAATAGGAGACTGACGAGGCAGGAGGATCAAGAGTTCAAGGTTGGCCTGTCTCAAAGTAAATTTTAACAATAGCTTGGATTACTATTGCCTAGAGCGCTTGCCTAGCATATGCAAGACTCAGTTCAATCCAAAATTACATACACTCACACACACACACACACACACACACACACACACATTACTACTATGAATGGGGTATTTTTATCTTTTTTTTTTCTATTTGTCAATAGGGTAAAATTATTTTTGTAACCAGCTACCTTGATGAACTTTGATTCTTTCTCATACTATTCAATTGATTCTCTTGGGTTTTTTTTTTTAAGGAATTCATGTTGAGTCCACTTTTTCATCATATTCATACCTAATCTTTTTATCCTGTTGTCTAATTGCCCTTCCAGAGCAGCAACAGGAACAAGAATAGGAAATCCGCATTGTTCTTAACAGTAATAACCATACTCCCAGAGCTTCACCATTAAGCATTATGCTTTGTTTTTGGTTTGAGATATACATTATTTATTACATTAAAGTGATGTCCATGTATTCCTACTTCAAAAAGCACTATTATCAGAAATGGATCTTGCATTTTATGAAGTGCCTTTTGTGCATCAAGAAAGATAAGCATCTGCATTTTTCTCCTCTCATCCATGTACCCATCAGAGGTTCTTGGTTGCAAGCAATACAAACCACTTCTTGGTTGTAAACAATACAAACCACCTTTTACTAACTTGAGAGCTAGAAAAGTAGTTCATTGGAAAGATATTGAGCAGCTCACAGAATTTTCAGAAAAGTTTCAGAAGCAGATTTGGGAAACCAAGGAAGACAATGCATAGACAAGATCCCACTCCAGAAAATGTTGCTTAAGATGTCATTGTTGGCACTTTCACCAGAGAGGGTCCAAGGAAATTCCCAAAGTAGTGGTAGAAAGCCTAAATACATACTACCTATAGAACTAAGCTACTGGTTCACTGACTGCCATCACAAAAAAAGAATTTCCAGGACTGGTCAGTAAGAGACGTGCGAAGGATTTAGTAAGCAGAAATTTAAATTTACACTCTCAAGAGCTGAAGTGCAGTCATTCAGAGAAATGAGACATTTTATGATCCTAAGCTGGGAATATTTATGGTACCTTGGGCTATGTGTTCAAGATGGGTGATCTAGGATGTATATTCCTACTGCCTGTCAGAATACCCATTTGGTGGACTATGTCAGAATGCAAACTATTTACATATGTTTAAAGTGGAAATATGCTGCCTACCAATATTACTGCTGAGCTCTGTGGAAGGAATTGCAATTTACAGGTGAAAGGCACGAGTCCAGAGCACAACTAACAGGCTTATTGAGCCCTTAAGACCCTTAGGAATCTTTTTGGAGTGAGTTTCTTGGAAGGGAAAGGGTCTTATGTAACTTTTGTGTCTTGAAGCTGCAGTTTTTCTTAAAAGTGCAATTTTGAAGTCTCCTTTCTATCTTTATTTCTTCTATGCTACTTCAATACCACAGGGAAACTGGACACTTGCTGGGGGCACCACTATCAAATAGGCCAGCTACACCGATATATTCTTGATTTACCATGTCCACTGTAACAATTGTTGAATCTTTTCTGATTGTCTCTGAACTTTTTCTGTCATACCTTCAATTATGTAAGCTCCAAGTAGAAGCATCCATTGGGTAGGGATAGACCTAGGTTGGTCATTAACCTCAAAGTAGGAGGATGTACCCTCTCCTTCCAGCTTCTATAGTGGGAGGCAGAATTGCCTCCTCTTTTACTCAAGATCCCCCCAAAAGGAAGATTATTCAATGCTATACTTCTCCTGTGTAGGGTCATATTGATAGTGTTAAATATATCACTTTATCTATTTGCTAAAATTTCTTATAAAGTTTTGTATCTATAACAATGTCAGCTTGCAGTGTATATTTGTGTGTGTGTGTGTGTGTGTGTGTCTGTGTGTACTGTCTGGTTTTGGTTGTACCAGCTTTTTAAAAGAAATTGTCCTATTTTCTTTGGACTTTAATTTAAATTATGTTTTCAAATACAACAAGATGTCACAATTTATGAAAGAATACAGCAAGAAGTCACCATTTATGAATTAGAAAGCCAGCCCTCACCAGACATGGAAACCTGCAAGTGCATTAATCTTGGACTTGTCAGATCCAGAATGCTGAGACACAAATGTATGTTGTTTAAAGATATTTATAGTATTTTACAAGACTAAGACAGTATTTTATATGACTAAGATAGGAGACAGAGAATACTTTGTTTAGAAAGGGTTAGCCAATCTAGGTTTTGAAGGATGAATAGGAGATGGCCCGAAGGGAAATGTAGTGTGCAAGTAGGGTATTACAAGCAGAGATCAAACAGGCTAAAACTTATAATTAAAAATAATGTGCAGTAACCAGCATGGGTGTGAAGAAGCAGCCAGCTCAGCCCCTGCACACACACACAGGCCACCATTAAACCTCTTCAGCAGGTAGCCAGCATGGGTGGGGAGAAGAAGCAGCCAGGCCCACCTCTACAAATCTGCTAGCTACCATGCCATGTAGATAGTGCAGGCTGAATCAGCCAGCCACATCTTGAAGAAGCTACAAATGTCTGGAGAAGCCCACCCCCACACCCCACTGCCTGGGAACCTGGGCTAGGAGAAACTCAGGTACCTGACCCATGCCCCTACACTTTGGTTGAGTAGCCAACATGGGAAGCACCTGGGACTCCACAACCTGCTCATCTGGAGGAATCCAGGAATATGTTCTCAGATGAAGGAGCAAAGGCAATCTCTGGCCTCCAGCCCGAATAGAACAAGTCCAGGAGACATGGACATGGAAGACAGCAGAAGTCGCACACTTGAAATTTCTGTTATTATGACAACTGAAGTAAAGAAACTACTTCATGAGACTGTAAAATAAATCAGATGGGAAATAATATCTTAGATAAAAGAAGAAATGACAAACATAATAAAAGGTTTGCTGAGTTTATCTAAAGAAGACATGGATTTAAAAAAGAAAGAAGAGCATAAGAGAATGAGGGAAACCTTAAATTAACAATATGGAGAAGAATTGGAATGCATGAAACAGACTCAAAGAGATATCCAGGAAATTACAAACTCATTGGAAGCTGGTAAAACTGCTTGAAAGAAACTGTAGATAGACTTCCAAACCTTGAAGACAGGCTGGCAGCTAGAGATTATGAAAGGAAAGATCCCTTAAAAATAACAAGGAACCAGGAAATAATTCAATAGCTGCAAGACAACATAAAAAAAATGATGTAAGAGTGATACATGTCAGCGAAAAAGCAAGAGTCAGTACAAATAACATAAAGAGATTATTCACAGAAGTAATAGCGGAGAACTTCCTAAGCATGGAAGAAAGATCTGACATAGAGATAAGTGAGGCACATAGAACTTCAACTAGCCATAACCAAAATAAATCTATACCTGGATATATAGTAATCAAGATCCCAGAAATTCAACTCAAGAACAGAATATTAAAGGCTGTTAGAGAAAAGAAACAGATCACCTATAAAGGAAAACCCATCAGAATCATGACAGACTTCTCAACTCAAACCACCAAATCAAGAAGAGCTTGAAGCATTTCAAGTACTGAAAGAAAACAACTTCCAACACAGATTAATGTACCCTGCAAAACTATCTTTCTGAATTAATGGAGAAATAGAATACTCCCATGACGAAGAACAACTGAAGGAATTCATGATCACCAAACAACTCTACAAAGAGTAGTGACAGATATTCTAGAGAGACATAAAAATGACCACAGTTTCAGAAACAGCAGCAGAGTGGGATCATCCAGTAGGGAATACAATTGAATGGAGGGAAAGGTAGGAAGCCAACATCAGGAAAAAATTATGAAAGAGATGAACCAGTGTACATCGGCCTTTCAATTCACCAATTAAAAGAAACACAGGCAGAGTGGATCAAGAAGTAAGATCCATCAATATGCAATATACAAGAGACACATTAACTTGAAAGGAAATTCATAGACTAAAAGTCAAAGAACCAAAAATAATGCTCCATGTGACAGGGAAACAGAAAAAAGCAAGGGTAGCTTGTCCATCAACTGCAAAATGCTAAGAAAGATACGGCATTTTTATACAATGGAAAGCTACTCAGCTATAAAGAAGGATAACCATGAGACTCTTGTAGGTAAATAGATGCAACTTGTGATCATGCTCTTGTATGAAATGGTTCAAACTCCCATAGGTGAACATCATGTTGTCTCCCTAGTATAAAAAAACTGAAGGAGTTAGTGGGATCCAAAATGTACAATAGATTGTGAATGTGAAAGGGGAGGAAATGTCTAAAAAGAGAAGGTGGTAGCCATTGTTAATTCTCTATTATCTTGTTTTAAAGTCCTATATCATTTTCACTGTTTTTGTTTTGATTGGTTTTATTCTGTTTTGTTTGTTTTGAGTTTATTATCTTTGATGGCATGGGCAGCTATTTTGACAATATGGTAACCATTGTTGATTTCCTATTATGTTGTTTTGAAGTTCAATATCACTTTAATTGTTTTGTTTTGATTGGATTTATTCTGTTTTATTTTGTTTTGTTTTATTCCCTTAAAATAAATAAAAATAATAATGTGTAGTTCTTTTGCTTTGGAAATTCAGAATCCATTGAGAAGCCAAGTAGAATCAAAGAAATTATAACACAAAAATTAAAAAAACTGAAATAAATGATGTTGTTCTTGCTCAGAGAGTGGAGCTGAATGTGGAAGAGAGAAAATTAGCCTTTTAGATTTGAATGGAATGACAGGACCGCCAGAAGAGAATATCACATGGATAATTGCATAGAAACATGAATAGGCTCAATGTGTTGAAGAAACACAAGAGTCTAAGGTGCCTCAGAGTCTCAGAACTGTACACATTTTTCATGCATTTTCTTTTAAAAGGACATTCCTCATGTAATCCTAAGAGATTTCATAAATCTCTCCAATACTTACTAACATCTGTCTTTCTCTTTTTTGTAAATACAAATGGAGAAAACCTCAAGTCCAAAGAATTTAGCAGGTAGAAATATTGTGGTAGCTCATATTTTCCATTACACAAACACTTTAAGAAACTTGCCACTCCCATCAGGAGAAGAAACCTATAGTTGCCTCCATTTTTAAAACTTGGTAAGATTTTGAGACTGCCTCCTCTGGTAGAATTCAGCATAAAAGATATTATGTGATTTCCAAGGATACATAAAGAGTATAAGTATACCTTCCATTGGCTCTCTCTGCCTGAGGGTTCTTACCTTTGAAAATGGATGCCATGCTGTGAGGAGGCTCAGGCCATGCTGAGCGATTTATGTATGCAGAGAGGAACCAAGCCCTACACCCTGGATGAGTTCTGGCTAACAACCAGCTCTAACTCACCTGCCAAGTAAGTGAGATATCCTGAAAGTGAATCCTTCAGGTTTTAGTTAATTGACTGCAGTAATGCTACATAGAACAGAGACAAGCCTCCCTGCCAAGTCCTGCCCAGGCTGCAGATTCATGAGCAAAATAGATTACTGTATCATTTTTTACCTGTTGAGTTCTGGGATAATTTGTTACTCAGGATTAAATAGCCAAAATGACTGTCTATATAGATTTTAATTGCATTGTTTTTTTCCCTTTTCTATACATTACCCAGTATCAGGTATTCTATTATAGATACACAAAATAGACTGAACAAGTGCTGTTAATTAACCAATGTTAATTTCTTAATTTTAAAAAAGCATGATGAAAAAACAAAACAAAACAAATGCACAGTGGAATTATGTTTATGTGAAATGTTAACATTAGGGAAAGCTGGAAGAAGAATAGATAGGAATGCTGTATTATTTTGGCAACTCCTGTAAATCTAAAATTATTTCAACATAAAAACTTGTTAAAGTACATTTAACTTTTTTTAAAAGGGAAGATTGATTTTTAAAGTGACATTAAGTGATCGTAAGATAAATTTTTACTTCTTCCTGTAAGCAACTGGCTAGTTAGGAGAACATCCTGAGTTGATAGCAACCGAGGTATAAAACCAACTAAATGCTTGTATTGTTTGATTGACTTTGCAAGACTAACGCCAGTAGTCTAAGCATGTATTAGGAGGATGACAGTATGTAATATAGCAAAAAAAAAAAAAAATATATATATATATATATATATATATATATATATATATATATGGATTTCCTTCTGGCTTGTTGAAATCCAATAATATTCTCATTGTTTTGTTCCATTCTGATTTATTGTTTTGTTATACTCAATGTTCTGTTTTGCTTGCTTTTATTCTGTTTCATTTTCTCCAATTTTACTATGTCTGAGGAAATAGACAACTACTGTGAAGATAACAAGGTATATTATGGTAACCACTGTTGTGACCTATTGTCCTGCTTTGAAGTTATATACTACTTTCACTGCTTTATTTTGATTGGCTTTATTCTGTTTTGTATTGTGGGGTTTTATTTTCCTTGAAATAAAAAAGAAAAGATTATGGTCTCCAAGTGCACCCATTTTCCTACAAATGGCTCATTTATTCTTCTTTATGGCAGAGTAGTACTCCATTGTATATAAACGCCACATTTTTTTATGCATTCATCTGTTGATGGAATCTGGGCCATTTCCAAGATTTAGTTATTATTAATCTGCTGCTATAAACATGAGTATGAATTTATCACTGTAGTATGATGCCTTTAATTCTTTTGGGAAGATACCTAGAAGAGGAATATCTGGATCAAATGAAAACTCTAGTTTTAGTTTTTTGAGGACTCTCCACACTGATTTCCACAGTGGTTGTGCCAATTTACACTTCCAGAAGTAATGGAGAATGATTACTTTCCCCTCAGAGCTCCACTAACATTTGTTCTTGGTTAATTTCTTGATAACAACCAAGTTACTTCTTTCTGGAGTGACATGGAATCACAGTGTTGTTTTAATCTGCATTTATCGAATGACCAGTGATGTTGAGTATTTTTTCATGTATCTATTTGCTGTTTGTACTGATGAGAAATATCTAATCATTTAAGGAGCCTATTTTTGGATTGGGCCTTTAAATTTGGAGGGAGTCTTTTTTTTAATTCTTTATATATTCTAGATGTTAGTCCTTTGAGGACTAAAACAGTTTTCTCATTGTGTGGGTTGTCTTTTCATTCTGTTAGTGGTTTCTTTTGCTGTGCAAAGGCTTTTTAGTTTTATGTGATCCATTTTTGATTCTTTGTAATATTTCTTTTGGGGTCAAGGTTTTGTTCATAAAGTCTTTGCCTGCAGTTATGTCTTCAAGAGTTTTACCTATTCTATCTTCCAGCAGATTTAGTTCTTCTGTTATGGTAGATATCTAATCCATTTTGATTTTAGTTTAGCACATGATGAGCAATATGGATCTAGGTTCAATATTTGGCATGTGGAAAGCCAGATTTTGCAGTACTGTTTATTAAATAGGTTATCTTTCTTACAGTGTATGTTTTTGGTCCCTTTGTCAACGATACTTTATCTGAGTGTGCTTGGAGTTGTTTCCACATCTTTTATTTTCGGGTCTGTTTTTTGTTTTTGTTTTTATTTTGGTGCAAGTATCATGCTGTTTTTCATCACAGTAACTTCAAATCACAGCCAGATGTGGTGGCACATGCCTATAATCCCAACATTTGGTAAACTGAGATAGGAGGATCACTGTGAGTTTGAGGCCAGCCTGGGGTAAAATATTGAATTCAAAGCCAGCCTGTACTACGTAGTGAGACCCTGTGTCAAAAAACAAAACCAAAAATCAATCAATCACTCAGTCAATCAATCAAACAAACCAAAAAACTTCAAATCAGAAATGTCAGTACCTCCTGCCTTGCCCTTGTAGTCAAAAATTGCTTTTTTTATTCTGATCTCTTCTGTTCCATATGAATTGCAGGATTATTTTATCTATTTCTGTGAGGTATGCTGTTGGTATTTTTATTATGATTACACTAAACCTGTTATAATAGCTTTGGAAATTGAAATTACACTGAAACTGTTATAATATGGCCATTTTCACTATACAGTTTCTGTCTACCCAAGAACAAGAGGATATCTTTCAATTTTCTAATAACCTCTTATATCTCTTTCAGAGTACTGTGGTTTTCAATGTATAGATCTTTCATTTCCTTTGTTAGATTGATTCCTAAGCATTTCATTTTTCTTGATGCTATTATGAAAGGTATTGTTTCACTAATTTTTCTTCCAGTGAGTTTGCAATACATGTACAGAATGCTACTGACTTTTGAGTGTTGACTTTGTATCCTGCTATGCTAGATAATTTCGTTATTATAAAATTTTTTTTTATTTAAAGAGAAAAAAACAGGAAAAAGGTAGAAATATTACAGCATTTCAAAAAAAAGGACAAACAGGAAGAGATCACTGGTTGATAAATTACATATTGTCCTTTTAGAAATAGTTGTTCAAGTTACAAAATTATAGCATACAAAGTAGACATTCAAGCAGTGAGACTGCAAACAGATCTGTTCGACAATCCAACAAGAACTTAGAAGTATGGTTATCAATACTACACACTTAAATATTCATGCAGTTATATCTTTTATAGCACTTCCTATTTCCTCTCTTTTTTACAATACCAATTATGCATTTTTAAAAATTTTATTTAAAGAGGGAAAAAAGCAAAAGAAAAAAGAGTAACAACAATACAGAATTCTAAAAGATAAAAGAGAAAAACAAACATTAAGAAATCACTAGTTGATAAATTACATATTGTCATCTTTGATGTAGTTGTTCAAGTTACAAAATTAATGCATGCATAGTAGACATTCAAACAGTGAGACTGCAAACAGTTCTGCTCAAAGATCCAACAAAGATTCAGCAATATGGTCATCTATTTTACACACTCAAACATACATGCAGTTATATCCCTTACAGCCCCTTCTTTTCCTCTCTTTTTTTTACAATAGCAATTACACATTTTGGGTTTTATTACTCTTATAGTTCTTATCACTTTTTACACTAGAGACACAATGTGATATTTATGAATATGATTTTTATTTATTTCACTAATGAGGATAGTCGCAAGTTGTCTCCATTTACCTATGAAGGCCGCAAGATCATCCTTTTTATAGCTGAGTAATATTCCATTATATAAAAATACCACATCTTTTTCATCCCCTCTGCAGTTGATGGGCATCTTGGTTGTTTCCAAGATTTAGCTATTACAAATTGTTTTACTATGAACATGGGTGCACATATATCACTGTGATATGAACTTGTCAGTTCTTCTAAGAAAATACCCAGGAGGGGAATAGCTGGATTGAATGGAACTTCCAATCCTAGTCTTCTGAGAATTCTCCTTATGGATTTCCAACACAGTGGTTGCACCAGTCTACACTCCCACCAACAGTGGAGCAGTGTTCCTTCTTCCCCGCAGCTTCGCCAACATTTGTTATCACTTAATTTCTTGATGGCAGCTATTCTTACTGGAGTGAGGTGAAATCTCAATGTTGTTTTAATTTGCATTTCTCGAATGACCAGTGATGGTGAACATTTCTTCATGTATTTATTTGCCATTTGTATATCTTTCTCTGAGAACTGTGTGTTCATCTCAGATGCCCATTTTTGGAGAGGGTCTTTGAATTTGGGGAGCTTGATGTTTTTCAATTCTTTTATGTTCTGGATTTAAGTCCTTTGTCTGAGCGGTTGCTGGCTAAGACTCTTTCCCACTCTGTGGGTTTTCTTTTCACTCTGTTGGGGATTTCCTTTGAAGTGCAGAAACTTTTCAATAATATGAGATCCCAGTTGTTGATTCTTTGAAGTGTTTCCTGTGCAGTATGCGTTTTGTTCGTAAACGCATGTCTCCAAGACTTCTACTTACCTTGTCTTCTAGTAGATTTAGTGTTTCTGTTTTAATAATTAGGTCTTTGATCCATTTAGACTTTAGTTTTATGCATGGTGATATGCATGGATCTAGTTTCAGTCTTCGGCATGTGGAGAGCCAATTTTTCCAACACCATTTATTAAAGAGGCTATCCTTCTTCCTTCCAGCGGACATATTTAGCCCCTTTGTCAAATATCAGGTGGCTGAGTGACTTTGTAGTTGTGCCTGCATCTTCTAATCTGTTCCATTGATCCTCAGGTCTATTTCTTTGCCAATACCATGCTGATTTTATCATTGTGGTTTTGTAGTATAGATTCAAGTCAGGAATTGAGATGCCTCCTTCCTTGCCTTTGTTGCCCAGAATTGCCTTTGCTATTCTAGGTTTCTTCTGTTTCCAAATGAATTTTAGGAGTGTTTTCTCTAGATCTGTGAGGTATGTCAATGGTATTTTGATTGGGATTGCGTTAAATCTGTATAACAATTTGGGGAGTATGGCCATTTTCACAATGTTGGTTCTTCCTAGCCAAGAGCAAGGAATATCCTTCCATTTTCTAATATCTTCTTCAACCTCCTTTTTCAGTGTAGTATAATTTTCAGCATATAGGTCTTTTACATTTTTAGTTAGATTGATTCCTAAGCATTTCATTTTTTTAGATGTCATTATAAAAGGTGGTATTTCCATAATTTCTCTCTCAGTGAGTTCTTTGTTTGTGTACAGGAATGCTATTGATTTTTGAGCATTGACTTTGTATCCAGCTACACTACTGAACTTGTTTATTACCTCTGGTAGTCTTTTAATGGAGTTTTTTGGGTCTTCTATATAGAGTATCATGTTTTCTGCAAATAGTGATAATTCAACTTCTTCCTTTCCTATCTTTACTCCTTTTATTTCTCTCTCTTGTCTGATTGCCCTGGCTAGTGTTTCCAGAACTATACTGAAAAGGAGTGGTGATAGTGTACATCCTTGTCTTATTCCTGATTTTAAAGTGAAAGCTTTCAGTTTTTTTCCATTTAGTATAATGCTGGCTGTTGGTTTGTCATAGATGGCCTTTATAAGGTTGAGGGAGACACCATGTATTCCAAGTTTCTGAAGCGTTTTTATCATGAACATGTGTTGGACTTTGCCGAAAGCTTTTTCTGCGTCTATTGAGATAACCATGTGGTTTTTGGTTTTGGCTCTGTTGATGTGGTATATTACAATTATTGATTTGTGTATGTTAAACCATCCTTGCATTTCTGGAATGAACCCCACTTGGTCATGATGTATAATCTTCTTGATGATTTGCTGCATTCTATTTGCCAGTATTTTATTGAGAATCTTTGCATCAATGTTCATTAGTCAGATGGGTCTATAGTTCTTCTTTTTGGTTGGATCTTTCTCTGGTTTTGGTATCAGAATAATGCTTCCAGGAATTATTTAGGGAGGATTTCTTTCTTCTCAATTTTATTGAAGAGTTTAAGCAGTATTGGCATCAAATCTTCTCTAAATTTCTTGTAGATTTCAGCTGTGAATCCATCAGGACCTGGGCTTTTTTTGTTGGTAAGTTTTTAATTACATTTCAAATTCAATAGCTGATACTGGGTTGTTCAAAATTGCTATATCTTCTTGGTTGAGCTTTGGTAGTTCATATGTTTCTAGAAACCTGTCCATTTCCTCTGTGTTTTCCACTCTATGTGAGTAGAGATTTTCAAAGTAGGTGTTCATGATCTTTTGAATTTCCATGGGATCTGTAGTAATTTCCCCCTTTTCAGTTTTATTGCATGAATTTGGGTTTTTTCTTTCTTTCTCTTGATAAGGTTAGGTAGGGGTTCGTTGATTTTGTTTATTCTCTCAAAAAACCACCTTTTTGATTCATTAATTCGTGTATTTTTTTAGTTTCAATTGCATTGATTTCTGCTCTAATCTTTACAATTTCCTCTCTTCTGTGAGCTTTGGGTTTAGCTTGCTCTTCTTTTTCTAGAAGCTTGAGATGGAGCATTATCTTTTTTACTTTTGCTCATTTTGTTCTCTTGATATGACAATTTATTGCTATATATTTCCCTCTTAAGACTGCTTTCATTGCATCCCATAGATTACAGTATGTTGTTTCTGTGTTTTCATTGAATTTGTAGGTATTGCTTTATTTCTTCTTTAATTTCATCTGTAGCTCACTGTTTGTTCAAAAGGTTGTTATTTAATTTCCATGTATTTATGCAGGTTTTGCAATTTCTTTTGCCATTAGTTTCCAATTTCAGTGTGCTATGGTCAGATATTATGCATAACATGATTTCAATACCTTTGCATTTACTTAAGAATGTTTTATGAGATAATATATGGTCTATTTTGGAGAATGTCCCATGCACTGCTGAGAAGAATGGGTATTCTGATGTGGTTGGGTGGAACACTCTGTACACATCTACTAAGTCCAATTGCTCACAGGTATGATTCAATTCTGTTATTTCTTTGCTGACTTTTTGTCTAGTTGATCTATCTCTTTGTGACAATGGGCTGTTAAGATCCCCTGTTATAATTGTGTTCTTGTGTATTTGGTTTTTCATGTCCATTAGTGTCTCTCTTACATAGTTGGGTGCTTCTGTATTTGGTGCATATATATTTATAATTGTTAGTTCTTCCTCGTGAATTTTTCCACTAACGAGTATGTAGTGACCTTCTTTATTTCTTTTAATAATTTTAGGTTTGAAGTTCACGTTGTCTGCAAGTAGAATAGTTACCCCTGCTTTTTCTGGGTTCCTGTTGCATGGAATACTGTTTTCCATCCTTTGACTTCTTTTTTCTTCTTTTTTTTTTGTTTATTTAAAGAGAAACAAAAGCGTGTAAAGGGTAGAGATAATACAGCATTCCAAAAAAAATAAACAATAAGTAATAACTAGTTAATAAGTTACATATTTTCCTCTTAAAAATAGTTAAGTTACAAAATTAAGCATACAAAGTAGATAGTCAAACAGTGAGAGTATAAACAGCTATGCATGCATGAATCTCTGCATGTATTTCTATCCTTTCTGTATTGGAAAAACAAAACTTAGCAAGACAAAACAAAACAAATTCCTATAAAAACATGAAACCAAAAAGTCATATAAAACCACAGTATAAGGTGATCTACAATGATTACTGTGTTATTTCTCATTATCTTCAATAGAATGTCTATATCATCAGGCATAAGTGAATACAGCAGTATAATTGAGTATAGTAGTACATAATAATATTAGTAAAAATAAAACATTGTAGACAGTATAAAACTTCAAAGGCAGGTAATAATCAAACCATAGTGGATATTCTAGTGGATCTTGTCATCATAAGTGCAGTTGCCTATACTCTCAGACTTGATACTATCAATTATAACAGCATTGAATAAAATCATTACAAAACAGCGATCCAACAAACCAGATTCGATTATGATCAGTCATGGTAAAACCATGTAGGTTTTACAGAGCTTTAGATTAAGTTAATAGGAAATTAAGGATGATTACCATACTATATCCTGTTATTTTTGGGATTACTGTCTGTGCCCTCAAATCTAGTACAGGTAGAATGACTGGAACAGAATATGATACATCTAAGCAGAGTAGTGTGACTAATGTGGGTTTTAAATCCTGGTGCACTATTAACAATATAGTGTATCAAGGCCATCTATGTTAGAGATTCTAGTTATCCTTCTCTGCCTCATTTCTGCTATGCTATTTTTCTGCCTTTGTCTAGTTTTCTCCTTCATTCTACTGCCTGCCCTACTCATTGAGTCCTTTCTGCCACTGTTCCTAAAATCCTGGTATTTTTTTCTCTCTCTAGAATGTCCTTCAGTATTCTTTGTACTGTTGGATTGGTAGTCACAAACTCGCCAGTTCCTCTTTGTCATGGAAGCATCTTGTTTCTCCATTAATTTCTAGTGACGGTTTTGCAGGATACATCAATCTGGGCTGGAGGTTATATTCTTTCAGGGCATGGAATACTTTGCTCCAAGCCCTTCTTGATCTGATGGTCTGTGTTGAGAAGTCAGCCATGATTCTGATGGACTTACCTTTATAGGTAATCTGTTTCTTTTCTCTGATGGCTTTTAATATTCTGTTTTTATATTGAATTTCTGGTATCTTGGTTATTATATGTCTGGGTGTAGATCTATTTTGGTTGTAGGTGGCTGGAGCTTGGTATGCCTTACACAACTGAATGTCATTTTCTTTTCCCATGCTTGGGAAGTTTTCCTTAATTATTTCCATGAATAGCCTTTGTAATTTGCCTGCATGTATTCCTGCTTCTTCATTCATGTTTCTTATTCTTAAATTGTAGATTCTCTTGTCATCTTCTAGCCTTTGTATTGTTACTGCCTGTTTCCTTGCTGTTTTTAAGAGATCTTTCCTTCATGATCACACATTGCAAAGTTGTCTTCAAGTTTTGATAGTCTATCCTTAGTTTCTTTTAAGGAATTTTGCCAGCTTTCAATGGAGTTTTTAATTTCCTTGTAGTCTCTATGAATCTGCTTCATGTATTCTATATTTTATTTATATTCTTTTTTTAAAATTTTTTATTTAAAGAGATAAAAGAAAAAAGGAGAGAAATATTACAGAATTTCAAAAAAACAAACAGTAAGAAATCACTAGTTGATAAATTACATATTGCTCTTTTAGAAATAGTTGTTCAAGTTACAAAATTAAAGCACACAAAATAGACACTCAAGCAGTGAGACTGCAAACAGATCTGTTCAACAATCAAACAAGAACTAAGAAATATGGGTAACAATCCTGCACACATAAATATACATGCAGTTATATCTTTTATA